>RDPX01000001.1:3429558-3444365 GCA_003991215.1 Morbakka virulenta | reverse complement strand
TCCATGGCAAGTCCAAACTCTAGAATTCTTTCACCCTCCTTATTTCGGTCACCATATCCATTTCCTCCATGGACTCCCTCAAACCCAGATGCTGTTCTTCCAACATGGCCATTTAGATCACCTGCAATAGCAACAACTTCTTTCTCTGCCAGCTTACCAGTGACTGCAATGAGACTGTCATAGAATTCATCCTTGACTTCTTCACTCAAGCCACATTGTGGTTCATACACTGATATTGCTGTGAAGATTGTCTCACATATCGTCACTTTAATCAGTATAATTGGATCACTTATGCGTTTGACATCAATCACCTTGTCTATCCATTTCTCTGCCACAAAGATACCTACTCCACCTGTGCCTTTTCCATTACCAATCAAAAACAGGTTGTATGTTGTCTTTTCCCCTTCTATCATTCTTACAGATTTCCCTCTCCATCGTGTTTCTTGGATGCAGCACAAATCAATGTGCCTTCGCTCAAGAAACTCTGCTACTTCACCAGATCTACCTCTCAAACTTCCCACTTTCAGACTACAGAGTCTGAAGCTTGTCATCACTTCTTTCGGTTTCGGTTGATGTAGTAGCTTGATAACGGTCTGATTTTGCCTACATCGAACAAAAGTTCTACGGTCCGGGACACCTTCACTTAAATTAGTTCCAGTCTCGTTTACGCAGTTATGCAGGATACGTTTGGATGTCATTTCATGGTATGATTAGGCAGTGCTTTTATAGGCCGGATGTCCTTCCTGACGCCAACCCATTAAGGTAATGGGGACCAATGTTTTTATTGAGACACCATCTGTATGTGATTGCCAACCAAGGCTGAAGAGCGCTTCACCTGCCCTTGAGAGAAAGACTATACCCCGCCTGTCCTCAAACTGGTATTTCATGCTTGAATGAGACCAAGCATGGTCTTCGGGGACTTTTGTAACTGTGAAAAAACTTGTACCTTTTTGGAGGGCCATATTATGAATATTATGGGTTTTATTATGCATGATAGGTTGGGTTTTTTTATTTGAGCAAGATATTTCTGGCAGTTTCCCAAGAAAAGCTCTGTAGATTAAGTTGGTAAGGTGTAGAGGCTATGGTAAAGAGTCTGAAGGTTGAAGACCATGACCAGATAGACTGGTGATTTGTGTCTTTTTGCTCAAATTGAACAACCTCAACCTGAAAATATGTGGCAACCTGAAATAAGTAAGGGATTTTTACCATAGATGGTGCTGAGGTTTTTTTTGCTGCCTGCAGGGGCGAAGGATGATTTAATTGTTAGTCAGAAGTTATTGGAAGTAGTGCACTAGCCTAGCCTCCAATCCACAAAAATCATATACCAGTGTGGCATTTGGTGATTGAAAAGAGGTGACTAGGTATCAAAGAGAATGGAAACTTGCTGCCTTTTGTCTTTGGCTGTACAGTTTTTCTTATATTTAGCAGCATTTTGTTGTTGTAGTTCTTGACTTGGTAAATGTTGACATACAAAAGGGATAAATGAAGGGAAGTTGCATGGTGGATTACTCTTTTGATGAGCTCCAAATTGCAAATTATATGAGAAATAAGTGGCACTTGAATTTAAGTTGGTAAATGGCTTAGAGAATAATAATTAAGAATTCCAATGAAAAGGGGAGTAAACTTGATGATGAACATAAGTGCAAAGCTGTGACTGAAGTTATGAAGGAAAATAAATAACCTGACAGCACAAATTTTGCATGTCTTTGGAATAATCAGAAAGGTTTGACAATGAATTTTGAAAGATAACATCTCAAGCTGTAGGTTAAGCAATTTCACGGGTAATATCAGCTAGAGAAGTAAGGTGACCAAAGTAAATTATGTCATAAGTGGAAACTGAGATCAAATTGATGGGGCTTTAATGATATGCAAATATTTAATCTAATAAAATTAGCCTTAGAAAATATCTTGCAACATGTAAACAAAATAAATTCTGTTACAATGCATTCAGTTGGTTAAATACTATTAAACAATGATCTTGTTTTTAATACTACGTATACCTTTGTGACCTGAAGTTTTAGTTGTCCCCTGTCTGTTCTATGAAAGCCTTTTGGAACTCTAAAAATTAAACCCTGTAATATTTTCAATTTTCTCAAAAGCAAAATTTTACTGGTATAATGGTCAATGATACAAGTAATTATGTACCTATTTCCACATAAGGTGCCTATCTGTGTTTTGAAGTTTCAATTTTTTGGCATGAGTTATTCTTAAGAGCTGGAGGATCATTGATGTAGAAGAAAAACCACAGTAGTTTTTAGTTAAATTGGTAAACGAAGATACTGCATATTAATGCCTTTATATTTCTAATTTTATTACAGATTTGATGAAGTTCATTTTGGAAGATTTACATCCTATTTTATGCAAGGCAAATTTTTTTTTGATGTTCACCCTCCTTTATCAAAGTTGCTTTATGCACTTACAGGTAATTTCTTCAATTTAATTTTTTAAAATTTTGTTTGACTGTACATATATGGAAAGTTGATATAAAAAGGGCATTTCAGGTTGTTTAACAGATTAAGTTTGTAATTTTATTACAATGTAACCAATAACCAATTGTTCCACTCACTGGCCCTACTGCTGCCTTCCCTGTCATGTTTCTGCTCCAGTTATGACTTTTGAAGAAATTTAATAACCTGGATTAGTTTTAATATATTTCTGTGAAAAGAAATTCAGTGCACAAATTAGTGTAATAAAACTTGGTTTTACAGGATTGTTGGTTTCTAAATAAGTGCTTATGCATATATCTTATTGACTTTAATTTAGTACTTATACTTAGTTATATGAGCAAAAGCTTCTATTGCTGAATCCTTTACATACATACATACATACATACATACATACATACATACATACATACATAAACACATACATATATACATTCATGCATACATATATATGTATACATACATATTGAAACTAATACTACAAGCAATCGCATGATTGCAAAATGGGTGGTTCACTTTCGGTGATATTTTAAAACATTTTCCCAACAAAAGCGGAAAATGATGCAGTGAAAATTACTAAACCATTAATTTACGAACGGTTTGTAGACGATGTAATCAGCCGAAGAAAGAAAGATAAACCAGATTCGTTTCTAGCAGCACTTAACAGTTATCACCTGAATTTCAACTTCATCACATAAGGCAACCCTACAAAATTTCTATATACCAAAATTAATATCCTTAATGCGACAGTTGAAGCGTCGCTTTATAGAAATCAAACAAAGTACGGACCCACTGGTTATCAAAAGTCTAAAAAAATATTAAAAGAATGAAATTAACGCTGATATTTAAGTCGGCCCTACAAAATAGGTGCTTAAAATATTTCCTTAAGGAATTGAATGGGATGCAAACATTTTTATTACTTTAGTATTTTATTGGACTAATATACAATATTCAGGAAAAAATGTGCTTGTAGCTCCTCCGAGGATGTTATGTTTTTGTCTACGTTTGTCCGGTTTTTTGGTTTGTTTGTTGATTGGTTGGTTGGTTTGTCAGTTTGTATGCTAAATAAGTTTCTAAGTATTATTAACAGTGTCAATGAGACTTCTACTGGAAAGCGTAAGAATTTCCGGAGAGTTAGAATAACAGAAAGGTTAGGAGAGAATGTGTGTACTTTTTGAAGACAGCAAGTTTTTCCGGGTCTGTGTGCAGGCAGTACTACTTAATCTTGAGTCTACACCCTCAAATGTTGAATCATTCTTTAGTCTGGATATTCTTTCCATCCTGTGAATATTGAAGGTCTGTCGAGTACTTGGGGCATTCATTTGATCGAATTTGCCATAAGAAAAACTGAAATAAATGTCTGAAACCATGACTCAGTCCCAGACCGTCGGTGCTCACTATATCACCATGACTTCCCTTAATGTCTTGAAAAAGATCTGGTCCAAAGGACTTTTGTCAGATTGTTATTTGCAAAGAACCAAAAGTCCCAGTCGGGTAACTTTATATTTTTATTTTTTTGCATTCGTATTAATGCACCATGCCAAACTTTTAGTTGAGCTTTATAAATAATTGGTTTGAATTTCTATTAAAATTAATGCCATTTGGAAAAAGGGCAACCATTTCACTTCTGCACAACGGGCTTCCAACTAGATCAACCAAAAGCCGCAGAATATAGAGCCGTGCTACAGGTGGCAGTCTGTATTGGAATTCTGTGCAGTATGAATAATGTATATAATAATTTTCGTAGACTAAATAAGTAGAGAATATCAAAAGAAAAGTCACACCAGCCAGTTTTGTTATGAAAAAATCTAGAAAATGATTAAAAAGAACCCCAATTGATTTACGACCTAACGTGGTACAACCATCATTTAAGTACGCTTGGCTTAAATGTGCTATTTATTTCCTTTTAAGTCACCATGACGAGGATAATCTTGCAAGTGATTGCCTGAATGAATAATAAAAAAAATTATCAAGTTTCTACTAGCCCGACTCATTAAGAGGGCGGAGCATGAATCTTAATTTCTTAGACATGGAATCGAGCCCCGTGTAAGGCTTTCTCTCTCCCCCGCATCCCATTTCCTTACGGACGATTGAAAAATAAAAAACATTAAACCTTCTAAAGTGCAGTCTACGAAGAAATCCCTCTCTTGTTTAATTTTCAACTAGCGGGGTATTTTTGTGTATCGTTACCTATTAATGTTTTTGAATGAAGAGAAGAGGTATGAATACAATGTAGGATTTGTACTCTAAGAGAAACATTGATTGTCAAAATGATATTTAGCGTATTGGTATTGGTGCTTTGAAGACACTCCCCTTCCCTATTCAAAGGAAGGACTGAATAAAGGTAATAATAAAATTATTGAGTTGGATTATAGTTCATGCTTTGGAAAACACTTCTTTTCATTATATTTGATATTCATGACTTAGATACAAAATATTTTAAATTGTTAAAATGTGTAAAAAAGTTTTGTATCTATGTAATGTCTTTTACAAAGAACTATAAAGATTATTAATTAATTTTTAGCTTTATTTGGGATGAAATAACCAAAACTCAAATTATTAATAGATTCTTTTTTGTTTATATCCAAAGTTTAGTGCCCTAGATAACAGTTTTTTAGGTGACTGATTGAAAAAATAACAACAATATTCAATCATTTACAGCTATTTTGTGCTGTGAAAAAAGGATACACGTAATGTATGAAAGAGAAATGACAAGGTTGAAAGAGAAACATTTCTGACATAAAAACTATTTATATTTTTTCATTAGTGATTCTATTTTTATTTTAATCTATGTGAAAAACGTCACTGAATAGAACTGAATAGGTATTGAGTTCTATTGTTACATATAGTTCTATTATTACCTATTCAGTTCTATTGTTACATATAGTTCTATTATTACCTATTCAGTTCTATTGTTATTGTTATTTTTTATATTTAGCATATTTAACTGGATTTGATGGATCATTTGGTTTTGATGAAATTGGACAAGGTAAATATATGTAAATCATTATATGTATAGAGTTTGTATGGACATAAATTTTGTAAATAAATAGATGCATCGAAGAAAACGGATTTTCTTTCACTTATCTACTTTAATAAAAGTACGATGGACAATTTAAAGGCTTTCACACTTCTTTGTATTAGAAAGCATTAATCCATTTATCTTACTGGACGAGTTGATGTTTGGAACAGTTTTTTAAGAACTTTTGACCGTGAAGAGCATGATACAACAGAATGAATTATTACATTTTGCCTAGGAAAAACTGTGCTATGAGGAACTTCCCTGATTGGGTTTAAACTGACAATGTGGCTAGGTTAGGTAATTAGCAGAATTAAATACCTTTATAGTAGATATAGTGAAAAATCAACAAAAATATATTTGGCTACTGGTCAAAAGGGCTATATAACAATTGTTCAGAACAGATTGATTTAAAAATTTGAAATGAAGCTTGTGAAGGACTACAGGTCGATTTAACTGTGAGTTAAGGTAGAAATTCCAATACAAATAAAAAATTTAAAACTTAAAGACAAAATAGTTACCGAAGGAAAAAAATATCACATCCATCAGAAACAGAATGGCATGTATATCTTGAAAACTAAATCAAGTGTAAATCAGAGGGCAGAAAAGATTCTAGTTTACAGATTCAAACTTCAGAGCTTTGAGAAATATTAAGGATTGCTTCTGGAATATTAACTAATACAGAGGATCTTTGGAAAAACTATTTCCGCACAGACATAAAAAAATAAATTTTTAGCTTATACACCAAGCAATGTAGATAGTTGTATTCTCTGAAAGATATCAGCAAGTGTCAGCATTTGCAATCTGGTCGATGCTTCATTTTTTGTTCTGGCCAAGTTCTGAAATTAGTTGCACATTGCAGAGACTAGTTTGGCAATGTTACTTACAAGGTGTGCCCTTGAGGAGCCGTTGTTTTAAGGTTAGTACAGTTGCACTGCAACCAAGAGGATTCGGGTTCGATTCGCCGAGCAGGCGAAAAGACTGTTGGAACTTTACAAAAGGAAAAACCATTGGCTGGCGTCAGGAAGGGCATCCGGCCAAGAAATTCCTCATTGCCAAAACAAAAGTCCCGTTGAAGAGCACCGTCTGAGCCCCAGTTATAGGGGGAAAATGTCATTAAAACAAAAAAAAGCAACAAAAAAAACTACAACAAAAACTTACAATGCCTTAAAATGCCTTAGGGCATTTTAACAATTATATGCAAGTCTGGCAGTGACTTCCAAGTAATTTGCTGGCTTGTGTTTGCTTTTTACCGGATAAATACTACTTACCACAGAATATTTTAACAGATTTTGCCTGCTGTTGTCAGTGTGGGAGAAACTCTACTTGGTTTATTGTGTATTTAATAAGAGCTGCAGTTGATGCAGCTAGAAAATGTTTCTAATTCTTCTAGTTACTAACTACTGGATTTATCGTCTTTCCTTAAGAATATGGATATTCATATAGATGCAGTATAGGTATGTAACCTACTAACAAATGACGGACGCAGATCAGTTTCAACCATTGTCAGCTTTCTGTATCATTCCTGAAGCTATCGACCCAGCATTTAGATGCTCTACTACCTTCAATGCCCTTCTTCCAGGCATTTTTTACATTACCACCCGGCGTTTTAAGTAAGTGGCCACACCAACAGAGTATTGTTTGCTGCACTTTGCCCAGTTTGTTTTACACTCTGTTCCGTTGTTCACGGTTTTTATTCTGACCAAAAGTGTAGCTCCTTTTATACGTCGCTGGATCTTCATTTTTGCTGTTTCTGGCATTCTCTTCCTCTTTCTCATGGCCCATACCTCTGCACCTCAGCACCTTACCAAAGCATCGGCCAACGTACTGTCTCATATCCCTTGCTCTTCAGCTTTAGTAACATTCATTTGTCATAAATAGCATTTGATAATTACCTCCATTTACACAACGCCACCTTAATTCTAGCTTCGATTAGCTCCCGAAACAAATGTCGACACTCTTACTTCAGCTTTTCAAACAGTTCCAGCTTTATGCAGCCCACGATAATTGTTTCGATTAATTCATTACTTGTGCTAACCATCACAACGGTCTTGGGAAATTTCATCTTTAGTTCGTGCTTCCTCGGTGTTAGTCCTCACCCCAAAGTGATCTGCAAATAGCAGGATTTTTTATTCCTTGCCTGAAGTATTTATTCATGGTTTCCAGGCCAACTAGAAGGAAGAATCGATTGAGTATTGAGCATTGGAATAGCCCCATCCTAGTATCGAAAGATTTGGTCTCGTAAACTGCCCTTACCACCGTCATTGTTTGCATTGGTAGCCTTCACCAAACTTTTATTGAGTTTTAGGAACGTTTATATAAATCTTAAATTAAGTGTATACACAGAAATATCCTAGACGCGGACACCTGCCTATTTATTTCTAATTTAAAAGAAACGACATGAATTTTTTTTCGTATCCCAGAAAGTTGTCTGCTGTTAGTCTCGATCGATGCTATTTGCGTTGCGTGTACAAAACTTTGATTACTTCTTCTTGTTCAATCAAGGAAAAAGATGGTAAAGAAAAAAAGCCCCCCAAACATACAACACCAGGTTTGATTTGCTAGAAGATGCAGTATTCAAACAGGTTTCCTCCTTTAGGTATCTAGAGCTTCATTACAGATAATGCCAGGTTTGTAAAGAAATATAAATAGGAATGGCCCAAACTAAATCTGCGTTCAAAATACTTGAATATGCCTAAAAATCGTCCCATAGGTATAATCAGATTGAGGGTACTGAATTGTTATGTGTATTCTGTACTGGTATATTGTAGTGAAACAATGTCACTCGTCGCTATATAGAAAGCACCTAGAGAGCTATGAAGTACAGTTTCTGATAAAAATAACGAGCATCTAATGTAGGATAACAATAAGAAACTAGGAAATGTTAAGAAGAGCTGAAGTAAGCAAGAAACTTGTCTACTTAACATGAGAATAGGTAGATAAGGCTGTTGAGACGCACAGTAAGGAAAGACTTATAATCATTTCAAATTAAAATCGAACCCACTTTTGCATAAAGGCAGTCAAGATCTTCAGGGTTCTTGTACAACGTCTTTTTAAGTGACCATGTGGCTTTGGTTGTGGTGAGTTGGTAGCAGCTGTAATTGTTTTGCTATAATGCCCTGTTAAAAACTGTTTTGGCAAACACTACAGTGGTTCCAATTTGCTTTACCAATAGTATTTATATTTGGATAATGCAATCATTTTCATTGAGGTGTTAAGGTGCTTTCTGCCAACTCATTTGGCGATTAGATAATTAGGAAGAAGTCGGCCATACTTTGAAAGAGACATTTTTCGGGAAGACCTCACTTCGACTTTATTTATCTACACTCTGCTGTACTTGTCTTACTCATAGCACTGGCATCTGTGGCTTCCGGATGCTATGTCTTGCAAAAAAGCAAATCAAATTTAGCCCGGGGATATCTCCTGAATCCATTCACAGCTACGGTTTTTTCAAAAAGGCACCCCTTCCCTCAACTAGTTCTCACCTGAAGACTCGTAATGAAAGTTGTGTCTTCACATACAAATATAGTAATTTGCTGATATGCTCTTTTTTTCATTTTGTTAGATTTAGGACAAAACATGGATTCAGTTTGGTATCTGCGTCTTATTCCTGCAGTATTTAGCACATTATTAGTACCATGTATTTATGAGGTATGTTCTTAAGACTAATATGTATATATTTGAATATGTATTTGTTGATTAAATTGATGCATACATTTAGTGTTGTTGCTATACATGTATACAACTGATGCCTCAACTTCTAGTCAGTAATATGTACTTATTTAACAGACGTTAGGGTGCATTGCTTATTGTTTAGCACGGTGACAATGGTTATCTGACTTGTGCAGCCTGATTTCAATAAAATAAATGTTAATGGCCATAATGTTGATAATTAAGTATGAATATGATTGAAAATGATCCTACTAACGACAAGTGATCATTTGGTGTCAGTCTTTAGATGCTGGTAGTTAAAATGTTGACTCAATGTTTTCTTTCTTAGTGTACTATCGTATCTGCAGTAATGCTTATTTTTGCTATTAGAGGCAATACTGTATTTAATTACCATTCAAATCCTTAAAAGAATTGACTCAGGGTTAGTTTTGGTAAAAGCAGGGGTTTTTTGAAGTCAGGTTGTAATATTGTATCTTTGAAATTAAGAGAATATTTAACCATGATACGAACGAAATAATGAATTTTTGAGGTATATGGTGTTGGTTAGTCACCCCCAAAATTTGGGCATTTAAGATTGAGATAGTTTGGGTGCTTGGTAAGAGATAAGCATTTCTGCAGGTAAGACGGTGATGCAGATGCAGGGGCTGAAAAAAAAAGTAGAATAGGAAGGTACAAGAAAAGATAGATGGATAAAATTGAAGATCACACCAGCCAGGCTGTGGTTTCAGGTGAGATACAGGACCGGAAGAGTTTTTTTTGTTTGTTTTTTTGTTTATTTATATATTTATTTATATTTTTTTAAGTACTGTATTTTTGTATTAATTTTTCAAAAAAATTTTTTTTATATATTAATTTCTGTATTACTTATGATTATCTGTATTATATCCCCATTGATGTTCGTACGTAGTCTTTCTTTGTTGTTTTTATTCTTTTATATTTTTGATCTCATAAAACCATATCTAAAGACATTTTTCAATGATAATAATAATAATAAATCCGCGTGGGCCTGAAATACCATATGAAACTGAATTTCTGGAAAGACAAGAAAATGTATGGGCAATTTGTTAGAGGGTTAGAGGGAAAGGATGTCTAAGGTTTCTGGAAATGGCTGAAGTAGTGTGATTTAAAAGGGTCTACCGAGGCACTAATACGTAGTGCCCAAGAGCAAGCCATAAAATCGAACAGTGTCAAACATTTCATAGATAAGTATAGAGAGCCACCCATTTGCAGGATGTGTGGTGAGAGAAATGAAACTGTTTACCATATAATTATTGAGTGTACTGTATCGGCAAGAAAAGAATATCTAAAGCGCCACAATAACGTTTGCAGATACATACACTGAAAATTATGTAAAAAGTTTGATCTAGAAGCGGTCACGAAATGGTATGAACATGAACTTCAGCGAATGATGAAGAACGACTCACATAAGATAATTTATGATTTTGTGATATAATGTGACAGAGAAGTGATGGGGAGAAAAACAGGCATTGTCGTAATAGACCAGAATAAAAAAGAGACAAAAGTTAAAGATGTCGCAATGCCTGAAGATGTGAGAGTGCTAGAAAAAAGACGGGAAAAAGTTCATAAGTACAGACCTCCAATGGATGAAATTGTTCGACTGTGGATAGCAGATGTAACCCTTTAGTCAAGTGATCTTGGCTTCGTTTAGTAATAGAGAAAGTTATGTATGGTATTGGTTTAATGAAAAAGGACTGCCGGTTTCCCAAGGTTCATCTGTAATGCTCTATGAACTGCAGGGTTTTTTTTGAATAAAATATAGTTTGTTGTGAATGGAATAGCTGCTTTGCTTACCCCAAACCGACATGCCAACGGTTTTGTAATTTTGTAAAGGATAGGTTGTTGACAGTAGTAGTCCTGAGCTTGTTACTCCACCCCTAACATTAGCTAGGAATTCTGTCGATTCCGCTACTTTCCAATACTAAAATATGAACAGGTGCTTTCAAATCCAACGTCTAATGTATGTTGGTAAATGTGAACAGAGGCTCCTGGACATTTCAAAGCATCGTCTCTCAAACCCCAGCGTTATGCAGAATTTTGTAGCTTTTGCCATATTTGATCATTCATCTTTTTTCTGTTTATGATATGATAGTTTCGGTAGCAAACACTACTTATGCATTTATATACTTAACTCCATTTAGAAAGTCATTCCTATCAGTTATTACAGGAAATCAATAGGTATTAAATATGAATTGTAACTCATCACTTAGCATCTTCAGAAACGTTGTATCTATTTCATAACCTTACTACATCTTAAACTAATTCATTGTTGTATTCATTTTGTTTAATAGATTCTTACTGAGCTTGGTTGTTCATACTGGGCAGCAGCCTTTGGTGGATTGTTGGTAACATTTGGTGGGTTGCCTTTCAGGGCACTTTTCCCTTCTGTTTAGCAATACAGGCATTTGCTTATGCTATTATGTAAAAGTTTGCTTTCTTAATTGCTGTGGTATATTAGTTTGCGGTTGTTTGTAACTTGTAAATCTTTACTGACTTAAGCAGGTTAAGCTTTTAGATTGCGGCATTTAGTAACTCAGAAATATTCGGAAAATGCTAACAAAATGTGGGGTTTTCATTTATTTAGTATCATGAGCCAACTGGATATAATTTTATCATGTAATTGAGACACAGGGGGCCAAGTAAAAAGCCGCATACATTAATGGTCAGAGAATGACCCCTACCTTTTTGACTGGCATTGTATTGTAATAAAATGAAAGTGATTTAAATGTCCATTTACATTTTGATTTTAACAAATATACGTTAGTGTACGTAATGACATGTAAAATGCAGTATTTTTACATAACAGTTTTATAATTATGATGATAAAATGGGTTTGCGAAAGTAATTTATTTCCACACTTGTTCTTACATCATGTCTTGGTTTCAACTAGGGTTTGACTGCATTAGGTAATTACTAAAGTTACCGTCTTTACACTTTTTTATTAAGCTATTTATCTTTTCATTTACTTATAGATTTTTACATCCTTATTTGGTCATTAATCAACTATTCATATAACAAACTCACAAACTTTANAGATAAGCATTTCTGCAGGTAAGACGGTGATGCAGATGCAGGGGCTGAAAAAAAAAGTAGAATAGGAAGGTACAAGAAAAGATAGATGGATAAAATTGAAGATCACACCAGCCAGGCTGTGGTTTCAGGTGAGATACAGGACCGGAAGAGTTTTTTTTGTTTGTTTTTTTGTTTATTTATATATTTATTTATATTTTTTTAAGTACTGTATTTTTGTATTAATTTTTCAAAAAACTTTTTTTTATATATTAATTTCTGTATTACTTATGATTATCTGTATTATATCCCCATTGATGTTCGTACGAAGTCTTTCTTTGTTGTTTTTATTCTTTTATATTTTTGATCTCATAAAACCATATCTAAAGACATTTTTCAATGATAATAATAATAATAAATCCGCGTGGGCCTGAAATACCATATGAAACTGAATTTCTGGAAAGACAAGAAAATGTATGGGCAATTTGTTAGAGGGTTAGAGGGAAAGGATGTCTAAGGTTTCTGGAAATGGCTGAAGTAGTGTGATTTAAAAGGGTCTACCGAGGCACTAATACGTAGTGCCCAAGAGCAAGCCATAAAATCGAACAGTGTCAAACATTTCATAGATAAGTATAGAGAGCCACCCATTTGCAGGATGTGTGGTGAGAGAAATGAAACTGTTTACCATATAATTATTGAGTGTACTGTATCGGCAAGAAAAGAATATCTAAAGCGCCACAATAACGTTTGCAGATACATACACTGAAAATTATGTAAAAAGTTTGATCTAGAAGCGGTCACGAAATGGTATGAACATGAACTTCAGCGAATGATGAAGAACGACTCACATAAGATAATTTATGATTTTGTGATATAATGTGACAGAGAAGTGATGGGGAGAAAAACAGGCATTGTCGTAATAGACCAGAATAAAAAAGAGACAAAAGTTAAAGATGTCGCAATGCCTGAAGATGTGAGAGTGCTAGAAAAAAGACGGGAAAAAGTTCATAAGTACAGACCTCCAATGGATGAAATTGTTCGACTGTGGATAGCAGATGTAACCCTTTAGTCAAGTGATCTTGGCTTCGTTTAGTAATAGAGCAAGTTATGTATGGTATTGGTTTAATGAAAAAGGACTGCCGGTTTCCCAAGGTTCATCTGTAATGCTCTATGAACTGCAGGGTTTTTTTTGAATAAAATATAGTTTGTTGTGAATGGAATAGCTGCTTTGCTTACCCCAAACCGACATGCCAACGGTTTTGTAATTTTGTAAAGGATAGGTTGTTGACAGTAGTAGTCCTGAGCTTGTTACTCCACCCCTAACATTAGCTAGGAATTCTGTCGATTCCGCTACTTTCCAATACTAAAATATGAACAGGTGCTTTCAAATCCAACGTCTAATGTATGTTGGTAAATGTGAACAGAGGCTCCTGGACATTTCAAAGCATCGTCTCTCAAACCCCAGCGTTATGCAGAATTTTGTAGCTTTTGCCATATTTGATCATTCATCTTTTTTCTGTTTATGATATGATAGTTTCGGTAGCAAACACTACTTATGCATTTATATACTTAACTCCATTTAGAAAGTCATTCCTATCAGTTATTACAGGAAATCAATAGGTATTAAATATGAATTGTAACTCATCACTTAGCATCTTCAGAAACGTTGTATCTATTTCATAACCTTACTACATCTTAAACTAATTCATTGTTGTATTCATTTTGTTTAATAGATTCTTACTGAGCTTGGTTGTTCATACTGGGCAGCAGCCTTTGGTGGATTGTTGGTAACATTTGGTGGGTTGCCTTTCAGGGCACTTTTCCCTTCTGTTTAGCAATACAGGCATTTGCTTATGCTATTATGTAAAAGTTTGCTTTCTTAATTGCTGTGGTATATTAGTTTGCGGTTGTTTGTAACTTGTAAATCTTTACTGACTTAAGCAGGGTAAGCTTTTAGATTGCGGCATTTAGTAACTCAGAAATATTCGGAAAATGCTAACAAAATGTGGGGTTTTCATTTATTTAGTATCATGAGCCAACTGGATATAATTTTATCATGTAATTGAGACACAGGGGGCCAAGTAAAAAGCCGCATACATTAATGGTCAGAGAATGACCCCTACCTTTTTGACTGGCATTGTATTGTAATAAAATGAAAGTGATTTAAATGTCCATTTACATTTTGATTTTAACAAATATACGTTAGTGTACGTAATGACATGTAAAATGCAGTATTTTTACATAACAGTTTTATAATTATGATGATAAAATGGGTTTGCGATAGTAATTTATTTCCACACTTGTTCTTACATCATGTCTTGGTTTCAACTAGGGTTTGACTGCATTAGGTAATTACTAAAGTTACCGTCTTTACACTTTTTTATTAAGCTATTTATCTTTTCATTTACTTATAGATTTTTACATCCTTATTTGGTCATTAATCAACTATTCATATAACAAACTCACAAACTTTAAATTTTTACATCCTTATTTGGTCATTAATCAACTATTCATATAACAAACTCACAAACTTTAGATTTTTACATCCTTATTTGGTCATTAATCAACTACTCGTGTAACAAACTCACAACTTTAGATTTTTACATCCTTATTTTGACATTAATCAACTACTCATGTAACAAACT
>RDPX01000001.1:3405383-3427711 GCA_003991215.1 Morbakka virulenta | reverse complement strand
TTTTACATCCTGATTTGGTCATTAATCAACTACTCATGTAACAAACTCACAAACTTTAGATGTTTACATCCTTATTTGGTCATTAATCAACTATTCATATAACAAACTCACAAACTTTAGATTTTTACATCCTTATTTGGTCATTAATCAACTACTCATGTAACAAACTCGCAAACTTTAGAATTTTACCTCCTTATTTGGTCATTAATCTACTACTTTTATACCTTATTTCTTTATTTATTTTTCCTTTGTTACGTATCATTTTACAGACGTTGTTGTTGTTACATTAATTAAAATATGCCGTCAAATTTGTGATGCGACACGATTGGATCATAGTCCCAACACGTGATGGAGTTGTAATTTCACTGACTGCTGGATTCTCATGTTGGAGCTAACATCACAATACAGCGGATTCATGTTGTCATAATTGTGTAACAAAGTTCTTTTAATCGAAGAAGAAAAGCACGAAGACCAATTTCTTATTTTTCACTACTATTATTGTTTTTCTTTTTATGCAATATTTACCATTTTAGTGTTACTCCATTAAAACCGTCATTCACGAAAAGCCACTCAAGTTTTAAGTCATTTTTAAGTCCTTCCGCTTCATACAATTTTTAGCCTTGCTTACTTATTAAATTTTTTGAGATTTCTTTACTCATTTTACCATCTTTTAGAGCAATTTGATCCACATGGATGTTGTAGGGAAAATCTATATTATACCAGGTCTTTTACTGTTTTTACTTAGTCTTTTAACTTCGTTTACATTATCATGTCGTTGACCGTTCTCCTTCTCTGTTGATATCACCATTCTTTTAAAGCACCCTTACCAATATATTCATACTGACTTTTACAATTGTACTTTAACCTTTGCTAAATAACATTTTACTTCATTTCTATGCCGTTTAAATGGTTTCATTTTTTTCTTTATCATGCCACCATTTACTCACAGAAATTTACCACTCATTTTTCTGTTTTAGTGTAGGCCTGTGGAATAATACAGTCCACAGTTACACATGCTTTTGAAGTGCACTACTGGCTTCAGCCAAAGGGTTTACCCATCATATTTTTGTATTAATTGCAGCTCCCACTGGAGTATCTCAGAGGTTTCGTTGATCGTCACCTGACGGTGAATACTTTTTTTGGTAAAGTGAAAGAGGCAACAGGCAAATTCTTTTAACAAACGGGAGAACACATTCATGATCGGTATAACTGAAGAGCGTTCATCCATAGGATCACCATGAGTCAGGAACGACATGATGTAACGTAACAATAACAACACTTGATCCAATTCAGAGACCAAATGTTATCTCACTGATTGTGAGATAACATTTGGTCTGTCTTTTGTTGAAGCTTACATACCATATTGTCTGAACCTATGCTTTAATGTCGCAATATCACTCATATATCCATAGTTGCACCGTAACAGGGGGTGGTAGAGTGCCTATGTAATAAAGATGATAGTTCTTCCCTCTTTGCCCTTTTTTCGTTGTTCACTTTTCGCCTCCTCCACCTGCCCTTTGTTCCCTCCGGCATCCTTGTATTAAGTCACATATTACTGCAAATGTATCTATCTGAGAGATCTTTTGTAAACAGTTCTAAAGGAACAATTTTGAGGGATCATATAAATCAGGGTAAAATTATGTTCCAACCGTGTGGAAGTAAATCCATTTCTTTTTGTCTGTTTTTTAAGAAGCTAAGAAGAGGAGTCTACTTTTTATTGACTAGTTATTGACGGATTTTGAATTTATTTATTTTTTCAGAAAACATGTTGATTGTGCAGAGCAGATTTATTCTTGTGGATTCTCCATTGTTATTTTTCGTTGCTGCAACAATCTGTTCTTACATTAAATTTAGGAGACAGCAGCATAGGTAAGTTAATCACTGAAACTAATGTTTGATCAGAAACCTAATCAATGTTAAGTACTAGATGTACTTGAGATTTTTAAAATAAATACGATGTAAAGAAAACGTAACACAAGTGAGGATGCCCTGAAGGGTGAATCCAGCCAATGATTGTACCAGTTATGGTCGTCTGCTTTCCCACTTAACGTATCGCAAATAATTTCTCAACAACATTACATTTGATTTGGAGTTTCCCATATTTCTACGACCCGCTTCCTCCACACCAAGTATTAGGCAATCCATTTGGATTTTCGCATCATAGGTTAAGTCTTTCAAAGGATTATGACTTTTACGTAAGAAATACTGCAATCCAAAAGCAAGGTAGGAAACTTATATGTTAGAGAAGCTTTGAGAGAATATTTAAAGAACATTTTAAGCTGATCTGAGCTATTGCAATACAAACCAGTCAGTAGTGAAGTTAATATTGGTAGCGTGGTATGCGAGCTGACTGATAGTGTAAATTATCATTGTTATAAATGTGACGTGATTTTAAGTTGTATAATGGAAATGCAGTATTTACTTTTCAACCCCTGGTAATACATGTTATTGCACTTGACTTTACCTGAAGTGAAAACTTTCCAGGAGGAACAATTGCTTTATATTTTTGGTTTTAACTAAGTTTAGCAAGGCCTTTTCAACACAATTATCGGGAAAAGAATACTACTCTACGTTTTTTAAGGAACGAGGCGAAAAGAAACGCAGAAACTGACGAGGCAGTAGTTAATGTAGTTGATATACCCATTCTAGAGCAGCTAGAATAACCATTAAGATAATAATAACGATTCCAATAGTATCAAACGAAAAAGATAGCGTAAAAAATATAATAATTAATGAAATTAATGAATGCAAAAGTTAATGAAATACCTTATCTCCATTAGATGGACAGACAGACAGACAGACAAAGAGACATAGACATAAGAGATTATATATATATATATATATATATANCTAAGTTTAGCAAGGCCTTTTCAACACAATTATCGGGAAAAGAATACTACTCTACGTTTTTTAAGGAACGAGGCGAAAAGAAACGCAGAAACTGACGAGGCAGTAGTTAATGTAGTTGATATACCCATTCTAGAGCAGCTAGAATAACCATTAAGATAATAATAACGATTCCAATAGTATCAAACGAAAAAGATAGCGTAAAAAATATAATAATTAATGAAATTAATGAATGCAAAAGTTAATGAAATACCTTATCTCCATTAGATGGACAGACAGACAGACAGACAGACAAAGAGACATAGACATAAGAGATTATATATATATATATATATATATATATATATATATATATTTCTATATATGTGCTAATCTGAAAATTGTTTCCATGAAGTAAAGCAAGTGCTGCTTTTCTCCTCATACACTTCAGAGTACAATTTTCTGTTTCTTTTTTTCCAGTCCTTTTGGTCTTTGGTGGTGGATTTATTTGATAGTGCTTGGGCTATGCATCACAGGTGCATTCAGGTAGGATTGAAGCACCAATTATCAACACATTTCAAATAAACGATAACATTTATTTGTAATAAAAATTTTTTAAAGTAGAGTATAATTATGCTTTAAGCGCATGAAGTATTTGATAGTTTTATTAATCTGCTGACATGGTTTCAAAATGATCAGAGTATGGTTTCAAAATGATCTAGCACTGATAATTCAAGTAGTAGAACATGGGATCTTAAAAGGCTTTGGCACTGGCTCGGGCCCAGTTTGGTGTGCACATATTTTTAATTCTCTATGGAATGTGTTGCAAAAAATTTATACGGAGGGCCCTACTTACTTTTACAATAAAGAAAGATAAGAGCTGCCACGACAGATTTTTAAAATATTTTGAATAGGATAGTGTTGATATCTGTAGCCTAAGGTATCATTTTGATTATGTTTATACTCTTGAGAAGTACAGTATTTAGGCACGTTTTTAAGAGATTTAAGATGGTCGACTAGTTCAAGGAAACTTGTGATTTATTTGAACTGTACGATTAGGTGCATTTCGAATAGCAAGTTGCAGCACAATTTTTCGACATACTTTTTAAAGATATGATACTGGACCAACAGACCAGCATCATTTCTCATTAGCGCTATTAGCCAATATTCTCATTACATATCGTTAGATTTTGTACAAAAATTAATTTAAAAAACAGTGATCTGTTTCATAATTAAATTTTTTAGTGTTTTTATATGTCATTTAGGTAAGAGAAAAAACATGTAAAAATTGTCTCAAGATAGCTTATGCCTCTTTATTGTGTGTTAGCTTAACTAAAACTATCCACACAGATAATGCTGAATGGTTAAAAATGACGATACCAAGTCGAAAATATTGGCTCTGGGCAGAAGAAAAATAGTGAAAATTAGGACCGAGATGGCTTAGGAAAATCGTAGGGGAAAACATTGAAAATTCTAAGGTTCCTTGAGTTTAAAATAACGCATCACCTAGTTTTTTTATTAAATGGATGATGTTGCAGTGAAATATTGAGGAGAACTGATCTCAGGATATCGCAAGGAGTAGAACAAATTGCCATAACTACTGCGACCAAGAGATATACGCCCTGTTAGTAGCAACTTTGTAGCTTAATACTTTGCAGCTCAACATATTTATATTTTGCTCATAATTCCACTCCTTTGGTTTAAATGTTCCTTTAAATTATTGAAGGCAAATAAATATATTACAGTTTTTACATTTTGAAACTGTTAGCTGCCTATAACTTAATGACTTTAGTGATATGGCTCGTGTTCCATCGCCACTGTGTAAAGCAAAATTAAGTTTCTCGGCTCTTTAGTAGAGATCATATAAAGACCTGTCTGATAGAATGTAGAGTTTCTGGTCAGTTACGCATCGACCTTGGGTATTTTTTATTGTATTTTTTCTACTGCCCGTTTTGGTTCTTTTGACCTTTTTCTTTGCATAAGAGCTGCTTTGGCTTCTACGAATACTAAAGTAACACCTCTTAGATGAATTGTTCAAAAATATATATTGTACTTATAGTTTTCCTCATTTTTTGACAGCACAAAATACAATGGGCTTTTAACTGTGCTCCTTATTGGTTGTTTCACTGTATATGACCTATGGTCTCTTATTGGAGATACTACAGTAACGGTGGTAAGTAATGTATATCAGTCCCTTGCTATATTATACTTGGTGTGGCCCCCAGTAAGATGATAGCTGGGACGTTTTGTGGTTAACAGCATATATCTGTTTCTTACGTATGTTTATCTTGTAGGTCTTCTACAGGTAAAACCCAATATGGTTACCGTCTTTAGTATCATAGAGTCATTCTACATACAAATAAAGCTTTTATGGTACAGAGCTTAAATTTTGCAATTAAAATTATGCTTAATTTGGTCGAAAATTCTTTCGCTGGCACCCGACTAGACCAAGACGCAAGAATAAAACAACACAAGTTAAGTGGGTTTCTTATTATCATCTTGATCCAGTCGAGTGTCAGCGAAAAAGTTTACAAACAAAATAAACCTAATATTAGTCGCTGCATTCATTGCAGTACTCATAAAGAAAGGAAGAAGCATAACTAAAGAAGGAGCTCCCATTGGAACTGGGATGTAAATGCTATAAGAAGTTAGTCTTTTGACGTATTTTGTTGCCGTTCACTAGTTTAAAGAAATATATTTTACATTTGAAACTTGCTAAAACACAATACCATATAGGATCTTATAATATAGGATATTTGATTTGGTACAGTATCATGTGCAGTCGAATGACGAGAGTCAGATAAACGACCTGTGTGTGAAACGATGCTTAGATAAATCTATTCAGAACATTCGTTGGAAAAGAACTCTATGGGCCAGACTTATGGAGGTTAAATACCAAACAGTACTAACGGCTTGAGGGATTTCAAACGAATCCTGTAGGCCCCAAAACATTTACCAGAAAGACATTCCGCCATGAAAAGGATTTATGGGAACCTCCTTTACTCTAGTGATACATTATTTCGACACTGTGCTCAGGCTAACAGCCACTGATGATAACAAGCAAGTTTTCGATTTCTTGCAATGAAAACCATCGAGCGACAGGAGAATTATTTGCTTTGACGCCGTCACTAGTTAAAAAGGAATCAAGAGAAAAAGCATGAAAATACTCTGAATAATTGGTGTGTTTTGTAAGCCACAAAAATTCAAAGAGACACCTTTCCTTAAAGGTTTTCTTTTGGGATATAGCTGAACTTAATATACACAGAAATATAGTAACTTGTGTAAACAATATTAACACCTAAGTAGTAAACACATGGAACTAAGAACTTATAGACAAGTGACGTATTAATAAAATTAGGTGGATGGCGTGCGCTAGTATTTACCGATTGACAAAGTGTTAGATACCTTTCTTCTTTGTAAGCTGAAAATCTAATAAGATATTATCCAGCATTTGTTGTACTTACTAAACCAGTTAATTAGGATAGCATTCTTAATGCGTTTGATTAATTTTCCATTAATTGATACCCCAGACAAGCAAATATGCTTACAGTTCAGCCGTTTGCCTTTCTAACTTTTCTAAACCTTTCCAGTATAATGAAAAGAGGGAACACATAGTGTTTGTTTGATGCTAGGCATATATATTCAGCGTGAAAATAACTGATTTCCCCCGCATTTAGTTAATCTTCGTAGGGTAAGTTGTATTATTGAAGATTAATTAAGTAGCAAAACTTTTCTCCAAACAACACTTTCCCCAGCCTATTACCAAAAAAATGGCGGACTTTCTCGATCGTCTACTTTTTTTCAGTAGTGAATAAAAAACACACTTGCTTTCAGCTTGCCTATTCTGGCGCCATTGGTCCATTCGAGTGCCAGCTAAATGGCTGTTGACCAAAATTAACATTATTTTAATAGCGATTTTTAAGATTTCTTTTTCGAAATTAGGTAAATTAAAGTGTGATGTAGTATTAAACGAGTTCATACTGCTTGTTTGGAATGTCAATTCATTACAAGTCAAATTTGATGTTGGAGTAGAATTCCAGGAGCCTAACCATCTCTGTTTTTCTCTGTCGTTTTTGCTTACTCTTGATGCAATACTGATTGTACTGTATATTGATAATCTGAATTTTGTTTTTCTTATGTTGTAGAAAAATCTTGGGTTGCATTTTATCTCAAGGGCAGTGTGCCTAATCCTACTTCCAATCATCCTTTATTTGTTGCAGTTCTATATCATGTTTTCGGTACTAATCAATTCTGGCCCTCATGATAACATGATGTCTAGTGAATTCCAACGTACACTTAAGGTATGTGATTGGCATTAGTAACTTTAATGTATCATGTGGTTTTTAGGATCTTAAGGGTTACTTTTGCATATTTGCTGTTGGAACTGTAATGCTAACATTTTTAGCCATAAACCTTTACCATAGAAAATTATTGTTATTCAACTTAACGAAGACCCCAGTTTAGGAAGGCTAGAATTTGCTGGAAGTTTGCCAACCAGGGAGTACGTTATTTCAGGAGGCATGTTTTGGGAGAATGGTACCATTAAAACGTCTAAAAGGCAACCAATGAAGTGCAAATATTGTATTAAACAGCATAAGAGCAAGTTACATTTTCTCGTTTGTAAAATATGGTCCGCTTTAGGGAATATGGGGAATTATATGCATATTTATTGGTAATGAAACCCGTCATACAAATACAAATAATTTGATTGGGGTTGTATTGTTACAAGATAGAATATTCACTCGTAACTAGACTGACTTTTATTTGTCCGTTTCCATAGGGTGGACTTGCAACAATAACAGAGCATCAGGCAGCCGGTATGTTTGTATTTTGGAAACTTAAGTTCTAAGAATTGACATAAACTAACGACCCCTTCTTATTTGCCTCGTTTTTCTGACGTATTTGAACCTTTCATCAGTTAAGCCGACCCTAGCAGAAAGTTTTGTATTTTTTGCCTTCCACCCGTTACTACCAAATCATTGGCCTTTGATAGTCTTAAGTCAGTTTCATCTGTTACATACCTATAACACCCTTAACAGCTGCGAAATCGCGCCTGACATTATTAGACCACATTTATTTTTAAAAGGAAGTGTGCAGTGACTCCAGTACTTAAAGGTATAGATAATTCAATCATTTTAGTACCCTAAATTTCTTAAGAGTTCGTGTGCGGAAAATTCCAGTCCAAATTGAGCAAACTGAAATAACGGCATAATTACGAAATGAGTTACCATGTCAACCATGTCAAAATAAAGAAATTTTAAGTTACAGATAAACCACAAACCAATAATTTGCATGCAATCTATTTTATCAACTCCAAGTTATTTCCAAGAACTATCATCAACGCCAAACGAATTTTAGATATCTTGACACTAAACCACTTATTCCAACATCCATCATAACAAACACAGAGTTCATTGCCTACACGGTGGTGTTTGTTTTTACGGTCTGACTTGTCATGAATCTGAGACTTTGAGCTTAATTGCACTTTTTCTAGATATAAAGAGCCCAATATCTAATTGTTTGTAGACCGAGTTACTATTTTCTTATTAACTGTTTACTGATCATATTAATCCCTTTCTTCTCCTTATAAATTCATATAAGAAGATACATGTGAATAAAGTGAGATGATTAGCTTTTTTTTGACGTGATTGCTTTATTTTTAAGACTTGGCAATCATAGCAGTGCTTTTTAAGGAATCTCAAACTTTTAGGGATATACCAGTGGATGTACTAGTAAAAGTCAAGTATTAAGGTCTGCAGTTGTTGGTTTTTTTGTCAAAAATTGCAAAAGCAGTGGAAATGTAGATGAATTTTTTTATTGGGAGTTGAACAGAATTGAAGATCAGAGAAGAGTGACCCTGAGACCAGTATGGGATAAAGCTGTGTTTTTATTATAATATTTAGAGTTGATTATAATACTTAAAATTGTGTCAGGCTGTCAAAGACACAAGGTTCAATTTCTTTGCTCCTTTACATCTAGAGGTCGCCTTTGGCTCCCAAATCACACTCAGAAATATGCATGGGAAACAGTGCTGGCTGCATTCTCATGGCCATTTGTATCCGGTAAAATATCACGACGGTCGAGGAAGCAGTGCACAACAACAGGTGACCTGCTATGGATTTAAGGATGTTAATAATTGGTGGATTGTGAAATCCCCGGAGAGGTAAGACGTTGATTATTCAAAGTTTATGTAATCATATGTTTTACTGCAAGTAGCTTATCTTTGTTATTATTTCTATGATGCAAAAGAAAAGTATCAAAATGGAGGATGTACAAAGGAAGACCTCGTTAGAAACGGGAAAACGTATCACGGTAATGCTTAAAGAAATCTCTTAACAACAAATCTAATTGACCGTACAAATTAACAGATTACACTATGTGAAATGTCATTGAAATAAATCAGATTACTGATTTCTACTAAAGCGTACACCTATAGTACAGCCCAAATACAATTTTGTAGTCATTCTACTCGAATCCAAAAAACACTGCATGTAATTCTTTTCTTCTTGACAAATGGCATACTACTATACACCTTTTTCAAAATTAGCATTGGGAAAGGGTAGAAAGCAGTAGAAGATCCTTTTATTTAGAGATAAAATAACGGTTGGATCTAGTTTGTTTAACTTTTTAAGAATAGACAAGAAAATTTCACACATCGAAGGAAACAATAAAATTAAAAAATGAACGTTTAATTTTGTTCCTTGATCATCAATTAGCTAATACTTGGAAAGCTGGGTTATGAACCAGCATGTGCGGTATCCACTCGTATTAAAGAAACCAAAATAAAACTTCTTCTCAACTGATTTTTTTTTCAATGACTTGTATTATCGTGAAATTCCTTACATTCAGATACTACATTGTCATTTCTGGTGTTTGAATGAGAGTACAGAAAGGAAGGGGACAGAAATACTGATTTGTTATATTTTGTTTCAGAGACTCGTTACTGGTGGATTTCCCACCACGTCCAGTTAGAAATGGAGACATGATTCATCTTGTCCATGGCACTACAGGACGAGCATTAAATGGGTAAGTATTTTTTATCTGTTATTAGCCCCACTGGTCAACAGATGACATATGTGGTGTAATGCCACTATCGTTGCATATCCATTTTTTAATTGAATTTCTTTGTAATAATTCATGTTGCGATACCTTCTTCCCTGGTGGTTAATGATTATTATAACCATTGTTATTGTTATTGTTATTGTTATTGTTATTGTTATTGTTATTGTTATTGTTATTGTTATTGTTATTGTTATTGTTACTGTTATTGTTATTGTTATTTTATTGGTATTAATGCCATTACTATGATTTAGTTATTTAATTTTTTTTGTTAATAATAGTAATGATCTTTTTGCCGAATATGGTTACTTCACAGCTGCCGACAACTAATATGCTAAAGTGACAAGTATAACTTCATTATTTGCTTATTGATCAAGTGTTCTTTTTGTAGCCCTCCCTTACGAAATATAGAGTTTTTCGTGTGAGCTACTCCTTTAACAAAATCATTTTTTAAAAAATCAAACCATTTCCTCAACCCTCTGACTAACTGCTCCTAATAAGGCAATTATCTTTAGAGCAACTTGAAAGAGCAATTTTCCATTGCCTATGTATTGAATTGCATTGTAATCATTCATACGCCTTTACGACACATCTAAATACATTATATATTAATTTGTTTACATTAATTTTTTTACAGGCATGACGTTGCAGCCCCGCTCAATCCCCATTTTATGGAAGTATCTGGATATATTGATCACAACGTATCGATGTCCCCGCAGATTGGATGGAAAGTAGAAATTTTAAATCCAGACGGAGATGAGACTTGGAAATCCATTGGCTCACATGTAAGATTCGTTCATGTCAACACATCAACATCCATGAAGGTATGGTTTGTTATTTAGTTAATTGCTTGAACATTAAAGACTGAGCATATCTTGATCTCTGTTTTGGTAGGAATTACACCTACAGCAGTTGTAATATTTCATAGCAATAACAACAGCATATGCGTGAATAAATGTGTGTGTATGTATTTATGTTGAGAAGGAAGAGAGTGAGTGAATGAATGAGAGGTCTTTCAGAGAACTGTGGCATTACAAACTTCTCTCTGAACTCGATGTGAAACATTAAGATGAGATAAGGAAGCACATAATCAGATGTTGCAACAGTACTTCATGGATGGTAGATTTATAGATACAAATAGAGCTACAAAAATCCCTTAATTTCACCTTCATAACTTAGATTCCTCTCAGTTTTCGCACTCTTTAATTCAAATATGACAATTACAAGTACCAGGCATTTTATTACTTGTTTTTTTATTTAGAATAAAGTCAATTGGAAGCTTGAAACACTAAAGCTGTTCATTGTGATAAGCTTCAGTTCACTTCTTTTTTGAGGGGAAATTTAACATAAGTTTTGCTTGTCACTTACTACTACAGTGCGAGTTTGTGTGCCTGCTTCAACACATTTTTTGGTTGTATAAAATTTAAAAGTTGGATCAGCTTTGGTTCCAAAAAATATCCTTTAATGTATCTTTTCTTTTTTGTTGCTCGAATTGCCATGTTCTTATTTTTGTTGGTAGCTAGATCCAGCACCACATCTACGTTTTTTGCTAAAATAAGTGAATGTGACAACTTATTTATGTTAGATATTGCTTTTACTAATTTTATCATTTCTTACATACTTCACCCAGAAGAAAAGGATGTTTTTCATTTTCTCTTTCTTCCTTTTTCGTTACAATACAATCCATAAGAAATTCAGGTTTTAGAGAGTTGTGAAGTTGAGAGACCAACAACTCAGTAAATATTTTCGTGTATTTCACACATCATCAGACCAATATGAAACATATAACGAATAGAACTACTTAGTTATATGACTACAATGAGAGAAAACATGACATATTTTTTAATCAAGAATGTTCAGCAGGAACTAACAACAACTAGATCTTGATTTAGAGGATTGCGTCATTTCTTTTAATCCTATTACTTGACATCAAGCACTAAAGGAACAATGGAGGTACTCTTTAAAGCAAACCTGACAAAAATGATAATTTTGCCCAATTTTTCTTATTAGGTTACTGGTGGGATACTTCCAGACTGGGGATTTCATCAGTATGAGGTACGTATTAAAGCTTATCTTGATCAACTGTAAAAGTGGCATTATTGCACAGTGTGCTTTCTTATGCATGTTATTACGGGTATTCAGCGGGAAAAAATTACCCTTATCCCTAATCAACATTGATCCTTTCTAAGCAATGGACATCTGTGCATTCTTGTTTTTGAATAAAATCCTAAATTGTTTGACAATCATTTGATGCACTGTCTTCAGGAAACTGAAAACTGCTTTCGAGGTTTTGTTTACCTGCAAATCTGTTTTTCTGGCTGTTGTTAAAGTCAACACACTTGGGTAGGCATTCAATATTCGGAAACACAAACTGAGAGCATGCAGCTTGTAATAAATCCACTTCCTTTATCATAGTACCACGCAGAACCTATTGTATATTTAGTACCCAGCACCTGTTTCTTTCAACAAAAGTAAGTATTGATATGACTGATGTGGTTTATTTCCAAGCAGAACCTGGGAGGAGGGGGGTTGGGAAATTTTTCACATAAGGCCCTACAATTGCAGAACAGGTTGAATTTTTGGAGACAATTTTGGTTATGGTATAAGATAAGTTTTTCAACATATACATTTCTGGTTTTTCCTATAGGATATGTTGATATTGGCCGTAGAATTTTTGTGTTATGTGCGTAATATTGTTGACTATCTCCTGAAAAGTGATTTTGCACTGGACATAACTTTCCTCAGCTTTGATGTTGTTGTGTGAATTGATAGGAAATGGAAAATTAAATGAGGCTATTATCGCTTAAAATGCTTTTCATCCGAGGAGTATGAATTATTTGAGAGTTTTTTGTACTTCCCTTTCCTTGTCGTTAGTTCAAAGGAAGCTGAATGGGTACAATGGTTTAGAAGGCCGAGGATATCAGTAGGTTATCAAAAGTTAATCAACTTACTACCAATGATCCATGACCTGGATTTTTTACTACCAATCTAGCAATATACTGAGCGGTGAATCAGAGCGTAACTTTCCGGCGACCACCTGTTAACTAGAGTTAAACTAGAGTATGATTATTTTGAGGTTGTCAGGGGCGTGTGAAATAGGTGCATCACAAGCCCTAGGGTTATTGTGCTAATACAAATTCCATATTGTTATTTTGAGATCATTGATGGGTGTATGACAAGGATGTTTTCTAAGTAGGGGTTGTTTATTTGGTAACACAAGTTCCAAAGTAATGGTAACCTAATATTCTACTCGTTTTTCTCTCTGATTCAATAGGTTGCACTTGATAGACAAAAGGGGTCGCAGGAATCAATCTGGAATGTCGAAGAGCACAATCAGAACATTAGTTATCGTAAGGAACACAGCCTATCAGTTATTTTGTGGCTATTTTGTTGCAATGAATTAATTTGCTATTGGTTCATTTGAGCGACTTTAACCTTGCGAGCTAAAGTAATTTCTTAGTGGTAATAATACTATTTTAAACAATATTAAAGTAAACTGCGGAACACGTATAACATGTCTAACCATTCCCTCCCCGCTTCCTTGGTAAACCCTTGACCTCCCCATCTTATCTATTTAATGCATAATTTCTTCTTATCCACAGCTTTCTGCCACGTCACCCATCTTGGATTTATTGCCTTTCCTGTTCGAGTCATTTGCTAGCATATTTTTTCGTTGGGCTAATTGAATGTTTTTAGTAACCGGGTTTTGGACATACGTTGCTGTTAAATGAGCTAGTTGAATACCTTCATCCATAGTTTAACGTCGCCTATTTTCGTAGGCAATATCTCTTTGCCCGTTGCCCGTGGTGCATTTTTCGTCCGTTTCGTATCAGTATCTTTGACATTTTGAAGATTTAGTGTATTGCTTTTATATCTAGTTGCAGCCTCTTTGGGTTGGGATTTCATTACATTTATTCTGATCAGCTATAAGTTATTTACGTTTTAACACATTATTACTTGTATTACTTTGTTTAATTCAATTGAATTCTTCCCCGTTGTACTTGAATACTCTTACATTTTTACTAATTGATTTCCTACGATCGGGGTGCAGGCTCCATGTACGTTTCCATGTATGTTTCCTTAAATTGGTTAATTGTACTTTCATAGTAATTTCGACCATATAGTAAAATTTGACCAAAAATTCCATACTTAATACAGTTTGTTATTTGCTTCTACTGATTTTCTGTATATTTTAGCTGCAAATATAAGCCAGGAAGAAATTGATAAAGTACTCTCCCGAACTAGAACGTATAGAAGAGAGGATGTTAGTTGGATGCCATTTTTCAGAAAGTTTTTGGAAGTCCAGGTAAGCTTTTCGATTTGTTTGTTTTGTTCCTAGAACTTTTTTGGAAATGTAAAAACTGATCGCTTTCTAGCATGGGTCGGAAAAACTAGAGGTATGGTGATGCGGAAGATGGAGGACGAGAGGAAGGAAAACAAGAACAGAAGTTTACACAAATATACATTTTCGTGACAAAAAATTGTAATTAGGATCAAAATAGGTAAAATTGGGTTGTTCTTTTGGTGTATTTTTTGAGTACCAGAGCCGTTTTATTTTACTAATTGTATAAAATTGGCACTGAGATCGAAGTGAGGTGACACGTTAAGCTCCTTGGTTTCTTTAAGTTTTCAAATACAGTATCTCAGCTGATAGTTCCTGGCCTGTATTGCTTAATTCACAAATACAATCTATCTTAGTTTTACTTATGGTTTTGTTCCATGGAAGAAGCTTTAAGATACATTGAAAAAATGAGCTTGACACAAAATAAGCAAGAACTGTTTATTATAATAACCTGTGTTTTTTCTCGGCTCTTTATTAGGAAAAAATTCAAAACGCTATAACTTTGGAAAACATCATAGTTCCTTTGTAATATCTTTTCTAAGGTTTGCTACAATAATTGTATTATCCCCCAAAAAGTCTGAGATCCTTTAAACTGCACAGTTGTTGCGAAATGGTGGCTACACATCGTCAAAGCAAGATACCCGCAGTGATAAACCTGGGTATGGTAAAATCGTGTTGAGGTATCTCTGACATACGAACTTCTCTCTGATGATCGGTTTGGTAGCTGCAATTTTCATAGCTTTTTTTTGGTATGATCTAGCCCTTATAGTATGAAATGTGACCAATGCCAGAAAATATAAAACAAAACGAATGTAAAGTATTTATGAACTTGCAAAGATGCTTAAATATTTTTTGAGAGTTTTTCCCACCAGTCTTTATTTTTAAACTGAAGTGTCGTGTGTCTGTAATGTTTTCATATTTCTTTTACTATAAAGAGCCGATATGAAGTTGTCATGCATTTGTTGCTGATATGCTGCATCTCGTTGGAATATATCCAAACGAATATGATTTTTTATGACATCCTGGTTTAGTCTCCTCGGTAAACCATTGTACCTGACAAGGCGGCTCGGTAGCCACCACATGAAACGTGAAACATTTTAAGGGTGCTTTACTTGTGTTACAAATTTGAGACACATTCGTACATATTTCCAAATGCAGTTTTAATTAAGAGTTTATTGCTCGCTCGATTTGCTGGAAGTCAAACAGCAGAATTCTGCTTTAAGATGAAGGCACTCGTAGGCGCCTATAATTTTTTTTGGCAGTAAATAGAGTGAATAGGTCGCACGACTAATTTGTGGGAGCTGTAGTTACCCTTTTGTGTACCAGAGAATATAACCTTAAAAGGTTTTGAGCCTCGTTGGAGTAATTTTGCAAGACGCGTGCCGCACTGGGTAAAAATACTATATCTTTGGCACGTCAGTAGCATCAGCCATTAGGTCAACAAGTTAACGTAAGTAACGCCTCCTTCCCTCTCCACAAAACCCAACCATTAAGGAGGCTATGGCCCATTTTTCTTATCACCATGTATTTTTGTAGTAACTACAAATTCTAATATTCATATTTTTTGTTGTGTTTTATTGTTTTGATACCAGTCACAAATGGTAAGAGTCAATAGAGAAATCCAACAAGAGCACACATTTTCATCGCGACCAATGGAATGGCCACTTATGAAAAGAGGGGTAGCGTATTGGATTGACAAGAATAGTAACGTAAGTTGATTTTCCGAACATTAGCTTCTTTTGCTTGACCACGATGATTTTAGAATTTCATAATTCCAATCATGTTTTCGGAGACTCTTCCTTGCTAGGGTGTGCTAGCAAGTAATAATCGTGATTTGGTTACGAAACGATCATTTAAAAGTGAACTTCAAAATATTGACACCACATACAGATTTTATGTTGTTATTATTCATATTTCACGAATTTGGTTCAAAATCACTGTTCCAATATTTATTTGGTGACAAATCATTTAAATAGAAAAATGCAGTGGTTTTTTTTAAATGTTTTATTTATGAAAAAACGAGTACTTTGGTTTTGTTGAATTGCAGTATTTCAGCTTTATGGTTTGTGAACATTGAATAAGGATTAAGCATGCCCATTTTTTGATCCGTCAGTTCTACTCCTGTGATTGATCAATCTAAACAATAGGTTGTCCAAAGCCTTAAATATCTTTAAAGGAATGCTACAAAAGTCAATAGGTGTAGATAAAACGTCAGATTTCCAGTCATGTAGACTTATGACATCATCAGTAGTAGCAACAGCAATGTCTTTTTTGGGGTATATTTTGCATAAGTGTGCATTGTGGGCTTGTTCTCTACTAGAATTAGGTTTTTTTAGAAAAGAGTAATTAGAGTGTTGTTATAGATCGTTCTTTAGTAATAATTCTAATAATTATAATAATGATGATAATAATGATAATGATAATAGTAATAATAATAATAATAATAATAATAAATGTCCTGGTTACTGACATTAAACTGCATCCGGTTGTGGAGTTTCGACGTGGACGGATGAGGTTATTCTTTGCCACAACTCCTTCCAGGTCACCCTTGGGCAAGGTGTAGTACTTGTTAGCTCTCCCCGAGACCATGAAGTACCGGGTTGGTGGTTCCCGTTAAACAAGAGCAATTATGTGAACGATTCTTAAAAGGGAAGCAATGTTTTATGTTCTAAAAATATTGTCGTATAGAATTAAGACCACAAAACTTTCGATCCAGATATATTTAGTAAAAAATGTATTATTTTTGTCAAGTGAAACTGTTTGTGAAATGTTGGTTTGGATATAAGATAAGAAGCCGACTTAAAATTGGAAATAAACTCGTGAATAAATGAAGGCACATTAGGCTAGTATTACGTTAGGATACTTGTGAACATTCAGTCTATTGGTAGGCCACGTGTATTACCACAAAAGCCATTTTTAGTAAATTAAAGTTAATAAATTCTTCCGCTCGGATTCAAAATAACAATTCATTTTAATCGAAAGCAATGGCACCCGTCTGAACCAGGATCCCGGAAATGAAAAAGACAAAATTGGCATTTTTTAATGAGGAAAATAAAGAGGATTGTCACATTTTGTGGTGGGGAATTAAAAACAGTTTAGCGTAAATACTTCGCGTAAATAGCCTCGACGATTCTGTAATGAAAAATAGAGCTAGGTCAGCCACACCTGAGGAATTATCATATTATTGGCGATAATCAATAACTTATTTACCTTCTATGGCTCACGGTGTTATTAACGTTTTCCTTTCTATCTGAGGAACTTTTTTCCTTAGACTGCTATTCTCTAGCCGTAAACTCAACAATTACTCTTGACGAGCTAGCTTTTTAACGTGCGCTCAGGACTCAGAAGATAGCATTGTACGCAAGCAACAATGCTATTTTCTGAGTTCAGACCACAGATGTAATTTATAAGGCATCTTGGATATTTTGTTATACTCTGTGTTTAGATACATCTAAGGCTGTAGTTGTAACATTAATCTGAATTATTTCAGAAGTAAATTGTTGATTTTATATCCGCGGGAAAGATACAGAATACCCTTAAAGAATACGCAGTCCACACGGCAAAAAGTGGACCTAAAAACTGCGCTAAATAAGCGGAAGTAAAGAGATGCTGAAATGTCTGGCCGTCCACAGGATGTGTGGACAGTCAGACACAGGAAGTGTATTCTGTGAAACAGCAACAGAATAATCTCTGGATCTTAATTTTTGTTCAGTTTTCTTGTTGTTATTGTTCTTGCAATAATTTGTATATATATAAGTCTATGCCGTGTTTGCTCCTCTTTTCGATAAACTTGTTATTTATTCAATAACTTTGTTGGATAATCGATAAACTTGTTAAATTATCAAGGAAGAACTCAAACAAACGTTACAGGTTAAAGCTCAAAGACTTCGTAGATTCACGAAGAGAAATAAATTTTTTAGACAAAATAAAGTTTTTGAAACCGACGCCAAGAAATTCTATAGAGAAATCGGCAAAAATAAAATAGAACTTGATAAATGATTAATTTGTTTGATAATTTTGAACTTCATAATTTCAGATCACTCCAGCCGTGGTTCGTAATCTAAATTGCTTCATATCTTTGCTGTATGCATTTAGAATGGCCCTCCTAAATGGAGAGGGGGAGGGTATTTCTAAGAGTATTTATAGGGAATTGAATCGGTATACTGTGAGCTTACAAAAGTGGGGCACAAATTTAATTGATTATGTCTTTGCTTTGATAACTGATTCTGACAGTTTATGTTAGAAAATTTACATTTCATAACTTAGTCTCTTTTTCTTATGATTTTTTGCCAGGCACAAGTGTTTTGTATTGGTAATCCTGTGGTTTGGTGGTCGGGTATTCTAGCAGTTCTTGGATTTTGTGGTCTTTATGGCATTTATTTACTAAGGAGACGACGAGCTGTCTACGACTTAAATCCAGGTGAAATAAAACGAATATATTAACTCAGAATTAAAACCATTTTTTCTTATCACGTGACTTTTTAACAGCTTGCAGCTGAGTGCTAACATGAGTTTCCCAACGATCTGGTTTTGACGACCAGATTACTGGGAAACTTTTCCATAAATCGATTATATAAAATCGATATCATGTTTGAGCAAGAAGGTTTATACAAATAAGTTAATAGAAAATCGTTGATAAATGGTTCTGGAATTTAGGCAAATAAGTAACTTTTACTTTGGTGCACGATTTTTAGTGTTCTTGGAGTGAATTGTATCTGGAGGCACAGGGTGAAAAAATTGAATTACTGATTTATTTTTATTTTTCCTTCCCGTTCGTTCCGTGTTGCTAAACCTGCCATTTTATGCCTACATCAAGTACTATTCTTTCTTTGTTTTTCTTTTATACTCAGTGATAAACTTATTCATTTTGGGTGCCATAGTGTTTATTAACGGCAATTGTAAAAAAGCAAACATTTTTAATTTAACTGGGCAGTAGGTTCTGCCATTTGACTGGATGCAGAGTAATTAAGTATCATATGCTCACCTACTTAAACCCACCTTTTGGTGGGTGCTGATTTTATAGTACAGACAATAAGTAACACCCAGTCACTTCAGGTGTCTAGTATTTCCCCGGTTGTTCTTCCTGTACGGAGTAGGCTTGCATATTGTTTTTGTCCAGTGTTACAGTTAATATAAATACTATAGTAATAATAATAATGATGATAATAATAATAATTATTATTATTATTATTATTATCATTATTACGTTTTATTTGCTTTTAATTATAACCACTCGTCGGGAAATCGCCAGATATCAAGCCAATACCTGTAGCCTCAGATATTCAATAAATAGCGAAGAATTTTTACCGTTCCCAGTAGGCACGATTTCTGTAGTGTTCCCAAAATAATGTTATTATTATCAAAATAACAATAATAATAATTATTATAATTATAATAATTATAATTATTATAATTATAATAATTATAATTATAATAATTATAATAATAGTAATGTGTCGAGAAATGCGTAAGAGCTGAAGAAAATAGCATGGAACGTTTTAAATAGCAGAGAGGAGATGCTTTAGGTGGTTAAAAATCAAGGTCTTTTGAAAACAGAAGAATGTAAGGACCCAGAAGCTTTTAAGAGAGAGGGAAAGGTTGAGATGATAAGAGAGTGGAAGGAGAAAACATTGCATGGACAATTCTTAGAAGAGAATAAAGTCGTTGATTGGGATAGGATTTGGGGGTGGTTGGATGAGGGAGACTTAAAAGTACCACTGAGGCGTTGATTTGTAGTGCTCAGGAGCAATCACTGACAGCGAACTATTTGAAATACCATATTGAAAAAACAGCAGAGTCATTTTTATACAGGATATGTTTAGAGAGGGGCGAGAGTTTCACCCATGTTATAATAATAATAATAATAATAATAATAATAATAATAATAATAATAATAATAATAATAATAATAAAGGGGAAAGGATCCTAAAACTAGAAAGTCGCAGAAGCTTAAACGAAAGTTCAAAATCGGAAGTTTACTAGAAACCCCTCCGATTAAGAAAGAGTTAAAACAAAAAATTCAGGCTAAGGCCCAACCTTTGAGACGCTTTGAAAAGCGAAGCAATTTCTACAGACAGAATAAAGTTTTTCAAAGTGATGGTAAGAAATTTTACAGAGAAATAGGGAAAAAAACAAGAACCAATTGTAGAGGCCCCAAGTTAAAACGCTATTGAAAATTTTTGGAATGGAATCTGGGGACAGGAGAAAGGATTTAACGAGACTGCTGCTTGGATCTCAAATACAGAAGCAAACAATGTTAATGTCAATGAACAAGAATGGGATGATATAACTATGGCAGAACTGAAGTCAGCGCTAGCAAAGTCACTAAAGTGGAAATCACCTGGGCTAGACAAGGTGCCAAATTTCTGGTTAAATGCTTTAACATCAATGCATGTCCTGGACTTTTTAATAAATTACTTCATCATCCAGAAGAAACTCCGGGTTGGTTATGCGAGGGCACAACTTACTTACTTTCTAAATGCAGTGAAACAGGGGATCCCAAGAACTACAGGCCTATAACATGTCTTTCAACATCATACAAAATACTGACCTCGATTCTCACCGACAGGACTTATAAACATCTCGAGGAAAATAATTTGTTGCCATTAGAGCAGAAAGGTTGTAGAAGAGGCTCTTATGGGTGTAAGGAGCAGTTATTAATTAACAAAATGCTTCTGGAGAATTGTATTGGTAGCAAGACGAATATGAGCTTTGCGTGGATAGACTATAAGAAGGCCTTCGATAGTGTCCCGCACAATTGGATTTTACGATCGCTTGACCTTTTTAAGTCTCTCCTATTCTTATTAAGTTCTTAAAATTTAATATGTCTCAGTGGANACTGACCTCGATTCTCACCGACAGGACTTATAAACATCTCGAGGAAAATAATTTGTTGCCATTAGAGCAGAAAGGTTGTAGAAGAGGCTCTTATGGGTGTAAGGAGCAGTTATTAATTAACAAAATGCTTCTGGAGAATTGTATTGGTAGCAAGACGAATATGAGCTTTGCGTGGATAGACTATAAGAAGGCCTTCGATAGTGTCCCGCACAATTGGATTTTACGATCGCTTGACCTTTTTAAGTCTCTCCTATTCTTATTAAGTTCTTAAAATTTAATATGTCTCAGTGGAAAACAAACCTTCATCGATTCCATGAAAATGGTGGCATAATTTGTAATAACATCCGAATTAAATGAGGAATAGTTCAGGGTGATTCGTTATCTCCCCTTCTTTTTTGTATTTCTCTTACCCCACTTTCTTTAGAATTACATTCCTCTCAATATGGGTATAAAATAGACAACAAGAAGATCTCTCGTTTATTTTACATGGATGATCTTAAGGTGTATGGAAAAAATGACAGTGGACTAGAACGGCTATTAAAAATTGTGAAGGGTTTTAGTGATGACATTGGGATGGAATTTGGTCTCAGTAAATGTGCAAAGGCCACTTTTTAAAAAGGCAGACTTGCTGGTTCTGCAAGTGTTCAGCTTGATAATGATACTGAAATTAAGAATCTTGAGCAAGAAGAAGTGTATAAATACCTAGGTGTAAACGAATCCAGTAAAATTCAGCATGCAAGCATGAAAGAGAAACTACGAAAAGAGCTTGTCAGAAGGACTAGATGCATTTTGAAAAGCGAATTGAACTCTAAAAATAGGATAACAGCTATTAATACTTTAGCTGTTCCAGTCGTTACCTATAGTTATAACATCATTAATTGGAATATCAGTGAGATTAAAAAACTTGATACTAAGTTGAGAAAAATGCTAACAACATGTAACATGCATCACCCAAAAGCTGACATAGACCGCCTGTACGTGCCCAGAAAGGAAGGAGGTAGAGGCCTCAGCAATCCGCGAGGTTTGGAAAAATAAACCGCTTCATGGAAAGTATGCTCAACTTAGCATAAAATCTTATGTAAATTTATCTGATACCCATTGGTGGCTAAGTAGTGCGGGTCTCAAAGCGGAAACAGAGGGGTTTATCATGGCAGCACAAGACCAAAGTCTGCGTACAAGAAACTACGAGGCAAATGTGTTACGGAAGGGGTCAAATCCGAAGTGTAGAATATGTGGGAAAAATACTGAGAGAATTGATCACCTT
>RDPX01000001.1:3355511-3401772 GCA_003991215.1 Morbakka virulenta | reverse complement strand
GCGTTGGTCAATATATTAATTGGAAAGTTTGTAAATTCTATGATATAGAAATTGTTGACACATGGTACGAACACAAACCACTCCCAGTAATCGATTCGTCAAAGGTGACCATTCTTTGGGATTTCTCAATAAGGACAGACCGAACAATTCAAGCCAACAGACCAGATATTGTCGTAAAGGATAAGTTGAGTAAACAATGCCGGCTGACTGATGTGAGTGTCCCGTCCGATAGTAACATTTCGGCTAAAGAGTTTGAAAAGCTCACTAAATACAAAGACTTAGAGATCGAAGTTGGCAAAATGTGGAACATGAGAGCGAAGGCAATACCAGTTATTATAGGCGCTCTAGGTATGGTGAAGATAGGGACAGATAAGTATATCAAACAGATACTGGGAAACATACAGCTGCCAGAAATTCAGAAGATAGTTTTAAATAGTATGGCGCATATCCTTAGAAGAACACTCTCCCTTTAGAAGTTAGTAGAAAGGAATGTATGTTATAAAATAAAATTAAAATAAAAAAAAGCATACACGAACGACCAAATACCTTAGGCTATGAGTAATAGCCTGGTGATTAGTAGTTCTAAAACTTTGCACAATATAAAGAAAAGAAATAAAATAATAATAATAATAATGATGATGATAATAATAATAATAATAATAATAATAAGAAGAAGAAGAAGAAGAAGAAGAAGAAAGCCTGATATTGTGGTGATAAATAAAAGAATAAAAGAAGCTAAAATAATAGACATCGCCATTCCTGGCGACAAAAGGGTAAACGTGAAGGAATCGATGAAATTGCACGGTTATGGAAGCTAAAGAAGGTTAAAGTGATTCCCGTTCTTACAGGTGCGTTGGGAATGGTTAGTAAGAAGCTGGAATCACATTTGAAGGATTGCGATGAAAACATCAAAATGGAAGTTGTACAAAAAACACCATTGTTAGGATCAGCACTTATCCTAAGAAAGGTACTGTCTTCGTAAGACACTGGAATAGTAAACTTGAAACCTCTGGTGGAAACATAAGATAATAAATAATAGATTTATTATTGAAAGCGATCATTTATTTATATTTTATTTGAGGATGTTGGATAAGGTTATTGAAACGAACACAAAGCTTAGATGTGCAGTTAAATTTAGTTAATAATGTAGCTACAATTCACACTTTGTGTATTTAATGTACAATGCTGCAGGTAAGATAACAGATACAAACCTGGCTCATGACAAGTGCAGTGAAAAATTTAAAAGGCTTTATGAAAAAGGGTAATTTCTATGATCATGGGTCTTAGCCACCCTAAACTAGCAACGTACCTTTGGAGGAAGGGGGCGTATAGCCCATCAGTTGAATATTTTAGCTTCTGCCAACGGGAGTTTATGAAAACAAACGTTTAAATTTAAAGAGCACTGGAACACTGATGCAATTAAGTGAGGTTGAATGGCTAGAATTGGTACCACGACGAAAGACTGGCTGTGACAGTTGTAATGCTTATTTAAATCAACTTTGGGGTAGATTAGTTTGTCCATTTTTTCTTCTTCAGATGTTTTTCATTGCATCAGTTTTGTTTTTGTAACTCATCTTTTTGTTTTCTGTTCTTAGTTTTCATATCAACTACTTCAGTTGAACTTGCTCCACTTAATCAGTAATATATCCTTTTCATTTTGTGATTTTCAAATAACATATTTGATGCTGTGTCTCTTTTAGGACAGTGGCAGTTATTTTCATTTACCTTCTTCCTGTTAGTCGGTGGATATTTATTGCATTTTGTACCTTTTTTTCCAATGGAGAGGACACTTTTTATACATCACTATTTACCAGCCTTGCTTTTCAAAATACTCCTTATTCCAGTACTGGTAGATCACATTCACGGATATTTACTCAAGTGAGTAATGTGATTTTTTTTGTTTATTTCAAGAAAGTATGTTGTAGAATTTTGTTTTCGTTGTTTAGATTTAAATAAAGGATTTCAGATTGTAGTTCTGTAAGAGAAATAATAAACCTCTGAAGTGAACATTTCTTTATTGTTTTTTTAGTCAGTAATTGGTAGTGCGATTTAAGTCAATTTTGTGTGTAGTATATCGCAACAATGTTTGTAAACCAACTACTTGTCACTCATTGTCGTTATCAATGAGTGACAAGTAGTTGGTTAAAACCTTATACAAATGGCTTGCTTCTTTTAATGCGATACTCGAAATACAGGAACGGAAGCTGTGATGAAAGGAGGAACGCGAGAAATATTTGAGGGTAATTTTGGAACTACTGAAAATAGCCTGTTTTGCCTTAAATAGTTCTTCTATACTTAATGGTAAATTTAGCTTTGAATGTGTTTAATCGAATATTGCTGTCGGACCATGACATCAGCATATAGTGTGAAGGTATGGCAGCGCATTGATCGAGGTGAAAAAAAGTCCAAAGAGTCTGGACTTCAAAATTATTTAAAGTCAACGTAAAAGTAGCTTAGCATGATTTGATGTCTAAACTTAAAAAGAAAAGTGTTTGCATTTTTTGCAAAACTACAAAATAATACAGGCAACTTGAATTTTGAAAATTGTTTTACACTTTTAATTTTGCTTTTACTATTATCCTTTTAGTTAATCGTTATTATACTCATCCAAATTATCATGAAATGATTCATTTTAGCTTTTACTCCTTTTTTGATTATGTATATGTACAGGACTTCCAAGAAAGCATGGTATTTTTTTGGGTTTTGTTTTGGTTTTTGTTTTAACGTCATTTTTCTCCAGTAAGTAAGTAAGTAAGTAAGTTTTTATTTGCCACAAACATAAAATGAAAAATGTTTACAAATGTTTAAAAAAAAAAGAAAGGCCTAGAAAGTCAATAAATTACAATTTAAAGTTAATTTACAAACTTTTGTATAAATTAATACTAAAAAGAATGTTGCATAAAAATATTACAATTTGAGTTAAAATAAAAATAATTACAGGTCACCCCTAATTGAAGTGGCAGGGATAACATTAAAAGGTCAAACCGACCTTATTTCCATAATGGTCCCTTAAGAGGTGATTTTTTAATTGAAAAAAAAAGGGAGATAAAATTTTAAAATATAAATGTGTTTTAAAATGAGATGTCCTTTTAGAATACCTGGCTCTTTATGAGAGTGAAAACATGAGTTGTCAGTAGTAGATATATATACTGTCTTCTTCTTTCTGTATATTTTGAAAATAGTATTCTTTGGTCTGGTGTTTAAAAGTGTTGACATTGTTAGTAGATTTTAATTCAGATGATAGGTTATTCCATATTTTTGGCCCTAGGTAAGATAGGCATTTTTGGCCTGTGTTGCTTTTATGAGATGGGATATGTAATTTAAACTTTGACCTTCGTGTAACACAACTCTGGTTGACTGGGTGGAATATTTTATCATAATAAACTGGAGCAGTTCCTTTAAAAAATTTCAATATCTTTACACTAATATTTTGATTTACTCTGTGCTTTGTGGGGAGCCAATTTATCTCTTTAAATTCAGTAGCACCAACATGGGCTGTGTTTTTTAAATTCAGATAAAAGCGAATGCATTTGTTTTGTGCAGACTGCATTTTTTTTATCAGTCTCTTATTCAACATGGGGTACCATGAGGAGCATGCATAATCAAAAAGTGGCTGAATGAGGGCATTGAGGAGCAATCTGCGAAGGAAGTTATCTAGAAAGCTTTGTTTTCTATACAGAAATTTCAGTCTATTATTTATTTTTCCAAGTATTTTAGTTCCCATTGATTCCCCAGAAAGATTTTCATCTAGAACACATCCAAGGTATGTGACTTCTGAGTGTTGTTTAATTTCTATATCACCCCTCCTAATGCTAAGACTTTTAATATTTTTGGATTTTTTTCGTCTGAAAAGAATGGATTTGGTTTTATCCTCACCAAAATGAATATTTAATTTGTTTTCCACAAACCAATTGCACAGTGATTCCAAGTTTTTATTTAAGTTTGACTCTATGTGGTCAATATTGTGGTGTCTGACAATTAAGCAGGAGTCATCTGCATAAAGAAGTAGTTCGCAGTCAATAGCCTGAGCCATGTCATTTACATATAGTAGGAATAGTAGTGGACCAAGAATTGACCCTTGAGGTACCCCATATATAACATTACTGGGGTTTGAAAATTCCTTCCCAATGTTGACTGTGAATAATCGGTCCTGAAGGTAAGATTTAAACCACAAAATTGTAGAGCCACTAAAGCCAAGGCATGCCATTTTATCCAGTAAGATTTTATGGTCAATGGTGTCAAATGCTTTTTGGAGGTCAATCAGAACCATGCCTGTAAGCATATCATTTTCAAATCCCTGTTGAATCCTATCACTCAGATAGGATAAGCAAGTGTCTGTTGAGTGGTATGGACGAAAGCCAGATTGGTATTTATATAATATATTGTTATCATCAAGGTACTTTTGTACTTGGCCATGAATAATCTTTTCAACAATTTTAGAGAGCTGTGGAAGCAGAGAAATAGGCCTATAATTTTTGGGATCACTTTTTGATCCTTTTTTAAAAATTGGTGTTAGTTTTGCATGTTTACAGGCATCAGGAAATGTGGATAGCAGGATTGAGAGATTGCATAGTTGGGTTATTGGCTTTGCTAAAGCAGTTGCACCATCTCTGAGAAATTTTCCATCAATATTATCTAGTCCTCTTGCTTTTTTAGGGTTAATCTTCTCTAAGAGCTTTAAAACATTTTCAGAAGAGGTCAGTTCAAGTGAGAATGGTTTAGAAAGGTTAAGGTGTCTGTAGTACATTCGCACATTGTCTAGGTTATGAGGCATCGATGGCAGTTTTTTAGTGAGATCGGGGGCTACATTTGTAAAGAAATCTCTAAAAATTTCAGCATTGGTTTTATCGTCAAAGCATGCCTTACCTTTGTTGCTCAGACAAATTTTAGAAGATGATCCTTTTCCTGTTGGGAGTCCCAGAGATTTTAAACAATTCCATAATTTTTTAGGTTTTCCTATATTCTCATTAAGTTTTTCAATGATAAAGGACTTTTTCTTTTTTTTTATTAAACTTTGCACAAGGTTTCGGGCTTTCTTGAAGTTTGTGTAATCAGAGTGCATTTTGGATATCCTAAATTTAGTTAGAAGCCTATCACGAGTTCTAATTCCCTCAAGAACTTCTTGGTCCATCCACTCCCGCGAGTCCTTTTTTATCCGAATTTCTTTCTCAGGGGCTAGCTCATTTATAGTGTTTGTAATAAGCTCTATAAATTGTGAATAGGCTGTATTAACATTATTGAATTCTAAGTAGTTGGGGAACTTGATTTCACTTAGTTTGTCTAGGAAAAGTTGCTTTGTGTAATTCTTGAAAGTACGGATCTTGATAAAGGTATGTTTATGTATCTTGGTGTGCTTAGTCTTTCTAGTGCAATAAATCAGTTGGTGATCAGATAATCCCAATTCTATAACCCCATGTTGAGAGACTTTTTGACAGGAGTTGGTAAGAATATGGTCAAGAAGGGAAGTTGAGTTATTAGTGATACGTGTTGGTAATGTAATTAATTGCTTTAATCCATGGTGGGAGCAGAATTCTTTATACCTTTTAATTCCATTAGATGTTTTTTTACTTTCATTGATCAAATTAATGTTTAAATCTCCAAGGATGTAGACCTCTTGGCTATCAAAATTTGCTGTTTTGGAGATTGCGAGAGTTAGTTTATCTAAAAAACCAGATGCTGTTGGAGGCCTGTAAAGAATTCCAACAAGAATTGGTTTTGATTTGGGCAGTTGTATATCAAAAAATACATTTTCAATGTCTGGAGAAAAGTCTTTTCTTACATTGAACACCAAATCTTTTCTTGTGTAGCAAGCTACTCCTCCACCATATCTGTTCCTATCAGATCTTGTTATTTCATACCCATTAATGCCTACTTCATCATCTAGTACAGTTTCATCTAGCTTAGTTTCTGAGACTCCAATAACTGCAGCATTGGTTCTAATTGCTATTTGACGAAGTTCATCTATTTTTGATGAAAGACTATTTATATTCAGATGGAGGAAATGCAAACCTTTTTTATTAAAGTTTTCCCATATATTTTGGTCCATTAAATGCTCCTTAGTATTGGTGTATGATGTATATAACTTTTCTGTGGGTGATTGTGTAAATGAGAAGTCAGCATATGGCAATTGTAACAGGTGGTTTTCTCTTGATTTACATTTACAGGATACACAAATATATTTCATTTCATTCTTAGGATTCTTGGAGAATTTCTCATAAACTGCATCTGAGATTTTATCACATCTTTTGTGCACCCAGAAATGACATTGGGTGCAGGGTAGCCCTTTTCTTACTGATTTATTGCACAGGTAACATGGAAAATAGGAAGGGCCAGGGTGGGGATGAATATCACCTGAAAGTAGTAACAGGAAATTGGAAAATGATCTGTTATTTTTGCATTTCAAGTTTAATAAGACACTCTCTGATAGGTGTTTTTTTAAACATTCAGCTCTGACCTCTTCAATTATTGAGAGGCATTCACATGTAAACAATTCTTTGTTCTGGTAACATTCAAGGTTGTGGAGGGGCTTGGTTTTCTCACATTTCCTGTCATTGTAAGTGACAATGACAAGAAAGGAGAGCATCAGCCATAACACAAAGCAACTTGACCTGTACTTTTGATTTTGTACTCTTAGCCTTCTCTTTAGGAACTGACTCCGTAAACTACGCCTTAGCTTGTATTGGGAGATGACATCTTTGGAAGACCAGTGATTAAGATTAAAAATGCTAACAGAAATAAACAGCGGAAAAAGGTTGTTAGTAATATATAAAAATATCCCTGCTAAACTAAAACTAGTAGTGGAGTCCCTCATCCTCCCAAATTTAATTTCTGTGTCCCTATTTCCTAATTCAATATTAAAAATTTTCATTAAAAGGTAAAAAAGTGAAATAAATTGAAAAAGTTTAATACCTAAAAAAAATTTGAAAATTGTGAATACAGATGTTGCATGTGTTATTGTATGTTTTTGTGGATGTGTGCATATGTGTGTGGATTCAACTGCTTTTTTATTTGTGTGCTGTATTTTTTGTGAACAAGTTTGTGTTTTTTTGACTGGACTTGTGATTGGTTTTATGAGTGATGTTTTCTGTAGACATGGCTTTGTGGATTTGATTTTTTGCAGAGATGGCTTTGTGGTTGTAGTTGTATATGTAGGTGTTGTGGACACAAGATTTGGTGTAGATGATTTTGCGGGTGTTTGTTCAGGCAGTGTTAAATTTGTATTTGTGACTGCACATGGAGGAGGCTTTGTGGGAATGGGTATTGGAGGTGTTGGGTTAGTAAGTATGTTTACTTGTTGAGTTGAATTTGTGCATGTGGTTGCTTGTTTATGTGGTTTTGTTGAGGAGACTGAATGCTGAAGTGGTTTTGTATGTAGTGGGTATGGCTTTTTGGCTGAGCTTGGAACTGGTTTTGTGAGTGAGATTTTATGTAGAGATGGCTTTGTGGATCTGATCTTTTGCAGAGATGGCTTTGTGACTGTAGTTGTATATGTTGGCTTTGTAGATATGAGCTTTGTTGGGGATGGTTCTGTGGGTGTTAGTTCTGGTGGAGTTAAATTTGCAGTTTTGACTGCATGTGGATAAGGCTTTCTGGGAATGGGCATTGGTTTAGTAGATTTGCTTACTTGTGGAGTTGAATTTGTGCGTATGATTGCTTGTGTGTGTGATTTTGTTGAGGAGGCTGAATGCTGTGGTGGTTTTGTTTGTAGGTATCTTGGTGGCTGTATGTGTGATTTATTCCCTAACTGTGTTTGCATGAGGGGATGAGGTAAATGTGTAAGTGACAGTCGTTGTTGTGGTATGTTTGAATGATGAGATGGTGCATGTGCTACTTGCTTTTTACAATCTATAAAATTTAAAATGTTTCTATATATAAAACTTGCCAGCTTTTTGTTGCCCTTCTCTACCAAGTGTAAATTGTCTTCAAAGAAGAGATTATTGTTTAGATCGCCATTTGGCATAGTCCAGTCTTTATCTAATTCTAAGAAATTAAAATTATTGTATATCGTTTCCTGGCACCATCTTTTAATCTCGTCATTTACAGTAAGAATGTTTTCTCTTGTTTGACCAGTTTTAGCACCACGAGGTAGAATGCCATTTAAAAAAATCGTCGATTCTGGTTTTGCTTTGCGAACGGCTTGAGCAACAGCGATTATTCCGTTTGCAATTTCGGATGGACTGTCCCTCCCGATGTTATTTGTCCCACATAAGATAACACAAATACGCATATCTTTTGGAATTTCCCCATTCATGACTCTCCAAAGGACATGTTGGGTTCGATCTCCTCCGATTCCATAGATAAGGGCTCTGGCTTTTGATGATGGCCCAAAGTATTTCGACCAAACACGCCGATATCTTAGCAATCCACTTACAATCGAATCTCCAAGTAAAACTATGTCGGTTCCTCCAACATTTGATTTCTTGACAAAATTTTCATGCTGGATGTACCATCCCTCTTTGTGGTATCGACAAGTGGGTCGAGAGGTTTGCTGTTGGTGTTCAGAGTTATGGAGCATTTTTTTTTTTTCGTCGTAAGAATTTATGTAATTCAGTCGGTTCTAAAATATACATTGAAACTGCAACATTGTGCCTACCAACTCTATACATGTGTAAACTGGAGTAACTGGGGCTCAGACGGTGCCCTTCACAGGGACTTGGATTTGGCAGGAGGAATTTCTTGGCCGGATGTCCTTCCTGACGCCAACCTATGGCATTTTCTTTTGTGAAGTTACAAAGTTGCGTGCTCGAGGAATCGACCCCGGAATTCTTGGTTACGGTGCGGTTGCACTAACCATTAAACCACTGCTTCTGTATATTTTGTATCTAATTTTCTTGTATATAGTATGACGACTGGGGAATTCATCCAAAATATAGATTTGTTAGTAATGATAATAATAGTAATAATAATTATTATTTATTATTATTATTATTATTATTATTATTATTATTTTATTTATTATTTATTTTTATTATTTATTTTTTTATTTATTTTTGTAAATTTAATTATAATAATGATTATTTCGCTATTGACACTGTAGATCTTTCAACCAGACTACGTCCAAAAGCAATAGCAACAGGCTATCTAAGATTTAGGATTTCCTCTTTCCGTACACTCAAATTAAAACGATTTTTTCTCAGAATTCGTGCAGTACCCAATAGTGGTGATTTTTGTGTTACTTCCAGTTTTGCTTCGACCGATAACTTTTCAACATGGTTTCTACAGTCCTTGGAGACAGCCTCTAGTGCCCCAGTCACAACTGGGATAGCTCCAGCTTTCTTCAAATTGTAAAGCCTAGTGACCTGATCTTTTAAATTTTGGTATTTCACTATTTTCACAGTTTCTTTCTCATTCACATGTTTATCACCCGGCATTACATTTTCTATTATTACTGCTTCCTTCTTTGTTTTGTCGACAAACACAATGCCAGGCTTTCTCTCAACAACATTCTGGTCATTAAATACCACAAGATCTTATAGTTGTCATTTTCACAAACTTCTTCAGGTGTTTGATTGTACCATGCATTCGCTCTTTCTAGGCTAGCTCTACCACATAATACCCCGTGAATATATCTTGCTACATTGTCTTGTCGGTTTTTATATTCTCGTTGAACTAATTTGCTACATTCACTGACGATATGCATGACTCCCTCTCCTTTTTCGTGATACAATCTACACAGGGATGATTCTGCCGTTTTTTCAATATGGAATTTCAAGTAATTGGTTCTCCAGAATTGTTCCTGAGCACGGCAAATCAAATCTTCTTTCCTCAACCATAATCATATGTCCTTGTATTTTACATCATGTTTATACTTTCATATTGACCATAAAGCCTTTTATCATACCNAATTTGCTACATTCACTGACGATATGCATGACTCCCTCTCCTTTTTCGTGATACAATCTACACAGGGATGATTCTGCCGTTTTTTCAATATGGAATTTCAAGTAATTGGTTCTCCAGAATTGTTCCTGAGCACGGCAAATCAAATCTTCTTTCCTCAACCATAATCATATGTCCTTGTATTTTACATCATGTTTATACTTTCATATTGACCATAAAGCCTTTTATCATACCAATTCTGTATCAGTTCTTTCTTATTCTCCCTTTTAAAGACAACCGGATCAACTGACTCTTCTACCCTCAAATCCAAACCCGCACTTACCATTTCCAGCATTTTTTTTGTACTACCTTAAAGATACCAAGGAGGACTGTTTTCTTCAGCCCTAACACTATTCTTGGTATCAATCAAGCCCCTTTCGCCATCTTTTCGTTTAAAACATAGCCTATCAGCACCACTATTGGACTTCCTGCCCATTTTCGTTGCCAACAGTTTCCTCATTCTTCTCTCAGAACCAGTCACCATATCCTTTCGCCAGTTTATCACTCGAGCCCCATACCTCTTAAGAGATCTAACTAACTCATGTATTTATTGCTTTCATTCTGTTTCGACCATTCAACTAGAACTGCAGGACTAATCTGGTACGCCTTAAATATTCCTTCCTAAACGTTTCCTTCGCCTTACTTTTCTTTATCCTTTCTGGTTCAATAATCCCTAGGTATTTTTACCCTTCCTCAGTCACCTCCTTCATAACCTTTCTCTCGCATAAATGGTCCCTTTCGATCTTAAACAGTTTTACTCTTTTTAAACGAGCATTCCGCAATTTTGATTTCCAAACTCTATGCTAAAGTCTTTCTCTTTCATTTTTGGAGAGTAGTTCTAAATCGTCCACAAATAGGAGATTATATACTTTAGCATTGCCTGAGATGCATCCAGCTGACATTTTTCTTAGAATTGATGACAAAGGTATTATACAGATGACAAATGGTAGGGACGTTAGGCGATCTCCCTGGAAAATTTCTTCTTTACCATCAACCTCTCCAAGTGACTCCCCACACGCAATTAGCTCCGTCTTCCAATTATTTATTGTTCCCTCAATAAATCTAGCTATATTAGCTGAGATGTTAACAAGTTTCCTGCTCTCTAGAATACACGATGTTGGGCCTTGTCATAGGCTTTCTTGTAGTCCACCCATGCCATGGCTACGTTCTTATGTTTCCTTCTGCTGTCCGCTAATATGGTTTATCAATTAGCAGCTGATATTTCGTTCCACAAGACTTGCGTCTGCAAGCTTTCTGTTCATTGGAAAAAACAATGTTTTCATCAAGGTACTTGTATATTACCTTTGAAATGATGCCAGTTAGTAACTCCCATATGTGGTAAGAACACAATTGGTTTGAAGTTACCTACTTCGTTTCCTTTTGCTTTATCCTTTTGGCATAGAACAATTCTGTCTTTTGTCAACCACAAGGGAACTTTACGCCGTTAATTATCCTTTCGTTTATTTAACATACAATGCATTAATGAAGAGATGTTAATCTTTTCAGCCAATGCCCTGGAACTAATTCCGGACTTGGTGCTTTCCGATTCAGTCGTTTTCTACCTTCAACTACTTTGAACGTGTTCTCCAGTAATTGCAAGGGGCTCTTGCTGGTGTTCTCCTTTTTCTTCTCTGAGGTCTCTTAGCCATTCTACACCACTCTAGTGGTTCTCTCTTCGTGAGCAAATGTTAGACCATAGTTAGAACGGTTCTACCCTTAGGGAACCAAGCTGGCACATTTCTGGATGTAGGGCATTTATTAAATAATGCTGTATTCTTGGGTGTAGTGACGTAATGTTTTCTGTCCAAAATTTCTGCACTCCCTCTTGTCTTGGTGAATTTTAACAGCTCAGTTTATTCGTTTGCTTTCTTAGCATATCAGTCGTTATAGAAATATCAGGTTGTTTTTTGGATCTTTTATTAACTTCTTTTTTTAACTTTTCCAATCCACTCTGCTTCTATGTTGTGTTTAGTGTCTTTCTCCTTTATGTCTCTCCAGAATTGCTTGCTTACTTGCTTTAACATTCGGTATTTCATCATTTCCCAGTTCTTTTCCTTCTAGCATTTCAAACAACTTTTTCTGATTGTCTTGAAAAAGTCTGTTTTGTTGGAATTGCTCATTTCTTTTTTCGTAACTTTTAATCTTTTCCTTTTTTGCTACTACCCTCTGTTTTACTCCTTTTTTAAGTCCTTTTTTGTTGATGTTATACTTATCATTCAGTCTTTCTCTCCTCCGGTCACTTTTGATATTATTAAGACGTTTCAATTTGCTTTTGTTTGTCCTTATCTCTCTTATTTTTTTGTCAATCTCTTTTTCCATCGTGGATCATTGTTCTTCTTTGGCTGTCGTTTCTTAGTCCCAAGAATTCTCGTAACAACGTTTGCAGCCGCTTTAAGGACTCCAATACATTGTAAATGCTCGTAGACCTTCACATAGCAAATAACTATGTCGACTTGGGTAGTCACTTCTCCTAATTTTTTCCTATCACAAAACCTTAGGTGTAATGGACCTTCTATTGCATTTCTTGTTAGTTCCTATTGTAAGATCTTTCATGTTTTGATTTCTTTTTCACCAAACCCATCATTCCTCATAGTCCCCTCATTTACTTCTATTCTCGCTTCTCTCTCATCCGCCTTTTCATTTGCGTGAACTGCACCATAATCAGTAATAATCTCAGTATTTTGTTCCATATCATTACTTTTGGAATTCTGATCAATACTAAACCGAACTTCATTTTTGAGGTCAACCAGTTCAACGTCTGGGGTCCAACCATTGGCTTTTTTAACCCATAACAAACAGCTTTTCCAGATCTCATGCATTCTCTTTCTGTAAGCTCTCTTAGTTGGGTCACTATGGAAATGGCATCCCATCACAACCTTATTCAGCTCTTTTGTACAAGCGATTCTCGCTGCTTTACTAGAATTACGCATGATGACAACCTGAGAAGCCTCGTGTCTTTCCCTGCTGAAAGAGGGACCTTAGCATAACGTTCTGAACCCCTTTATATCGTTATTGATTAAATTTTATCGAACACTTATATTTGAATATAAGTCAGATCTTCCCCGGGTGTTTTTTTTCGTGGTATTATCACTAGAGTGGTTGCCAGGCCGCTGTTTTAAAGTCTCGGGGTAGACTAACAGGTGCTAGACCTTGCCCAAGGGTGACCTGGAGGTAGTTCATAACACATGGTTTATTTTTTGAAAAGAAAGGAGAGGCTGTAATTACTTAATATTCGTACGTCTTTGTTTCTCCGCGTTAACATACCGATACCGTGATGTTACAAGTAGGAGTGAACATTGTTTTTATATGTGTTTTAGCAGTGTTTTTTTGAAACATAATTTAGCTTGTTTTTGGAAAAATTTAAGTGATGTGTGGCATGTGACATTTTTGCTTCCACCCCAAAGGATTGGAAAAGAGATGCCAAAATTCAATAGTTAACTTGGGTACTACGCTGTATCTTAAAGTATGCCAAGAGCGGAAATAACCAAAGGCTTGCAGTTGTTTCTGTTGCTAATGGTATACTTAAGGTCCACAAGTTGACTACAGTGTACATTTTATGTAGTATGTACGCTATGATGTATAGTGTGGTCATATAAGTTGTACAGTTGGATAGCAAGACCTCTGTTTGCATTAACGTAAAGGAACTATTGTAAATATTTGTACTTGTTGCATTTTAGTAGTCTTTTTGTTGACGTTATATTTTTTAATAAGTAAATTTTATTCTTTTTTCTTTTTAGTGCTTTTCCAAACATTAAACGACTATTTGTAGTCATTTGTGCAGTGTTTCTGTTTCTAGTCGTGATTGTCTTTAAAAGTTTTAGTCCATTCACATACGGAACACCAGCTTTGACAGCTGCGCAAGTAGTAAGACGAAAGTGGATTCAAACATGGGATTTCCTGAGCCATCCAAATACGTAGTAATTTGAGTTTTACTAATTCAATTCTCATCATTTTTGTGTTTACCATCTACCCGCTGAATGGTATTTTGCAGAGTTGAAAGGAAATGAAAGAGTCCCAACAACTGCCTTTTTTTGTAAGGATCTATTTGTGAAAGAATCAATTCAATTAATTCAATCAACTCGCCCATTCGAGTGGTGATTTCTTGACAACGGGAAATGGAGCGTTTTATTTGGACCTTACATGAGCTCATCATACCATGGGAATGAAAGGAATGAACTCCAGGTTCCTGTGTAAAGTATAATTGAATTGACCGAATTAACCACCTGGAAACCAAAGTACAATTTTTAACTGCATTGAAGAAGTTTATCTCTATGCTGACGATGTGTTGTATACTGTATTTTTAGTACTTTTTCAACAAAGGAAAAGAGCTCTTTGAGCATTTTTTCATATTTAGAGCGACAATGTTGTGTTAGATTAGGAGTAATTTATATAGCTATCCTAATAGTGTAAAGTAATTTGAGTATGTTGGCAAATACAAATGAAGGGAGAAGGAAAATTTGGAGTGTCTTCTTTTTCCAACCTTTTTTGTTTTTAACATTCGTTTCTAATTTGCACCTATATGCTGATTCTTTTCTGTTTGGATGTTCCAATTGATATAATAGATAAATATCTGTGGCATGGATTAATGGACTGATTTAGCAGAAGTCTTTGTTTTTGTAATGCACGAAAATTTTTCTCTAATTCTTCTGTCGACGCTGATTTTATTTAATATGGCATTGCTTTCACCTTTTTCGATGAAACATGTTGCAAAAAACTTTTCCAGTTTACTTCCTGTTGACATTTGGGCCATTTAAGCAGCCTGAGAAATCTTAAGAGAGTTAAACTACTTCCAGAAAATGCTGCCCTAGTGAGGAAGAATCTTTGGAGATATTTTTTTCTGTATAACTGTAACTGCAATACCCCAGTACGGCTTCGGTACCTTTCCGGTACGACTCCAGAGTTTTTACGTGGTGTATCCGTTATCATTTTAAAAGCCTTTACATACTCCTCCCACGATTGCCTAGTCCCACGACCTAGTTTCTCACACATAACTTGGATAATGTAATACAATACCACTTTTAACTCGTACAGCAAGTTTGGTCTAGAAATTACTCTAAAGATTCAATTAGGTATTAAAAAATGTGTTCATATTATCTGGATATGGCTGCATGTACATATATGTATACTCGTATCTGGATAGATAAATGAGTACATGAGGATACATATCACTCAATGAAAAGGTAGCAATGTTTGGCCAAGTTACTTTGGATAGAATCTGAATCTGCTTGTTTTTGTTCTGTGGTGTTGGTTAAATTAAGGCTCAGATAAAAATCGTCGGCTGTGTAGTAAGTGTAACCACATAATAACCAATAAGATAACGAGTTCCATTTCATGAGGATGTGAATCCTCGTAATCTTTTTTAATCATTTGGCTGGTGATACAGGTAGTATCGAATCAAATTTTCTATCACTGGTCTGACACAAAAACAATATTTGAAGTGTAGCAAAGGGCAACATCAACAGCAGAGTAGCGGAAATGTGTCAGTAGAAACATTCATCAACAGAAGGGTAATTTTAACCAAATCCTCATTAGCGGGAGGCTAATGAGGATTTGGTTTGAAAAAGCGAGTGTTGCAAACTCATTATTTGTTAAGAAGGTTTATTTGATGCCGCACTCTTTCGTTTCACCGATATAATAATGTGGGTAAACACAGGTTGCGACGAAACGGTGATGACAGGGTTCAATGACCCTCGTTTAAGGGTCAAAAATTGTCTTAAAGCAGGCTCATGATAGTGTTGGGAAAAAAAGAAGAATTTAAAACTTTGGGACTTCCCGTAAAGGACGTTTCATCACAATAGTAGCGTTAAAGTTACTGAAAGGCGATGGTGCCAATTGCGATTTGTGTATCTGAGAGCATTTCCCTTGGTGGCAATAGCGTAAAAGAAAACCTAGAGAAGCCAGTAGTAGCACAAAAGCGTTTTGTGGAAGAAGACAGCTAATTGAAGTACAGCCACTCATTCATGTATTTCTGATAAGTATCAGCCGTAAAAATGCATGCAAGTCTTTTACCCTAGGTCTTCACTCCCCATATTGGGAGCCTGCAGCGTTTTACTGAGGTGCACTTGATAGTCATTTTTAGTTTCTAGCCAAGGTTGATAATCTCAAAGGTGCTATTTGTTGTTTTGAAAATTGGGCATGTTTTCATCATTCTATTGACATATGTTCTATACATTTTAAGTAGTTCTCATGTGCATAAATTGTCTGCAGGAAGCACTTTATCTTAACCGTCTTTGAAGCGATTTAGCTTATCCCACCGCTGTCCTTTCAGATTAAATGCTAAGAATTAAAAGATAGTTCCTGGGCTGACTGCTTAAAATATTTCGGAGAAACAGAGGGACTAGGTAATGAGATAGAAAAATGCACGGTTAGAGTAGAAGGTATGTAAAATGCGATTTGGACCCATGTAATCGTATTAAATCATTTAGCTTGCAAATTGTCAACACGGTTGTTGAGATTGACTGGCTACTTGGCAACAGTAGTTTGTGCCTTATGGTCATGATACTAAGTTGTTCATAAACATGGGTTTAACTGTACGACAGCATAAGGAGGAATAGAATGTTCTCATCTGCATATATTTCTACACCAACTATTGAACATTATCCTGATCAGTTCACTCCATTTTAGTAATAAATCTGGTTGAAAATATCGAAGAAACCTTAAGAAAGTAAAAAAAAAATATCCAGTACAATGAATATTTGATTTTTTATAACTGAACTAATTGAAACCATTTACAATGTTTTTCTACAATAATCATTGCGTGTCTAAATTCATATTTAGAAAAACTTATTGCAGAATAACACAGAAGTTGGGCTTAGGAAAACTGCGGTTTTCATTGAAATCGAATTGTTGTTGAAGATTCTAGAACAGTTTGCACCTGTTTTTTTTTTATTCTTATTGTAACTTTTAATTGATCATAATTCTAAAGTAAAGCCGAGAAGTGCTTAGTTCGAATGAATAGTGAGGACTGTCCTCTATTACACACTGTCAAGTGCAAAACGTTTAAAACTGACAATAATGTCTTACTTAAAAGACTACAAACAAAAATGGATTATGGAGAAGAAAAGCATTTCTTGAGCTGTTGATCCTTTATTTAACAAGACACATGTTACAATGCTTTAATGACGTTCGTTTCTGTTAACTTTGATTATTAATCAGGTTTTTTGAAAAAATTGCAATAGAAAGCAAACGTCAAGATAACTCTCCTTTCTAAATTTGTTAGTGATTTCACTTCAAATTCAACAGACCATCATCATTATCGTCATTATCATTATCATCATAATCATCATCAATATCATCATTATTGTCATAAATTGTGCCTTTATGAGAAGAAAACTTAACTTCAGGTCATCTTTTAACCAACCAAGAGACAAAAATCCAATAAAAATATTACAATTACTTTATGTAGTAGTAACTATTTTTTGAATCGTATCTTACTACTATACTCTTTTACATACCATAAGATTCTATAACCTTAAAAATTCTGAACTTTCAGAACTCAGTGGAGGCCATAGATAAAGGGGCTTTATCATGTTATTTTGCGAATGTTCGACACTATTTCAGTTCAAGATAAGTCATGCTAGAGGTGAGTTGAAAAGCCACAGTAATGAACAAGGAATTAAAGCAATTAAAATATTCATCTGAGAAGTTAAGTTTCTTCTTTCAAAGGAGGTACTTTGGGGGCATAGATATCTTTTTTGATGGTAAAACCTGTTTCAATATCTTCCATAATTTTTTACATGTATCTTTGTTACCCTGCATGGCAGTGAAAAATATTTGATTCTGGAGTGTTATTTGCTTTGTTTCGAGCTGACTTGTAAAAATCCCACGTAATTTTTTTTTTCTATGAAATCACTGATTGCATGAGATTTTTGACATAGAGCTTCAATTACATGTATGTTAATCCAAGGAAATGATTCTTTCTTTACCTTCTTCCTTTTAGCTGCATGCTTATCAAGTAAGTTGTGTACAAATGTATGTAAGGCATCTAATATTTTATCAATATCTACCATATAATCCAACATATTTCAATGTGATGGTACAATCTCCTTTACAATCTAAGATTCATTCAAAGTCTCTAGCCCCTATTTTCATCTCCAAGATGATCCTGTTTTGGGGTGTCTTTAGTTTTTCCTGGTCTGGTTCCCTAGATTCCACAATGATCACTGATAATTAAAACTTGAAGATGCCAGATAGACCAATATTTGAAGCCTCAGAAACGAATAACAGATCAATGAATGTTAAAGTGATAACAGCTTGATCTATCAGCTGCTCGAGTTGGTACATTTAAAAAATACACCCATTTTCTTCTTTTTGTTGTTATTTCAAGATGACTTAGTTTACCATCCCCCATTATAACCAGCTCGTGCATGTCAGTTTCTTGGTCAATCACCTTGTTGAGAAATGAATGGATACTGAGTTTCCAGATGTAATTTTTATAGTAATTGCTTCAATTTCAGGTGTACTGAATTTGGAAATATCTTTTTGTGCCATTGAGCTTTTGAAATAGCCAATGGGGTAGCCCCACCAGCCTCGTTACCATATTTTCTACTGCAAAGAGGGCCGAGAATCCTGGTAAACACAGTTTTGAGTTTGAGTTTGATGCTTGGAGCCAGATTTCTGAAAATGATAGGATATTAAAGGGGATTTCAAGTGCAAGCTGTCTAAATCCTACTGTTTTTGCAACGATGCTACATAGTTTTGGATAGAAAAATGAAAATGCTTTGTGTGAAATCGTAAAACCTCGACTCTGGAAAGCTGCAGCTGGTACACAATGATTGACATGTTGATGATCATTACTGATATTTGCATTTGTAGCCTGCAACGACACGTCACAGAGAGGGCAGTACCAAGTAAAACGGTCTAATTTTTTATATTATTTGTTTTACGTCACTGGAGCTTCCCCACACTTTTTGTCAGTATGACACCATTGAGTGCAACAGTCACAACATGGCATGATTGTTCACACTAACGGCTCTCTTGCTCACAGAACAGGGAATTTTTACTGAGCCAGGAATTAGGCTAACATGCCCTGTTAGAATCAATATCTATGCTTTATCTTTAGTAACCTGATCTTTAGGAGCCTGGAGGTTAGGAGTGTGTGTGTGTGTGTGTGTGTGTGTGTTGGGGTGATGACAAATACTTGCTTTGTAAAAACACTGAAAATCTTCAGATGTAGACCTAACTGCTACAAAGCTTCCACATTTAGTTGCATTTGAGTCAAAAACTTATTCAATGTTGACCAATTTACGCCTTCAATATTCGCCTCCAATGCTATGGCTGCTAATGAAGTTACTTTTTACAACACAAACAAACAGCAGCAGATAATCACAAGCTGTAAGCAAAAATCTTGAGTTGGAGCGGTTGAGAGCATGACCGGGCGTCATGTTTAATCCAACTCATCCCAAGCCCAATGGCTTTTAAAACCCATTGCAAAACAATAAAAGTCAAATCTTTGTATGAATTTGAATCAAACAGTAGTTAAACATGAATGAGATATATTGGTAGTTATTATTATAGATGAATAGAAACAAAAAGTCAACGTCAGTTTAAGGAGCGATTTCAAAAAAATCCGTCCCCTAGATACCAATCATCAGGGTACAACTTCTCGTCTGGATCAGAGGTTTATTAGTATTTTCACTGCCAGGCCAGAACAGTATGTAGATTTTCTTTGCAGGCCAATAATTTTTGCCTTCCGATTTTGCCTAACAAAGTTGATATTATTGTAAAACGTCAGATCCTATATATTTACCTGCCTCAATTAATGGCATAATGCCATAACCTTACTTAGTTCAATTCGATTCGATTATGTATTTATGAGACCTATTTAATGTTCTTATTTTCAATCTATATTCTGTAAGTTTAGGAGTCCTGTCGTAAACTTCGTTTACTTCTTTGAACTCTGTCCAAGCCGTAAAATATTTTACATAAGCGTTTTAAATAAAAAACTACTGAGTATTTGTGATAATGACCCAGTTAACATTCTCTCTTTCTGTAAGACCTTTGACACTTTAGTAATTCTTATGACAGAAGGCTGCTTTTGCCCAAAGATCAAAGTCCAGGGTAATCTCAGTCATTGTTATTCTCATTTGCTGTTCCAGATGTGAATTGGTTTGGCGACCTCGTTTTTTTTCTTAATCAGGCTCATGCGAGAAAATCCTGACTCACTTGCCTGTGTGCTGCCAAACACAGAAAGTTTCCAAATGCCAACATTCTTCATTTGAGGGTACCTTATGAGGCTTCCCAGAACATAACAGGATCAGAGGGATCTGAACATATTGTAACATTTTCTATAGGTCAATCACCTGGGTTATAATAGCAGGAATATCAACATCATAGCACACTCCATCCATTTTGTTTAGAAAGACTAGAGGATCCTGAATTGATGATGGGTCGGCATTGCCTGCTAGTATTTTCTTCCAGCTTGAAATCACCAAATTTTATCTCAAAATGTCCCCTTAATTTCTTAAGGTAAAGTACATGGCTAGTTATATCTCTGAGAGGGTTTTCTGGAAGGCTTTAAGTGTGGAGAAAAAAAATTGTTTTCCTTCTATATCACCAAAGTTAACTTTCGTTCTCAAGCTGTTCATCTTGCCATCAAAGGACAGATGATGTGATTCTTCCCTTCCAGGCTCAGATTAAAATGATTTTGATGCTTCGTAATATCCACTAAGAATGCTACGGTTTGCATTTGTTCAGGATTAGCAAGGAAAGAAACGAATTCACCTGCCTTCGTTGACGAGTCTTATTCAAGAAATTGTTTTAACTCTTCAGGCATCTGCTAAAAGCTTGCAAGTTCTGTGCCTTGGCTATGCCAGCTTACGTAGTTGTAGAGCAATAAGTCGCCAAACTTGGGATCATTCATTTGCAAATATATTTATTCAAGTATCATGAAAAGCATTTGCTTAGCCTTGTAACCACGTTAGGAATAATTTCATACATGTGAATCGTTTTTAATCAAGCGAATTATCTAATTAAAATGGTATTTCACACGATGGGGGAAAGGATTCAGAAGCCGAAGTATTTCACAATTTAGATATTAGAGGGAAAAATACACTAAAAAAATGTATAACAACAAAGAGCAACAACTGCAAGACGACTAAGACTTAGACAGAAACGAGTCACACGGGCTGCAACAAACAGAGCTGGTAATAGTGAGGAAAATATATTGGAATATTTCTTATGATATTATCTATAGAAAAGAGGAAGGAAAAACCAGATCACCTTCATGAGTCAAAGGTTGAAGAGTAGCGCGTTGATCCTATCAAGCTACAAACACATCTCTGAACTTCATCCAAAGTAGCAAATGAGATGAGGGAGCACCTGTCCAGATCTGACAACAGTACTCCATTTTAGAACGGATTGTAGATTTGTAGGGATACAAAATGGTCTCGGTCGTAAAGCTGGCTCCATGCGATAAAGAGAGCTGACATTCTAGAATCAGACTAACCAACAAGTTAAATATAAAAACCCAAAGAAAGATCAGAAGAATATGGTAAACCAAGCAGCCTCATTGAGATCATTTCTCAAGAGAAGAAGCAACCTCACCACGTTTAATATTAGAATGATTGTCCATGAATATCGGAGAGAGTTAAAGACTCAGTTTGTTATTAACGAACGTCAGTTGCGTTTTGAAACATTGAAAAATCGCCCACTTTCTTTCCATTCACTGATAGCTGGAAGGTTAGACCCCAAATCTTTTGCATGTTTGACCCATTTCGGCTGAGTTGCTTTGTGGCTTATGTCACAGTACAAGGTTCAGAAAGAAGATACTCAAATAAGTATCTTCTATTTAGGTTTTATTTATTTTGAGAGATTTAGACCATTATTGTAGATGGGAAATGGGTTTTGAGTATTGTTGTGGGTAGGATAGCCCCCTTGTGAACGAATTTCAAAGTTTTGCCTTACACCTCTTATATAGCCTTGTTTCAACCACGTTAAGAATATTTTGAAGTTTTATGGTTGGTGTGGCCCTTTCGTAAATGACGTTCCAAAATCAGAACATATTGCACCCATCACAAGAGGTCACATAAGGCTCACAAAGAAAGGTCTAAGGGCACCCCAAGTTAAATACTGAAACAACCACACCCAGCCGGATAAATGCCTACATTTTCATTCCTTTATTAAGAGTATCTACATATCATCGTTAGTTATTTTAAACCCAGACATAGAACTCGTCACATACTACTAACCTCGTTTTTAGCTTAAGCCTAATCATTCTTCAAGCAGGTTTGTAGTATGAAGCAATCCCAGTGCTCTGCAAAGGTCTTATATACCAAATAGTCTTTTTTATAATTGCTTGCAGCGAAGAATGTGGTAAATTTGATTGCCATTTATTCCCTCTAATGATGCATCTGTTGCCTTGCTTATCTACCTGCGTGAGAAGAGGGTTCCAAGAATAACCGGGGAAGTCATCCGATAAGCATCAATATGTGTCTCCTCATTTCTGCTAATATTGCCAGTTTCAATACATTTCTTTTTACTGCGGTTAGATATTTTGACCCAGACATTTAGTTAGCTGCTTATGAGGATGTTTTGCTTCCTTGCTATTTTCATAATTGTTTGTAATTCCTTACTAATCTGATCAGTTTCCTCTTCTTTGACCTCTAATGTTAAATCATCCACTTGAATGAGAATTAAAGTGATAAAGTTTGAGTGAAAGCCTGTCTTGATAATGGGCTAATTGACTGGTAACCATTCAAACAGCGTCGATTAGCCTTTACTGGACATCATAACTGCAACTCTGTTGGGTGCATTTCCTGTTTTCCCTCTGCAAGTAAATTATCAAATAATCATTTATTAGAATGAGTTTTAAAAACATCAGGAAATATCTTAATTAAATCCAGCTTAATTTTTGTCGCGGCTTACAATAACGTGGCTAAATTGACAGTAGAGAATAAAAAGCCGTTTTTATTTTACTGTTCTTACAAGAGTTTCTGACACCTTATTTTCTGTCTTTTCTTTTAAATTTTTCAATGTTAGTTGAATTGTACAAAGAACTAGAAATTGAACATTTTTGAAATCTGTATCATAATAAGTATTTCAAATTGCTAGATATTTTCGTTGTGATGACTGGGTCAGACATCCTTTCCTCGTACTCTGTTGATCAATTGTAGCAAACTCAATCAGCTGTCCGTTAATGAATTTGTTTCATCAATGTTAAAATGTACTCTGATCCGGCTTAAAGGCTCCTAATATTTCCATACATATTTTCTAGTCTTTGAAGGAAACATCAAAGAAGAAACAAATTTACTGAATGCTCTGTGATCGATGTGGTTAGTTGAGATGTATATGTTAATATTGTGGTATATAAAAGGAAGGTGTTACTTTGCTAGTCAGGCCTTCATAGATATTCTCCTGATCTCCTGAGTGGTCCGGATAAGTTAAACTTTGGAGAAGATACTTACCTTGACGCAAACATTTATCAAAATCAACCCAGAGATCCCCTCTGTTATCATATCAATTGACGCAAACAATTGTTTTGCTTTGTGAATTATTTTTCATTTTGTTTACTTTTATGGACTTTTTAAGAAACAAGACTGAAAAACCTTTAGTCTGTAAGCGCGAGCCTAGTATTGATTTTATTTTATTACTGAGCAAAGAAGTGTCTGTAAAGATAACTGAACATTACTGAGCAAAGAAGTGTCTGTAAAGATAACTGAACATTATTGAGCGAAGAAGTGTCTATAAAAATAACTGAACATTACTGAGCAAAGAAGTGTCTATAAAAATAACTGAACATTACTGAGCGAAGAAGTGTCTATAAAAATAACTGAACATTACTGAGCGAAGAGGTGTCTGTAAAGATAACTGAACATTACTGAGCGAAGAAGTGTCTATCAAAATAACTGAACATTACTGAGCGAAGAAGTGTCTATAAAAATAACTGAACATTACTGAGCGAAGAAGTGTCTATAAAAATAACTGAACATTACTGAGCGAAGAAGTGTCTATAAAAATAACTGAACATTACGAGCGAAGAAGTGTCTATAAAAATAACTGAACATTACTGAGCGAAGAAGTGTCTATAAAAATAACTGAACATTACTGAGCGAAGAAGTGTCTATAAAAATAACTGAACATTACTGAGCAAAGAAGTGTCTATAAAAATAACTGAACATTACTGAGCGAAGAGGTGTCTGTAAAGATAACTGAACATTACTGAGCAAAGAAGTGTCTATAAAAATAACTTAACATTACTGAGCAAAGAAGTGTCTATAAAAATAACTGAACATTACTGAGCGAAGAAGTGTCTATAAAAATAACTGAACATTACTGAGCGAAGAAGTGTCTGTAACGATAACTGAACATTACTGAGCAAAGAAGTGTCTATAAAAATAACTGAACATTACTGAGCGAAGAAGTGTCTATAAAAATAACTGAACATTACTGAGCAAAGAAGTGTCTGTAAAGATAAAGCTTTTGATAGATTATGGAAAACGGGCCTAGAGTTAAAAGTTATAAATCTTAGTACTAAAAGAAATAATATAATAGTATTCAGTATTTATAACAGTATGAATATATTGTTTTAAAAAATTGAAAAAATAAGTAATGCATTCTTTGTAAAATTGGTGTAAGACAGGACGAAACTCACTTTCCGTCACTTTTTGCACTATTTTTTAATGATATTGAAAAGATTTTTATCCATTTTGGTTGTAAAGTTATTATCTACCCCACTACAAATAAAAATATATGTTCTCGCAATTGCTATCAATGTATTTTGCTGCTAAAACTGTTACATTGGCATCACAAACATGACCTTACAGGTTTCTTTAAGCAATATGGGCAAATATACTAAATTGTAAAAATGAAAATTAAAATGAAATGTAGGCAAAACAAAAATTATTATTTTCACTAAAAAGGGTTAATACAGTAAAAAGATGAATATTTGAATACAACCATATTGAAAAGTGTACAGCCACACTATTTCAAACCACTGTTAAATGCACAGAAACCATCTCAAAACTATATGGTTTGTAGAGAATGGATTCTTTTAACAATTTCTGTTACAATTACTGAGAAAAAATTGGATAATAATTGATGGTCATTTGCACGAAGTTTACATTATNTTCTTTAAGCAATATGGGCAAATATACTAAATTGTAAAAATGAAAATTAAAATGAAATGTAGGCAAAACAAAAATTATTATTTTCACTAAAAAGGGTTAATACAGTAAAAAGATGAATATTTGAATACAACCATATTGAAAAGTGTACAGCCACACTATTTCAAACCACTGTTAAATGCACAGAAACCATCTCAAAACTATATGGTTTGTAGAGAATGGATTCTTTTAACAATTTCTGTTACAATTACTGAGAAAAAATTGGATAATAATTGATGGTCATTTGCACGAAGTTTACATTATTGTTGAGTTGTAGTAAACTTACTAACATGTCTTTAAATGTACTCAATATGTTATTTTGTAGTTTTGAACATGTGGAAATGAGAAATGCAGTTATCAAATCAACGGAAAACGTAGACTAGTTAAAGGTCTATCTGAAACAGAAAATAACCGATTCATATAAACTTTCATTGCCCTATAAATCAATAATATTGGTTTAAAACATCTAATCATAAGTTACTAGTTAAAACTGGATGATGTCTCAAAATTGACTGTGAACTGAATAAATGTTATATGTGGGAAAAAGCTAAAGTGAGAAAGCTATATTATGTTCTACATCAATGCAGAGCATTATCAAATTAACTTACTTGACTTGATTAAAATTCCATGGCCAGTTGTCTGTTGATGTATGCTACACCCTTCATCATGTGCCTCTAAGCTTTCCTATCGCCAGTTAACTTTACAGCCTCGGCAGTGCACATCCACGTCTACTCCCTGATTTCTTCAATCCGTCGTTTTCTGGGTCGCATCTTTTTGCCTTGCTCCAACCACCATTTCTAGAGTTGCCATCTTCACCAATCTTTCATCATTTATTCGGCATGTATCCAAATAAATTCAGCTTTTTTTATGAACTTCTGTCACAATCTGAGCTTTTACTAAATTCTTCAGGTCACTTCCACATTTGTTACTCAACCATACCATCTGATGATGTATATGTCGAGATAGCAACCTATCTCAAATCCTTCCAATCTCTTCACTACTTTTCTGTAGTGTCCAAGTTTCCGCCGCATACAGTAAGACACGAAATATACAAGTATGTACAACCTGTGGTTTTGTTTTCAGACCTATCAACTACAAGAGAGGAACATATCCCCAACCATGCATTCAGCGTCCAGTAACAAGCCAGAAAAAGTGAATTCAGGGGCATGTAATGTAGCCACAAGAGTCAGATTAAATATACAACCAGAACAGAAAAGCAACATTGCTTTAATTTCGGGAAGTGAGGTAAGGCACGTTGCTCCATTAGTTGGTGTAGCATGACAACAAATGACTACAGCTCTTTCTCTCTCTAATAGTAGCCTTATAATTGAAAATATATAGAAAGTTATGTTAGTACTATTATTAAGTCTGATATTACAGAGATCAAATTAGATCGGATATTTGTTGCTGTTTTCTCTGGTGACAAAGAGTAGGGGCCCAAAAGACATGTTGCAATATATGATAATTTGTTCAAAACGTCATCTGTTTTAATTGAAACATTTCACTAAAATTTCTAATTGTATTGTCTTCATTACAGAATGGGCGAATTAAGTTAGCTTACATTTATGAAAACAAAAGTAGTGAGGTGTGGTGCAATTCTCGATTCCGCAAATAAAAATGTAATAGGAACATCAGCTCAATTATGTAAATTGTTAAGGGCGTCACCAATACTCAATCCTGTCCCTGTATTCATGTGAAAAGTGTGTTCGTGTTCACATAATTAGAAATGTCCACTAACATTTTCATGAAAGGAGAGAGGATTGATGACAAATGATACGCACTTGAGTTAAACACCGGGTTATGTCGCCATGTATATCTTTGTTGCTTGCCAGCAGATGAGCAGTTGTCTTCATGGCCTAAAGGGCAAAGAGTAAAATTCTATTGCAACCAGCCCCCACGTTTTCAAGGTTTTATTGGTGGCCAGAGAAAGCATAAATGCTCTCCTTAAAAAGAGAATAGATTTTACGGCAAAGAGTTCATCACCTTCTATTTCTGGAGGTGATGAGCTGAAAATGACAGTTTTCAGCAAAAAAATTTTACCTTGATGTTCTACTTTTCTGAATCTAAAACTTGGTACCAGTTTGAAATCTGGAGATTAACCTTTTAAATCGAATTATATTTGTTACGATTTTTTTTTCTTGTACATTTTCGACCGTTTCTTCCAAAGTAATGTATCAGTTGTGGGTCTCTACGTACAGGGATCATACGTTTTTGTCACTGGAAGATGGGAGTATTTGTTAAACTTGAATCTTGCCCTGTTAATATAAGTGCAAAGCTAGATTAATGTTAAGTCCCAACTTTTTAAAAGGGAGGCTGAGATGATTAACGTTGCATCCTGGATGAAATTTAATCCACCTCCGATTATATTGTAGAACAAGATCACCACATAGATCTTTTAACCAGGTATCTTCTAAATATTAACAAGAAAAGAGCTATTTTAACTTACTGTATATGTAAATCTTAGTAGCGACAATTCTGCATCTTGGCTGACTGGGGAGAGAATCCGTCTTACTTATATTTTTCTACAATACCTTCATTATTTCATCCTTTTTGTGATTATTGTTTATGTCAAAATAAAACCTTTTCCACAGATAGATAAAATGTTCTTCAAATTTTGACGGGAGATACTCTTCCCTTGCCAAGATTAGGTGCGGAAGGATATGCACAACTGATGAGTTAGATGTTTTATGATGTATGCAGTAACATTTGTCAATTAATAATAGAAAATCCTTGTAATACCCCTCTCTTAACTTCAATAGATTTCGTAATGAAATTATTAGTCGTGACAGAGATTGCAAACCTATTATAAAGGCTTGAGATGAAATTTATAATTTCCAGTGGAAATTGGGAGAATTTCATACCTTCATTTATAGGGCCATGATGTACTTCTCCAAAGGCTTTACTTTTATCGATTAAGATGTTAAATATACTTTTTTGTTTATTCCTTGCTTGATTTATTATGTATGGTAAAGGCTCTGTTTTCAACTGTTTCCGATGCTCCCGACCAGAAACCCTTCTGAAGCTTCTAATCGATGAAGTTGTTTGAGACTTAAAATTGTAAATGGGGTTACACCTTCCCGATGTTCAATACTTCCAAAATGAAAATTTCCAAGGTAAAGACGAAACAGAAATAAGCAATGTCAGTTGCTGATCCTAATTTGTCCACAAAAACGGTCGAAACAAACTTCAATTGAGATAGTTTTCGTTTCTCTTCCCACTACTCCCTGATAATTTTTTTAGGGCAGTTTATAACATTGGGCACATTTTTAAATCAATAGCATTTAATTGATCGAAGGAACAAAGTGAAGCTGAAGATTGCATTTTTGTACTTATTGAAGTTATCTCTTGATAGTTAGGATGCTTCTTATCCAACGAAACACTTGGCTTGTCTAGCGTTTGCTTCCCTTTGGATATTGGAAATTGTTTTCGTTTTTTTCCGTTGCGTAATTTGCACAGAAATGATGAAAACAGTCAGTTTCACTTATTTGTGATTTACTCCTTTCTTTCGATTCGAAAGTTGTTTTGCATTACCTCCAATAATCCCACTTGAATCGCATCATGTGGTCATACTCCGTCTGTTTATTAGGGATGCGATCTTTGCTCATTCTTCTGCGAAAAATTTAAGCAAAGTGTTTGATATTGACGTAATCGGAATTCATTTCTTGAGATTTCGCAAAGCCTTTCTGAGTCCACAGTTTGACATCTCATTAAAGAGACTAAGAATTATCACTATTTTTCAATATTGCCGTACTTGTTGCAAAAGTAGCAATAAACAAAAGACTGAGCATCCTTCACATAGTTAATAAGATTAAGAATGATATTTATTAATCTTAGCAACCATAAGAAAAATGTTCAGTCTTGAAGACAAGTTAAAAAGTGATCATTGTCTAATTTCCACTCATCTAGTATTGATGGTACCTTTATGTCATACCGCTTTTCAATTACCACTGAGTCCATTGGAATCTTCGTCATCACTTGGACCATGATTGTCTCCCTCATGCATGACCAAACATTCAAATAAAGCTTTGATATCCGGAGTGTCAAGGATCTTACACGGACTTTTATGACCTTGTAATCCCCGGGGCCTATTACACACGTGACCACATGAAGAGGAATATTCCAAATCAGATTTTGCTTTGTCTTTCCTGCTCTCCGGAGGGTCATTAGTACTATCGATAATTCCTCCATTATTTGCGATAAATATTTCAGGAAACTGTAGGTCGTTTAAAATGTCATTAATTGCAAACATCGACTTGCATGTCAAAACTATCAAAACTTATGAAATCGTTCATGCAATATTTGCATTGTACACCAGTAACTTTGACTAAACAGCATGAAAGTATTACAAAACAAGTAGTGAATGGTATCTTTCACTCCAAAATACTATCGCCAACGTGACTGACCTACCTTCATTACCTTATATCAATAACAACAACAACAACAATAATAATAATAATAATAATAATAATAATAATAATTTTTTAAAACTTTTTCTTTATATTTGATCACAAAAATGTATAAATTACCTGTTTAAAACAGAACAAACACAAAAGGAAAACAAAAATACAATTTGAAATTTCAATAGAAGTACTCAGTATTTTATAGGTGCTATTGTGTTCTATTTCAAATAAGCTATTCTTTCTTTATCCAAATGATGATAGTACTGGGTGTATCAATTCCTTGTTTCCTCTACAGTATATAAAACAGGAGCACCTAACTGAAACGTTCTGAAGAATTTTTAGAATGTACATTGCATTGGAGTTTCGTTTTTTCAGTAAGTCTTCCATATTTTTTATTTTTTTGCGTATTTGTTAGCCTGAGCTAGTTATTTTAAGAAGAAAAAGGGAGAATTGTGACATTCGAGTGTAAAGATCCCGATGTAAGTAATCGTAGCATTTTTGTTTGTAACAATGACTCGAAATTTATTTTATAAGGACATGTCAGCTTGATGCCAGTGATTTCCGAATTTAACTTTAATGACGATGTCATGACGGGCCCAGCAAAATATTACCGATTGATTTGGGAAGGGTGCTGGGTTTGCATATAATTTGAAGATTTAAAACAGTTTTTCAATTAGAAAGCTACAAATGGGATTTAAAAGTTAATTATGCCATAATTTGCACTGTTCGAGAGCTGAGGAACAGCCATTGATAAGGGGTAGTTAGTTGAATATGCGATTTATCACATAAACTACGTTGGTAACTTTCCACTTGAACAAACTGGTATTTTTTACTAGCCTTAATAGGAGAGAGCCACGACAAAAGTTGCGTATGTTATCGGACACCTGGCTAGTAAAATTTGCCATATTTGATTTTGTTTGTGTCGACACTGTAAGAATATGCTTGATAACGGCCGATTGTTCTTTCAGACTTATAAAATTTTCTCACTTATTTTCAAGTACTCCAACGTTCATAAGATGGGTTCGCTTTATTTTAAGTATATGGTTCGCTGTGTTGTTACCTGCAGTCACTGTGCAATATCACGTCAAGTCTTACCTAAACTATACAACATGAATATTCAGTTAAAATGAAACTTTCAAAAATACCAATAATCCAAGTCGCTAGAAAACTAATAGGATTGTGCCACACCGCTGAGAATATTGCAATTAAACGTCATATTCAGACTGAAAAGAATATTGGCAGCACTCAGTTTTAAAACACTTTTACCAAATAACTGTAAGAAGTATTTTAGACGTAAATTAAGCACGTATTGACGTCATTGTAAATTATTTAAATCTACTTTTCCCCAGAAGTACCTAACCCAATCTTACCAATGAAGAAATTTGTAAAGAAAATGTTAGTGATTATACTTAGAAAAAAATTGAACTTTGGCATAAACTATAGTGAGGATAGCATTAAATTTCTTTGTGATAAGAAAAGTGGTAAAAAATTAGTAGATGTAACTAATATATTAAACTGACATGAAATTTGTAAACAAAATATAAATGAAACCTTCTTCTTGTGCCCTATCGTATGACATTGGTGACCAGTTTATGCCAATCGTTCCTGCTTTCTGTGCATCGAATAACTTCAATCGCTGACATCCCACTCCATTCTGCAGTTCTTTGGAGAAATGTAACCCTTTGTCTTCCTCTTGCTCTTTTCCTGCTATCTTGCCCGGAAGTGCTAGCTTTTCCATGAAATGAAACCAGGAATGTAATAAAAGTATCCGTTGATATGGTAAATGAAAATTAACGTGATAATGTTCAAATAAATAGCTCCAAGAAAAAGCAGTACTAGAAAAGTACGAACCAGGAGTTAATTTGAAAACACGTGGAAAAATACACACACTACATTTGTTAAGAGATCGAAATTCCTATGTCAAAGAAACAGGCAGGAAATAGAAACAAAAAAGAGTGACACGACAAAAAAATAAACATAAGAAAAAAAAAGTCAAGGAATAAACAACTTGAAAAACATTGCAATAAAAAACAACAACAATAAATTAACTCACAACAATTGTTTGCTTGAAGATAAGGAAAAGAAATCATCAAACAACATTGGAATTAGTAAAGATATTTTACTATGCAACTGATAATGAAAATGACGATTCCCAAACCAATTATTTTGGTTATCAAAATACGTGATAATGAAGAATTAAATGCTGTAAGTGCAGACATTTAAGTTATTACCTAACTTAAAAGGTTATCGTCTGGTACTGGTGGAGTAAGAATATATATTTGCAGTATATTGAATAAAGGGTATAATTGAGTCTATTTAACCTCTTGTACTTGATAGTGCTATTCTTACTAAAGCTTCGCTTACTAGGATAAAGGAAGTAAACACAATAGTCAGAAATCGCCTGCAAACAGTATGGAGTGATAACTTTAACAGCTGTCATAGGAAGCCATTTACTGATTTATGAAATAGAAGTGAACACGTACGGTTTTGCCTTTTCTTGGACTCCCTCCTCTAAGATTAAATCTAATTTATTTATTTATTTATAATGAATCTTCATACAGGATAAAACACTTCAACAAAAAGATATGCTGTTATCAATGTGCGTCCTGTAAAATTAAGATAAAAACTACTTTAATAGAAATTTAAACGATTTAAAAATAAAAACTTTTTAACAATAAAATTTTTTAACTGATAACTTAAAAGAATTAAAATATTTATTTTTACAATATATATAACAGAGATATTTACAATATATATAACAGAGTCCCTTTAAGGCGCTTTAAAAACAAGTTTATCCATACTCGAAATTTCTTTTCCTTTTTCATTTTGGAAACAATATATATTGTCTCTTATATGTCTGATTGGACGAGTGTCGATTTTGAGAATTTCATACCATCCAAGAAATTAGAAGTAAGAGAAAATAGCCAGCCAAGGTACACTTCTTAGTGTGTCGCTCCCAATGCTCATCGAAATCATTTTTTCAATGATAACCATCGTAACAGCGACGCTGAAACCGAGGCTGTTTTTATAAGTGCTCTCGGCTACTGCAAATGAGTTTACTAGAAGTTCTAGAGCCCTATACTAACCCTGTTAGACTTTCTTAGTAAAGAAGGGGGGCCACGAGAGTTTTAGAGAATAAAAACAAGGCACTTGAAAAGATGTAAAAGTTCTATGTCAACTATCTTTAATGAGCGTTAAGTAATTTTTTCCGTTTTGGTAAGGGTACGTTTTTTTGTCATGACCTTACTTTGAATTCTACACTTGTTGATCAAGGCTATTCACTGTTGCCATTTTCTCCTTTGACTTAAAATACTCTAAGTGATATCCATAAAACTGTTTGGGATGCTACCAAAGCTTATCGGAAATCTTGATGCCGCAAGGTATCTGAACCTGACAAAGGACCAGTCATTTTCCTTTAGAATTAGTTAACCCAACCTGACCTATAATTAGAACTATTCAATCGCTACATAAATCATACATGGTACCCATCACCCTGGAATTGTTTCTCGGTATGGCAGTATCTCAAAGTACTGGTGAACAGTCTTCTTCGTCTCAATATTTACCAATCAGTCTCAGTTTTGTAAGCATGTTTGAATCTATGTTGTTTAAATCCGGAGGTCAAGAATTACTTCAGAAAAAAAAATCTGCCTAGTTTCTGACAAATAATATGGATTTCATACTGCAAGACTCATTGTTGATGTACTGACTGAATACCACTAGATATGCTAATCTCTCGAAAGGAGTTTTGACTCTAGAACAATAGATGTTTACAGATCAAAAGCCTTTTACAATGTCAAGGGCGTAAGTTTCTCTTACAAAGGAGCTATCTGTCGAACATCAGAGTATGTTTTCTCACTTTTCAAGTCTTTCCTTTCTGACATATCTACGGAATTAGTTGTTATTTGGTATAAGCCTCAGGCACATAGTATCAACGCCGGCGTACCTCAAGGATCTTTCCTAGGACAAACCCTTGTCTTGCCTTTTATTTATGATCTTCCTTATCGTATTCCGACATCACTTGTTAACACTTATGCAAACGACACAGTTCTCAGTGGTTGCACTTCGAAAAGCATTGATCATCAAGGTCTGGCTCTCCCTGCTTTTAGTACCTCCAAAACCAAACTTTTCTCCTTCTACTGCCAAGGTTTTGCTTTAGTTTAATAAGCTCACTCCTTGAAAAACACTTTTGGCTTTACAAGCTCCTAGGACTGACTATTACTCCAGTTATGAAATGAAATACTTGTACGTCCAATCTGGACAAAATGATGGATTAATTTTACCTCTCCGTGAAGTACTTGACCTGTACTTCTCTACCTATGTTAAATTCAGGGAGGTCCTAAAATAGTGTAGTCTGCTGCCAAACCTAGTTAGACCTACGCCTTCTACGCAGAGAATACTTTGAAAGAAAACGTCACCAACATCTCATTGCTCCCTTATTTTTTGTTAGGTGCTCGACCATGCTTTGACACCTTCTGCCCCTTATAACGTTCACAGCAAGAACATATTGTTACCACCACTCAAAAAGACTATCCTTCCTTCCTCTGTGTGACTAACATCAAACGTAATTTCCATGGGCCTCTTTCCGCGAATTTCCATTCTGAGGCAAGTTGCCACAAGATTGATTCAATGATGGCTAGAATACTTCAAATCTAATGTCAATCAAAATTTGTTAAAACAGTCCTCATAATTCATCATAGGTTATTCCATTCAATCCTATCTGAAGTTCAAAACTTGCAGCTAGTCCTGTATGGGAACCAGTATTTATTGAAGGCACAGTGAGATGAGATAAGATATCAGGCAAAACTATCCCTTGGCAATGCTGGAAGTTCTATTTGCAAACTTCTATTTCGAATGAATTAAGTGAAGTAGTGAGGGTAAGTTGGTTCGAGTTACTGTCAATAACCATCTGCAACGAGCTCTTGAAGGCCCTGTATGTTACACCAGCTAATTCTAAGTAAATGAGAAATAACGTATAACTTGGTGGGAATGAGTAACAGGTTATTCGTTTGTGGTTAATGGAAGACCTCTTTACTGCACATGATAAACAAGTATTCAACAAGTACAGGTTGGTATTTCTGTAAAGATGAAAAAAAGCCATTTGTGCTACAAGTAAATCATGCTGTTTGGTGTTAATAGAAAACGGGAAATGGGATCGCGGAAATTGATTTGCCCATAGAAAATGGAAGAAAATTATTATTTGAAGAAGAGTGTGCCAGTACATAGAATATCTCACGAAAAATGCCAACAACTCTCCCACCCCCTCTGACTTAATAGTTATCAATGGGCAGGGTTCAAGTCAAGAAATAGACCTGGAAAAATCATAGCAATAAACTTGTGAATATTCTTATCTTTCAACGACATGGAACATTCTAGCAATTTCGTCAACGACTAAAAACTGTACCGAGAGAGAACGTCAGGAATAGACAGGGGAGAGTATTCAGAGTATATTTGAAACAAAACGAATTACGTTTTGAGAACCCTCCGTATTTCCATGGCTTATGATGCTGAGTACAATCAAAGATTTGTCTAACTAAGACTCATTTCAATGGATAAAAGTATTGGTAGCAAGCTTTAGCCTTTGAAAAGTACTGGATTCCTCTTTCGAGGATGGCCCTGGTCTGGATACAATGGCTTATCTTATCATACCATGCACATCAAGATTAACAAGCAACGTTAGAAATGCTTCTACTATAGTCGAGCCTGCAAAGCAATAGTGCAGATCAGCATCGTAAGTGTTGAACTAAAGCCCTTTGTCAGGTACAGAACAGCTTTTTGCAAGATTCTCATTTTAGGGTTTTTGCGCCAACTACTTTACCACAAAAATGTTGATACTTGGGAAAAATATCTAAGAACTCGTTAGAAAGCTGTTGGACAAAGAAAGACGAAAATATGATGACCTAGGTCGTACGTAACCAAATACTCTGTGTAATAAAAAGGAAAAATGAAGATGGCTTACAGTATCCAAACATGCATATTCTTTATTAACGATTGTCGTCGAATCTACAGTAGATATGAGGCAACAAGGTCCTACAACAATTCACTCTCATTTAAAATGCCTGTAAAAATTGTTAATTTATTCAAACACATACTCATTCTTTGCGTCAACTATAATAAAGCATAAAAAACGCCAGCTCTTAAAAAACATTATCGCTCATATTCGTCAGGACCCGCTGCAGAAATAATAGATCAAAAGTGAAGCCCTAAAAACATATGGTGCTTTCAATGGACAGCAAAGCAAGGGTTGAACCAACTTGTCAATACCGACTGTAAAATAAGAAGTTCCTTAATATTTGAAGAATGTAGCAAGACCTTGGTTTGGTTCATTCGGTACACCCAGGGGGTTCAGGCACGAAGGTATATCTAAATGTTCACAAAAAATGGATCACACAACTGAGACAAAAAAACGAAGAATTCTGCATTAAAACCTTTTGATGCATAATTAAAATATTTACAAGGAAAAAAGGGACGAAATGAAACAAAATGTAAAATGCCCTAACGAAGGTTTCCAGCCCACACATCATATAGTTGCCAGGCTGCACATTCACTAAAAAAGATTATTGTCTACTAAGAAAATACTAACAGTTCTAATCACATTCCAAAAATTTTAGGGTAGCTTTTACTCTGTAAACTAACCAAGTTATTTCTTGTAAGAGTACTTTTCAAGCAAATCATTTCTACCAGGAAATTAATTTTTACAAACGGAAACGTAGTCCCCAAATTTTTGGATTTCTTCTGTTGTGCAATTAGCAACAAAATGACTATATCACATTAGATGTCTACAATGTAAACAAGAGTACGATTCAGCATTCACACAAATACGAATGTACGAGTTTATAAATATATAAATAAAATCTGTATCTACTATCAAATTACCAATGTTTACAGCGTATTCACTTTTTGTAAGGCAATATCTGTAAGTACTATAAGCATAACTGCTTATTCACAGTATGTAAAGTACTGTGCAAGCAGGGCAATTGATGAGTGCAAAGAAATGATGAGTATTTGTATGCATTAATGACAGGTGACATTGGGGATCCAATAAGCACACAAATTTTACAAATCCCGCGCCCATCGGTCTTCAGGGCATGATGTAGTTACTTTCAATAGAATTTTTACCGGTCTTTGCCAGATGTAAGCCACTGTTCATTTTGTTCTCTGTTGTTCATGATCTATAACCAATCATAACTTAGAGCAAATATTACATGGCTTCCTTTTCATTAAATTGGGGGTTAATTCCTCCCTTATTATTCTTGTTATCTGTAGAAACATTTCTGTTAACCTACTGCGATTTCAACTGATTGTTGTCTCCGGACATGCAATGCAACTTGTTATATTAAAAAACTAAAAATAGGTTCATAAGGTAACGAAATAAAAGAACAAAATTTAGCAGAGGGTTAGTTATCTGTTAGATAATAAGTAGAAACATGTTTTTAATCTTCTGTAACTCTCTAAAATCTCTAACAAATAGACTGCTAATTAATACTAAAAATAATTCGCTATGATAAAAGTGTTCACGTTATGACTTTCTGACTAAAGGTCATTGTACTTCATTTAAAACAATAGAGGTATGTAGAAAAGTAAAATGACGTTAGTATAGTACCCTATCACTAAACGCGCATCGTAGAATCGACAATATTAAAACTCGATTCTCTTCTCCGTTTGTAAGTTAATGCTTTTCAGAAAAGAATTTATTTGAACTGCAATATATTTCATAACTTTTAAAGGAGACAAACGATACCTCTGTTTAGCATTCAGTTTTGATTTTTTCCATGGTATAGTTGACAGAGGACACCAACATCACTTGATCGTCATTGGATCTTTTTGGCAACCTCGACCAGCCTGTCACGTCTTTCAGCAGTGTCCAGCCTACCAAAGGCGCTATTTACTGTTGCTAGGCCGTCAACGAAATCACAGCCGAAATTAATAATTCCCTAACGGCTACCATGCAATCTACTAATTAAGCGTCCTCAAGGTTTCAACTCCAAACATAGCATAACCAGGAAAACAATGACCCTGCCCTTGGCATACATCATTGCATTTCTGACAACCCAAAGGTAATGATAAGAGTTTTTAGATCTTGTACCATGACTAATATATTCACTGATGAGAACGGTTTGATGTGCTTTAATCTTTTATAACTTCTCATATCCATAATATCCAGCGTCTCAATGACAGGAGAAGGCAGCGTGCCTTAAAGCTGTTAGTTTAAAAATACTGGTATTACACTTAGTTTGGCCCATTGAAATGTGCTCGCTGGCTTTCAATTCTCTTTGATTGCAATTTGATAATCAAATTAAAGAAATCTTCATCTGGAACAGTGGGTCCACGAGGAACTGCAGGAAACTCACATCTCTGGTCATCTATACGTGTTGCCTGCAAAAAATAAACAAAACATGGAAATGCAGCAATGTTCGGAATTCCAGTGTTAGCACCGTGATATTATACAATAAAAAAATTGGTTTAAGTTGATAAAAACCTTGAATATCCTAAATCAGTGCTTCTTAACCAGTGGGTCGCAAGGTTAAATTGACTTTTTCCATAAACACGTATTTGCTGTTATGTAAAAAAAGTAAATCATCTGAAAAACAAAATTTCTGTCGTTCACAGCTCATAGCCTCCCTCTTCTCTTACAACCATAAAAACCCAACCCGCAAATGAAATTGAATGAAAAGCTTTTAATAATACAACGGGTTATGACTGAATACAAGTTCCAACACAGATGGTTATTGGTTCACTTCTTAAGTGTAACCTTCGATCCTAACCCCGATTTATCATCGGATAATTGACGGAGCTGTCTGATGATGGTGACTTCTTGAGACAAGAAGTGGTTCTAGTTTTTGTTTTAACGTCTTGTGGGTGGCGCGCGGCTCAGGGACAAACAAGGCAACTGATGACTGGCTAGTCCTGATGACTAGCTAGTAAGGTTTTTAATTGAGGAAGTTCAACAGCAGGCATTACACTGATGGTAATGTGAAAAAGTTTAGCAAAAATGAAGATCAACTTGACACAATTGTTAGGTACTATATTATCGTACTATCAATGTTCTTAATCTGTTACTTAATTTTTTATCATGGAAATATTGTTCTGTTAATGGGCTAGGGAGGGGGGGGTCGCGGGTGCTTTCTAATTTTGGAAAGTAGGTCTCGGCCTTAAAGAGGGGGTCACTGCCTTTAAAAGGTTGGAGGCACTATCGTATAGTTAATAGAAGTTTATCAAGGATTTCACATGCAAGATTTTAATCCCTAGATCAAGAGATAGACTAGTACATAAATTACAAACGTCAGAACTTACCAAAGTTGTTGACTTTTTTTATATTTACAAGCATTAAATCCAATTATTACGTCTATAAAGAAGCTTCGATTTCATGTCGAGCAGTCAGGACCTCCAACAATTGCTCTTACTTATACGTCAAAAATACACAGTCTCCTTAATAGCTTTGTGTTCCGTAAAAAGTTCAATTATTACGCCTGGCCCTCCTACAATTACTCTTACCTATAAAGCAATAGGTACTCTTGGCATAATAAGTACAAAAATCCCTTGTCCTCAGTTATGTTCCAATTAGAAATGAGTTCTTTCTATGACATTTCTCTATCAAACTAATGGCATTTTTATCACTACATTTACTTGCATTCCTTTTGAGTAAAAATGTTGTACACCATGATATACCATGCTCAAAACAAAAACAATTTGATTCAAAATAAGTAACAGCTTTTCAATTAAAACCATCTTCAGTGCTACGGTGCTAGAAGACAGTTGTTACCTAGCACTGAAGTTGGTTTTTAAACTTAAAGCTAGAAATCTAGCTTTTTACTATTCAATTAGCAAGTTTTTATAACATTTTGTTGGTTTTATATATATATGCAAATATACATACAAACAATAAAGTTACTTAATACAACAACATGTAACAAAATACCTGACAGCGCATTAACATATCGAGGAAAGCATCATCCGGAACTGCAGACTTCTTTCCTGATTGTTCACCAATCAGCTTCTTTTTAACTGCAAAACAGGAAAATAAGCATCACCTTACATTCTCTTGCGTTTTACACCAAGGCCTATTTTAGAATCTGTGGTCACTCCAGCTGTCTAAAGATACAGTTTCTGTCGAGAGCATCCACAACTGGGCACAGCTGGTGCTCTTTTAAAGGGTAAAATAATTTTTTTTCTTCCGAGGATTCATTTTGCAACTGAGCAAATGGTATAAAAAGGAATACTGTTATATAGCACAGACAACGAACGAGATAACAAGTGTCTACTTAAATATTAACATTATTGAAAAACATATATCACATAAGGAAAAAGAAACTACTAAAATAAGAAGCAAAAACAATTCAAAATGAAAAACAAAACAATTAAGCAGCAAACTGAACCAAAACATAATTACGCAGCTCTCGATTTCCTCCAAACCGCGCATGAGTTTGACTTACGGCATTCCTGAAAATTTCGCTGAAACCAGCAATCTTCACTACAATTGGCCCCATTACACACAATCTCTTGAAACACGTACTCACCATTTGGCAAATTTGAACGTTCATTTTTTCTTTCGAGGACTACAGAGGAAGGACAAATAACACGTAAGAGGTTGGATTTGTCAGTATAAAATTGTTCATAGTTTTTCGTTTAGATTTATCAAGTATTTCATTTCATTAAATGCCGAGTACTGAAGGTTATATTTTAGGTGATAAAAAGTGGTGGCCAGTTTAATTGTTGTCAATGTGGTTAACAAGAATCAGGCAAACTTTGTTTACGGACCATAATTATTGACAGTAAACTTACATTAAATCTGCTTAGCTTTGTTATATGGCTCTTTGCACTTTTTCAGATTGTTAGTATCGATGTAGGCCAATCGAAACTGTCCTGAATCCAAATACACTACCTTAAAATACTTGGAATAAAATTTTATACTCTTGTTGCCAAGATACTTGTAAGCTTCTGCCAAAACAGTGTATCTGGTTTTATCGATACGGCAGTGTTTTGTCTGAAAAAACAAAACTGAAATAAGTCAACAATTAATGCGCCGTAACTGTCTCCAGGAAGGAAATAACTGTTGGTAGCAGTGACAAGCTCACCTCGATGTTTGTTTTTCGAATACAGATTCAAAAATGTAATTCTCCTTCAAAATTAGGTGAGATGAGAGCCCTCAGATCCTAATTAGGGCCATTTCGAAATATCTGTCATAAAACTAGTCTGCTATACTTTAAAAGCAAAAGAAACATTTGAGAACTTTCAATATTCCATCCGCAGAAAGATGGGTTTTAGAAATTTACAGCAGTCGATCCGCCCCAGCAGAAAAATTATTTCAATTACACTGAATCTTGAGATGGGTCCTCGTGAGCACAAGGCAGTTTGTGGTACTCCTGAAATTTCAGACCATTCATTTGACAACTTTGTTTGATATCGAACAACATTTTACAAGTTTACCTTCACCAAACAGGCCAATTGTCCCCACTCTTCTATTAATACATTTAACCAATATTTTAAGTGATACGAAGAGCAATATAACTGATGGCAGAGCAAGACAGCCACATCTCCGCAGACCCGAGTTGATCCTGTTTTGATTGAAGTTTTCCTTATTTCCTTATTATCAGTGACCTCTTTCAGCTATTTCAGAGGAATTAAAACCTTTCATTAAAGAACTGACATTCCTGAAATGACCTAGAAATCCAGGCTTCTACAGTCGTACAGAAAATGATAAAAGATAAAAAGTTCAGTCGTCTGAGAAAGAACTACTGTTCGATGAATTACATTCTACAGCTATTATATTCGTTACTACTATATTTCCAACAGCTTTCTACAGCCATTAATTAAAGAAGTCTTTTCTATTTTTTCACACAAGATTTATTCGTGCAAAATGTTATTTTATCAACATTAACAATATAACATAGAGGTGATTAGGGTATGGTTAGTGTTATTTCACAATAGCTTTGTTACATATTCAAGTTATGTATTTTATAGATTATTGGTTAAAACAAGTTAGTACTTGGTATATATTAAAACAGTACATGTACAGACTACAGACTATAGAAAAAATAGAAGTAATGCTATGTAACAAATACTTTCAATATTCTTAAATAATTACGATCAACATATAAAAGTATGTGAATAATACAGCTGAGAAAATGGTACAAAAATTTTAACTGTAAAATATCCAATCAAGAAAATACTAAAACAAAGTAAACAAAGACATTAATAAGCACCTTGATATCCCGAGAATTGGTGAGAAAAATTAAAGCCTAGAAACAAATTCAACGACTTTTCTCTCTTACCGACACAAAACTGGTATGATAAAACATGCATGCGCAAATGTCTTAATACAAATATATACACAGGTGTAATGCACTTGTGGAAACAAAGTTGTTTTTACATATTTGCCTGAAGAAATCAACACTAACAGGGTAATAGATCAAATGCACAGTGTAGTTGTTGTTTGTTTAAATCCCGGCGTAGTGCGATTTCTGCTTTTCTTAAACAAATTTTTAATATCCGGTTGCGGACACATGTAGCCAATTGCAGCATCTACCCATGAGCGGGCTAACTGAAGAGCATAACGTGGAGTATACGCAGCAAATCGAGAAAGATTTTAATTCCTTTTTCACCACAGTACAAATCTATAGCAAAAGGACTTTTTTTGAAATCCCAGTGCCTAACCACCCTGTTGTGTTGCCGTCTGCACTCGTCCAGTCATGTGCAGAGTAGAGCTGAGGTAAGGTAAGGTATCAGGGGGCTCTGTCAGAGATGTGCCGCTGGAAAGACCGAATTAGGAATGAGAGTACGAATTTAATAAAAAATCAGGGGCACAAGACGAGGTAAAAGAGGAAAAAGAGTCCTGGCAAAGGTGTAATGTCAAGTGGAGATAACAAGCGTCCATAATTATCAAGGCGTCAGAAGAACCAACAGCAATCATCTGGTAGTTCATAGGTAATTCTTTTAAAAGATCGAATTTGTAACCGGGTCAACCAACTACAACATTACCATTTGGCATTTCAATTTTGAAAAAATTCGGTAAAAGATATTTCGAGTATCACAGCTGTTTAATCCATGGTAATTAATTAAAAGTCAGTTTTCAACGCTCATTCCTCCCCCTTCTTCTTTTTCAGTGTCTTGGAATAGTTTATACAGAGTGTTAGTTTTCCATTTTACATTGTAGTTTATGAGGTCAGGATCTAGTAGTGTTATCCTTCTTTTACTCCATGTCTTACATATCTGTCTTAATCTATTGGCACAAATGTTCACTACTTTGGCTCTGTATTGCTTGAGTAATATCTATCCTGTGTTCTTGTCGTCTGACGATACTAATTCTGATTCCATCGAAGTTTTAATACTTTACGCCAATCCAGCTACTCAAAACACTTTCCTTCCTTTAAACTGACATTGCACACCTAACGTACTAGCCCTCAACTGTTTCTTTCCAACCTTCCCAACCATTTCTAACATTGAAAAAATCATAATTATAATTGCATAGAAAACATAAACAAACACAACAAATCAAATTCAAACATTTAAGTCGAGAAAATTATGTGAAATGATCAGGCCATGAGCTGCCGTCTCCACTCTATAAATATTAAAGTATCCTATCGATTAATATTGGGAAATATAAGTTTTTAATAATTATGACTGTGTAAAATGGACGATGCACACGTATGACTGGAGGGTTTTACTAAATCTGAGAAAACTAGTAAGCTGGAAAATTCAACATCAATTAATTAAACTAACCATCTCTGCTTTACTTTAAGTCAATTTGTTGTGCTCACCGTGATTACTACCACCACCACCTTTAATATGTCCTGTTAGACTTAATGAGCACGCTGTCATTGGGTAACATCTCGTAACGAGCCAACTACAGGAGTCACATTTGTTACAAGACATTTAGTATTTCTATTACAGCGCAAAAAGGCAGCCACTGTGTATGGCAGTCTTAACATAGCAACGAGTAAGCCGTGTTCATCTTCACTGACACTTTATCTGCTAACTCCAGGTTAAGATGGGCGGCGGGTAACTAACAGGGAGTTTTAAAATAGAAACCCTCTGGCTTGGCGCCTTGAATAAACATAAACAGAAAATATAGTAGTCAAAAACTCACTCCTCCACTGCGGCGAACGCCTCCTTCTTAAGGTTTACAGAGTTGTTCTTTTGGCCAATTACGCTTGTGCATTTTATTTGGAATAATCAGATATCGTAAAGGTAGTTCAACCCAAAGAAAGGCCTTACCTGTTGGGTCCAAGCCAGGCAAAACCGGCATGTCACACCGTTGTTCTTCCATTCGATCACCCTGCACTTTCATCACCATTTCGAACAAATCATCCGTACTTGAGCTACTGCTCATTCCAAGTGGCACTGTGAGCTCGTTTGAGTCGTTATTTCTGCGCTGTGCTCCCTGGCTTAATTGTGCTGCTGATTGAGCCTCGTCTGGCGCACGGCCTTTGTTGTAGTTACCAGCCACAGGAGGAAGCTCGCACCGTTGATCATTCATACGACCTGACTGTGCTCGCATAATCAAATCAAAGAAGTCGTCTCCGGGTCCCTCGTCTAGAGATGAGATACGTGGCTAACAACAAGAACAAAAAAGGCAAATATCAATTTGTTAATGTTGAATACAACTGCTTACAAACTGATCTAAAGCTTTGAAAAGAAAATCCCTTGATACTTTTTCAACATTCTTACCATTTTAGATCGACTAATATATATATAGATAAAATCTTCAAAATTATTCCTCACAATTTTCCTTGCCCTGTGTTGGCTCATGTCAGATGTATTTGTCTTGTAAAGAAAGCTGATTTCCATCGATACTGGTCTGGGATAAAAACACTCAGGTGGTAGATGATGTAGCCCAGAAAGCTAAAGGCACTGGTTCGAACCTAGTTCAAGACAAATACATTTTTGACTTGTCTTCCTTTGTATCTCCAAATTTTTTTCGCTGATAATATCAGTCTTTAAAAAATAAACATAACTATATAAAACAAAGAAAGTCAAAATCGCTTTCAAAACTGGAAAAATAGTCACAACCTCGAATTGCTACGTGCACCAGGAAAAGAAGAAGGTGATAATATTTCCTGTAATGACAAAAATTACTGTCATCTCCTAAGTCAACCCAAAACTTGAATCTGCATCACCAGTCTCAACGTTACTCGTTTTAATGCATGCTGTAATGCCTACGTTTTTTATTACCAGTCTGTTAGAATACTGGTGTCCAGGTTAGGTCTCTTGTCTGCAACAGGTTAGAGTCTTCTCGGATGTCTAGCGATGGGAGACAATGACCTTCCTACCTTTTTAATAGTTTAATACTTCTCTCATAATTCTTCAAAGAAAACAAGCAAATCTCCTCTAATTCTAATACGAATAAGGCTGGTGTGCGAGATATAATCATAAAGTCAACTGTATAATCACGATATTAATCTATGTATTCAGAACAGATAAGGTCCTTGCCAATCGTATGTATGTATGGATCAGTTCCATTTCGTCTTTTTTCACAAATTTCTAGCAGTTGAGATTTGTACATCTTACCTCTGGCAATTTCCAACTGTCGTACATGGTACGAGCATTCTGAGTGAAAGGTCTTTGCCCCTGCTCCTGGCCACATCCCTATTCTTTAACCCCGCTTAAAAGTATCAAGTAGCTCCAGGTGCCACAAAGGGATGGACGAACCTCTAACAACTGGGACATAACATGTCCAACAAGATAAATGCAGTACTGCTAAAATAACTAATATTAATAACTAGGAAAAAGTACACACAAATTGTAATAGGAATTTGCGTTCCGTCACAACCTGCACACTATGACTTTAAAACAACGTGACAGGATGAAAAACTTAAATACATTACGTGCAGCCTGCATCAAGAATTCATCACCCCAAAACCGGCAATGAAACTAACGGGGTCATTCTCAAATAACTTGAACACAGTATTTCTACACTCGCCAAGGGTCATTATGAGTGCTGTTTATTTATGTTACATCCGGAATTTGAAATTACGTAACAGACCACATCATGCGCAACATGTCTGTTCACAAAGGTCTATGGTAGCCTTATACCAGCAACCTTGTCACTAATGTACGTTGCTAAATGCATTCACAGGGGCTGGCGTATTTATTCAAACTTTGCCCACAATGCAGGAAATAGTGAAACTTATGTTGAATGCTTAACTTACCAGAGCAGAGCCAACTCGAAGTCTTACATCACCTGCAGATAATGCTCTTTCATCGCTAGCTTTGACCTGAAGATGGGAACCATGTTCAGTACCATTCTTAAGAAGCCAAATGGAAAAAACGGAGATAATGATCACAAAATCCTACATTAAATCTCTTAAGGATGTATGAAAACTATAAGTTAACTTTTATCTTTTAGATTTAAAAAGGTATAAAAGTAATGATGATCAAATAGATCCTGATTAAATTAAGTAAGCTAAATTAGTATATGCTGTTAAAACGATATGCTGCGGTAGCTTGCTTTTTACGGTAGCTTGCTTTTTACGCTACCTTGCGGCAGACTGGGAAACAACCCACGACCTCATCCCGCCTCTAATTAATATTGATATTAATTTCTTCTAGATAAAAATTTTATCAGCGATTATTGTTTAGCTATGCAGCGGAGAAACTACTACTACTAACATAACATCAAAGGCCTTTGTAGATTGACAATGGCAGAAGCAAAGGGTGTTGCCCAAGACAGAAACATCGGTTGAAGAGGGCCACGGCTGGTCGAAATCGAGCTATCGTTTCCTGATTATTACTACTACTACTACTACTACTACTACTACTACTACTACTACTACTACTACTACTACTACTACTACTACTACTACTACTACTTCTACTACTACTACTACTACTACTACTAATACTACTCCTACTACTACTACTCCTACTACTACTATAACTACTACT
>RDPX01000001.1:3333907-3355499 GCA_003991215.1 Morbakka virulenta | reverse complement strand
TTGTAGATTACAATGGCAGAAGAAAAGGGTGTTGCCCAAGACAGAAACATCGGTTGAAGAGGGCCACGGCTGGTCGAAATCGAGCTATCGTTTCCTGATTATTACTACTACTACTACTACTACTACTACTACTACTACTACTACTACTACTACTACTACTACTACTACTTCTACTACTACTTCTACTATTACTACTACTACTACTACTACTACTACCACTACTACTACCACTAATACCACCACTACTTCTACTCCATGTTTTCCTTTAATAGATCACGAAGACAGGAACGGAGTTATCAGCTATTTACTGTATGTTCATGGCATCTGAAATGTGCTGTGAAGTTAGCTAGCAGCTACTAATAGATCTAACGAAGAAAACTGACAAAAAATTCTTGGTGTAAATCAATGCTCTATTTCAATACGACCAAAAACACTACTATGCAAACTTCATAAAAAAAAACACGTCAAAAATGAAAGCAATTATCCTTAGCAATGAAAACGCCAAGTTATTTACCAACAGACTGGCTTACCGTTATAACCTCCGACAATCTGTTTTCTTAAATCAAAATGAAAAAAGAGGAAAAATAAAAAATCAGCATTCAAAAGAGACATCCAGAAAACATTTTCATGTTTCTTGTTCTGATAACACAATGATCTCTAGAACACTCAAACAGGTCTGTTGGACAAGACATCGTTTTCTTTCTACTCTGAGAATAGAATACTCTCTAAGAAGCTGCTATGTTGCTTTTTTCATGTTATTCCAAATAATGGTCAACCATTTCATTAAATACTAACTGAAAAAAACCCCACATTTCAAAATGAAAGTATATTTAATTTCTCTCTTGGAGAGATATCTCCACAAGCCTTTGCCCCGCAATGCATTATTTAAACATTTAAATATACTTACAAATATGGGTGGTGGCTATAACAGTTCAAAAACAAATAAGAATCCGATTAATACGTGGTACCCTGTTAAGTAAATCGAGAATCGTGCAAATGGTGGCTCTTCTTCATGTTCTCAGAAGAAAGTTATATCAACGAATCCCATTGCAGAGCAATTTGCACCAGCCAATAGCAGGTATAGCACTTTATTTACTGCATAACAATATGGTGTATAGCTTGTAAATATTTACAACTGACATTATTCCCACATTCTATGAACAAAAAATAAAAGACTGTAAATGGGTGTCTGCGGCTAATATATGGATATATATGAAGTATGAATTTCATACGTTTTCGCTGGTATAGTTCAAAACTGTCACCCTGCATAACAAGTGATTTTCAGAAATCATTTTAGACATCACATTAACAATAAGATGAAATTGTGCGGACAATTTTATTGACCTGGTATTTTTGGTAACTAACCAAAGATCGGCACAAACAACAATTCAAAACAAGCTGCAGCAGATTGTGCAACAATATTTATACTTATAACAAGCACCAACATCTGATTCTTAAGGTTCCATAAAAAAAATTGCATAAACAGAGCAAGCACTGATGCCTTAGATGAACTCAGATAAAAAAAATAATGGGATAATCATTGTTCTTGGAAACCATGCACTGTCAAGAGCAAAGAACATGTTTTCATATAAAGGTAAAATCTAACTGAAAAATGTACTTATCAGAAAACCTTGTATTTTGAAAAAATAACTGCGTGGCTTCATTTAAGATGATAGGGTTTTTTGCTTTAAGCATGACTATTACTTCTCCTACTGGTTGTCATGTTCTGCGCGCGCGCGTGTGTGTGTTGGTGATTCCCTACAGCCAAGTGAACTGAATTATTTTTTTGCCTCATTGCCTCACAAAAAAGGAGCTCTCACCGACAACAAGTAGAAGAAGTCGTGGTAACAATCAGTAAATATAACACTAGTTAAGCGCAAAAATACGAAATCTTACTAAATAAGAAAGTTTACTCGAAAAGAGAAATATTCGGATTATTCCCCAGTCCTATTTAATTTTGCAAAATGGATTTCTTAAACATGTCTTTAAACTTCGCTAGCTGCCAACGTACTGCATCCAACTTCTTATCAATTTCCTTAAAACAAGTCTTCTTTTACTTGCAAAAGTGAAGTGCACCCCATCTTTTCCTGATATCGGAGATGCGTATGTAGATTGTGCAACAAAAAGTTTACAACGAATGAATTATTTTGTAGGTAACAAATTGGGGTGAGCTTAGTTCTGTTTTACAGCCATATCCTAAAAGGTATTTTGATTCCAGTTTTAATTAGGGTCAAATATTAGCAGTACAATGGGCAGTGGCTAGACTTTGCCTCGGCCAGTCTAGAATGGAGATCAAAGATGCCTCCTTCCCTCCACCAGTCTGAGTGGACACCTTAGGCAAGTGTTAGTACACTACAAGCCTCCCGTGCCAGGGAAACGGTGAAGTGACAGTCTTACTAATCAACTTGACTATAGCTCTGACAAACCGTTATGACAACGAAAGTCACGTTAGGCAGCATTATTTGTCAATTCGACAGTAGTGCCGGCAAGATGCCTTGGGTTGGAGAACCCATTAGCCCAGTAAGGCGGTCTCCTAGTGTATGGTGACACGAACAAATCACTCTCTTCCAACTTGTCTTGAGCCAGCACGGAAGAGTACAACTTATGAAATCAACATGGGATCAAATGTCAAACCATAGTATATCAGACCAGAGGGGGGTACCTCCAGACCCTCACCAAGCGATCAGGAGGGCGCATCAGCAGCCCCGGACTGGTGTGACAGATGCAAACAGGGGATCATATCAGCAGCCTCGGACTGATATGATACACGTGACCGGAGGAAAAACAATAAAGAACATTCAATATTTGCACCTACAATCCACGAACAATCAATGACCTTAACAACCATTCCTTAGAAACAATGATCCATGAATTCAACAACATAAACTGGGACATTGTCGGATCCTCAGAAAAAAAAGTTAAAGAAAGTAAGATCGAAACCCACGAAGCAACCGGCCACAAGCTATTCTTTTCTAGCAATTAGTCTTCACGATCAAACGGCGTCGGCTTTCTTGTAAACAAAACCTGTCTACCTCTAATAGAGGACTATCAACCAATATCTGACAGACTTGCCCTCCTAACCCTGAAAGGAGATTTCTCAAGGCTGGTCTTTATACAGTGCTATTTCCCGACGTCATCTCACCCAGACCAAGAAATCCTAGAACTATATGATGATATTCAATCTATTGTCAATGGCATCCCAAAGAGAGACTACCTTTTCGTCATGGGGGGCTTCAAATGTAAACTAGGTCGATTACACAATACTTTCCCTTCAGCAATTGGCAAACATACCCTAAGAACTGCAAACACCAGAGGAAAACTCCTTGCCCAATTCTGTGTGAAAAATAATTTGCTAGTCACCAACACCATGTTTCCAAAAAAAAAGCTCTTTACTTGGACATCGCCTGATGGCAAGACGAGAAACCAAATAGACTTCATCCTTTCAAGAAAACCATCAGTGAGACTAAATGTTCTACACAGTTCCGCACTAAATTCCCCCGACATATTACACCATCGCATGATACGTGCAAAAATCAGAGTTTCTACTGGTAACAAAGGAAAAAATCTATTCCAAAAACTGACACAGAGTAACTCAAGCAACCAGAAGTTACTGCTCGCTTCCAAATAATCTTGCAGAACCGTTTTACTGATCTCGAATCAGAAACAGACCCGGATAACATATACAACACCATATGCAACAGTGTAAACGATGCCTCCAAAAAAACACTGTCAAGGATCACCGAACCCGGTCCAGAATGGATTTCTCAGCAAACTAAACTAGCAATCTCTAACAAGCACAAAGTCGGAAAAGAAAATGGTTCGTCATCTATGCAATACAAGACTGCTAAAGCTGAATCCAAGAAATATGTGAAAAAGGATCGATTGAATCATATTAAGAGTAGAATTGAAGAACTCAATAACCACCCACCAAATGTATCCCCCTGCATTAAAAAAGCTTAAAGTAAAACCTAAAGCCGTAAGTTTGGGCATCAAAGACAGACACGGAACCGTTCTAACCAACAAAGATGAAATTCTAGAACGCTGGGCAGAGTTCTGTGAAGAACTGTATTTCGGCAATCTAAACAAAATCGCTATCGATGACTCGACTTCTGAAGAAATTTAGCCGATCTTAAAAAAACGAGATATTCTCAGCCATCAGCAACCTGAAAAATGGAAAAGCCCAGGTCTAGATAATATCTATTTTGAGTATATAAAATCTGGCGGTGAATCTCTCCTCATTGCACTACACCACCTATTCAATTGCATCCTAACAACAGGAACAGTACCACAACTTTTCAAAGAAGCTCTCATTGTTGTGATCTACTAGAAAGGTAATCGACTTGACGGTGGCAATTATCGCCCGATAAGCCCACCAAGCCACGTCTACAAACTCTTCGTTAACATAATTGCAACCCGAACCAAAGCAGACCTGTATGTGTCTTTCCCTAAAGCACAAGCGGCGTACCAACTTGGCAGAGGAACCATCAAGCAAATATTAGCCCTGGAACAAATAATCGAAAAGTTTATAGAATTGAACAATCCTGTCTATATTACTTTCATTAACTATACGAAAGCCTTTGACAGTATCAAACTTTCTTACCTATGGAGCCTAATAGAGAAAACATCGATCAGCAAAAAATACATCAACCTTCTGAAACAATCATATGACAGCTCAAAGGCATATATCAAAACAGATATTGTAACGTCACGATGTATTGACATTCTGAAAGGAGTAAAACAAGGTGATGTGCTATCTGCTATTCTGTTCTGCATCATCATTGCAGCACTTGTGCTTCAAGATGAAAATAAATGCACGTCTGGCTTCTTAACTGGCGGTCACACCCTTTCCAATCTGAGGTACGCAGATGACATCGCGGTTATAAGTAAATCACGTTGCGAACTGCAAACTTTCCTCCATCCCATAACTAAATATGCAGCTGAAGTTGGCTTGAAAATTAATGTTTCCAAAACCAAGTGCATGACAACCGATAAAATCAACACAAATCTCCATCTTACCATTGATAACAATGAAATCTCTCAAGTAACTGAGTTTATTTACCTAGGACATAAACTCTCCTCTAAAAATGACGGACTTGTCGGTCGCTGTCCAACATCACATCGGCTTGAGGTGGGCGGCCTTTAACAAGAATAAAGCAATGCTGACCTCGAAAAGGCTATCATATCAACTAAAATCGAAGATCTTCAACACCTACGTGTTACCGGTAGTTCTTTATGGACTGGAGTGTGTTAACTGGGCCTCAAAACCCTTGCAAAAACTTGTCGTTTTCCAAACTCGTATAGATGAGATTCATGACAAACAGTGGACTGCCTGATCATACGCGAATTGAAGACCTTCTTCATACAACAAAACTCACTCCCATCAAATCCATAATTTAATCTAGGGTCTTGAAGCTCCACGGTCACTACAAACGCTGTACTTAGGGCGTAAGCAAAATATGCCTAGAGGGAATGCTGAAAGGAAGAAGAAGTAGAGGAAAACAACCAAAACGATAGGGCGACAACATCAGCCATTGGACTGGGCGAAACCTGATGTCACTGAACATCGTAGTCAAAGACAGAAATTTATGGACACAGTTATCACACGTTGATGCGCAATCTGCCGAAGGCGGAGTGGGCGAATGATGATGATTAGCAGTACGAAAGCTTGAACCTAAAAATTACTTTGCCCTACACCTCTCACTTACTATACCAATCATAAAATACTGCACTTCTTGTCGCATCTACTCAAACATACCAATAAACAAAAGAGACCATAACAAGTGTTAAATGAAATAAGAAACTTGCAAATAAAACTATGGGTACTAAAAAACAATGACGTGCCTAAAATACAAGAACAACAAAAAATATGACCGTAGCAAAACAAAGGAAGAAATATTATAGGGCCACAAGGATAAAGAGTGCTTCAATTTAACTGAATCAGGATACGAGTTTAAAACGTAGGTGCAGACAAACACACTCATCTCTCCGTGCTGGTGAAAAGCACAACGGTATAATACCCAGCTATAGGTAGGTAGGAACAACAGCGAAACACAAAAAAGTCCAACGCAAACCAAAGGTCAATTTATGCAATTAGATAGGTCAATAAATACAGTATAGGATTGCCTTGGAGTAGTCTAGATCTGAGAAAAATAAAGAACTATAATAAAGCGAGCACTCTGCTAACAGCACAACCAAAAACTCACCTACATCTACGCATGTAAATACAAGGTTCTTCTTCTTTTCGGCCTTCATGCAAGTCTTCAAATTTACTTGAAAGGTGTTATAAATGCCAAAAGAACAGGTAGGCAGAGAAAGGAATGATGCGATAATCTACGCAAACAGTCTAACCTCGATTTGAAGTAAGTAGGTCTGACCCCTAAAAATATGATTTTCTCTAGGCAGCTATCAAAGGTTGGTGCAAAATCTGCCATGAAAGATTATCGTGAATAACAAAACGACGGATTAACAAAGAAGTAAATGAGACAAAGTGAATGGACTATGAAGAAAACTACTATTAACATAAATTTGAGTAACGGTGTTCTATACCCATACTGAGAAAATGTATTAATGAAAGAGGTGATGGCAGGAGTATACAAGAAAGAGCGAAACAAGGGTCAATGATAAAAAACCAGTTATAATGAAAATGGAACTAAATTCCGTAAAGAAAAGGGTTTCAGCAAATATGTATACTAAAAGGTATGACCTTAACATGGCCATCAAAAACAAGACATGGGTAGAACTAATAAAAAAGAAGCATGATTAAGATCATCAGATCTCATAAAAATATTTAATTCGAATACAATACCTTTTAAAAACACTTCCTTTACTTCATTCGGGTTGAGGCCGGGTTTCCTGATAAAAGTAACATAATTTCTACATGACTGACATACTGATTAAAACAAAATTCCAAAATTCTGAGTATGGAAATGACATTAACAATTATTTTCAAAATAAAGACGTCTAAAAAGTTTTTTCAAAAAAGACTCAGCTGTCATTTAACAACAGTTCTGACAGTATCAAAACTGTGACTGCTTAATCTGTCCTTTCTTGTTTATCCTTGTCAATGACTACATACAAAACAAACAATTTCACTCTCTAAGTTATCTACCTACTTACCGAAAAAAATTCAGTCAATTAAGTAAAAAATCAATAAAACAAACAATTATGCATCAAACAATACGTTATCAATTAGTTAATCAATCAATCGATCGATCGATTTATCTATGTCTGTCTGTATGTATGTACGTACGTACGTACGTATGCATGTATGTATGTATGTCAAAGGAAATGGTGATAGGCAATGGGGTGAAACAGGGTGAAATTCCGGCGAAAACGCTGTTCTCTATCTGTTTTGCTGTTGTAATACTTTACGCATTTCGTGGCTGTGACATTGGAATTAACCTCCGTTTCAACCTAGTAAAGTGTTCAGCCTTAGAAGTTTAATGCCAGTTCAAAAGTTAGACAGACTCTCATATGTGAATTACTATATGGTGATGATGGTGTTTCTGTCCCGCACTCTGAATATGAAATGCAGGAGTTAATGGACCGCTTTTCGGCGGCGTCCACCGTCTTCGGTCTCACCAACGCTTGAAGAAAACGAAGGTCATGTTCACTCCTCCTCCTGGTGCNGACATTGGAATTAACCTCCGTTTCAACCTAGTAAAGTGTTCAGCCTTAGAAGTTTAATGCCAGTTCAAAAGTTAGACAGACTCTCATATGTGAATTACTATATGGTGATGATGGTGTTTTTGTCCCGCACTCTGAATATGAAATGCAGGAGTTAATGGACCGCTTTTCGGCGGCGTCCACCGTCTTCGGTCTCACCAACGCTTGAAGAAAACGAAGGTCATGTTCACTCCTCCTCCTGGTGCACTCTACACAGAACCTAACATTTTAGTCAAGAATTCTAGGTTAAGTGTTGTCGATACTTTTGTTTAACTAGGTAGTACGCTGTCTCGGGATGGCTCAATTGACTCTGAAATACACATGCGCATCCAGATAGCTTCTGTTGCTTTTGGTAAACCAGAGGAGAGGCTATGGTCAAACAGAGGTGTAACCTTAAGTACTAAACTGAGAGTTAACCAGACGTGCGCGCTGTCCACATTGCTGTATTTATCGGAAGTACCGACAATCAATCACCATCACCTAAAGTGGCTTGAACACTTTGACCAAAATTGCTTGAGGAGGATCCTTGGCATAAAATGGCAGTCACTTACACCCAACACTATTGTTTTACAGAGGGCAGGTTGCCCTAGCATAGAAAACATTCTGATCAAGAATCAAATGCGCTGGACTGGGCATTTAGTCCGCATGGATGACTTTAGACTGCCAAAACAGCATTTTTATGGTGAATTTTCTCAAGGTAAACGTCCATAGCATAAGCCAGGAAAACGGTTTAAAAACTGTGTGAAGAATAACCTAAAGGAACTGAAGATGGATGCGGAAAAATGGGAAGAGAAGTCTGTCAACCGCAACGAGTGCTCTGTTTTGTCAGAATGTATCGAAGTAAACGAACGATACTTGGCACACGCAGCTCTAAAACGTGACTTAAGGAAAGGTGTAGCAAGGCAGCTGGATTCCAACACTGTCAGCTGGAAATAAGAGAGCTGTGATTGGGTGTTACTTTCTAAAATAGGTTATGTGAACCACTTGAAATCGCATAAGAGGTGGCCTATTTCTGCACTAGCCCCACGGCCTGAAGACAAGACCTGCGTAGTTTGTAGTAAAGTATACAAGTCAGTGACGGGACTGAAAAGACACATGGCTACACACAAAGATTGCATTCAGCATCCAGATCCAACTAACCTTGTGAGGGCATTCGAGTTCATTTGCCACCTTCGCGGTCACTCAAGAAATACCAAGGAGGCTGGAAACTCGGACGTTGACGCAAAAGAGGGCAATCATCTGTGAAAATTGGAGCAATCAACATGTATGTATGTATGTATGTATGTATGTATGTATGTATGTATGTATGTATGTATGTATGTATGTATGTATGTATGTTTGTATATATGAATGTATGTATGTATGTATATATGTATGAATGTATGTATGTATGTATGTATGTATGTATGTATGTATGTATGTATGTATAGGCAATGGGGTGAAACAGGGTGTGTTGCCACTACAAAAAGGTACAGATATTCCTTCAGACCTCAACATCAATCTGCTCGAAAGTCCTGTGGCGATTGAAGAGTGGCGACACATGTAGGCTTGACAGGCTGAAAACATCACTTTTCACACTACCCAAGGCAGGCGTGTATTTCGGTGGAGCCTCGTGTGACTAAACAGCCTTTCTAGGGTAGCACTCCTCACCCAAAACTGGGTGGTGACTAGAAAATGTGTCCTAAACAAAGCTGCCTTAATCTGCTGGTCAGCTTCCTGCGGCTGACAGCTGTCCTTATTTGCAGGAACAGAAATACAGGTAGATTTTATATCAAAAGACTCCCACTTCAGCTCTGCTGCTGTAATGTGAGAACACTAATTGACAATGCTAAAAGATCTGAGCGTAAAACTGCTATCTCAACTAATGAACTCTCAAGATATAATGTGGGCATTGTTGCTCTGTCTCAAATCCGCTTTGCTGGAGAAGATCAAGTTTCAGAGCCTGTGTGAGGTTACACCATATTCTGGTCTGGGTAATCAGAGAAAGCAAGACGTGAAGCTGGTGTAGGTTTTGCAGTGAAGAATACATTAGTAAAGAAAATTAAACAGTAGGGTCGATAAGCGTAGAATGAACCTGAGGATTCCTGTCAATGCTAACATTCCGAAAGGTGAAAATGATATCATACTTGGTGAATTAAATCCTCGTCTGATCTATGTACCTATCTACCTANAAGATATAATGTGGGCATTGTTGCTCTGTCTCAAATCCGCTTTGCTGGAGAAGATCAAGTTTCAGAGCCTGTGTGAGGTTACACCATATTCTGGTCTGGGTAATCAGAGAAAGCAAGACGTGAAGCTGGTGTAGGTTTTGCAGTGAAGAATACATTAGTAAAGAAAATTGAACAGTAGGGTCGATAAGCGTAGAATGAACCTGAGGATTCCTGTCAATGCTAACATTCCGAAAGGTGAAAATGATATCATACTTGGTGAATTAAATCCTCGTCTGATCTATGTACCTATCTACCTACCTATCTATCTATCTATCTATCTATCTATCTATCTATCTATCTATCTATCTATCTATCTATTTATATATATATATCTATATATATATATACCAGTATCGAAGTAATTATTAGCTACCGATAGTGCTCAATAATATAAGAATATTAGAGCTATCATATGGTGGACAACAAAAAAATCAACAAAACTTAGCTTAGAACTGTCAGTTTCATGTCTATGAAATTGACAGTTCTAAAGTTTCGTTAATTTTTTTTTTGTCGTCCACTATATATGTATATGGTTATCTGTGGATATATCCATGCATTCATTCCTCTCTCTTTCCTCATTCTTTTACCTTTCACTTACTATCTACCTGCCTGGTCATCCATGTATCAAATGCACCTGTTATGTTATATCTTTGTGTTTTCGAACTGTGTGGTCGTATGGTGACCATCAACACAAAAAACCCACAAACATCTTGTCTATTCCAAACTTCACCAGACTGATATCTAAAAAATCACAAATATCTATGACTCCTAATTTTTAAAGTCGTCTGGATTATAATGAAATTTTTTATTAATACTATATCAAGTTAATGTATGAGATATTGTAGTCCTCTCTAAAACTTTTACTACAAACAGTCATTTCACATAACATTTTGAAAAAAATAATCAAGAAATTCTCTGTAAAAAAAACCAGATTTACCTTTTTTTGTCGTTTCTGTCATTTGATATGCCCAATACCAACTTAAGGTCAGAGATATTCATTTCTGCTGTCAGTTCACCTGTTCTATCGCCAACCTATATGACAACAGGCAATATTTCTCTAACCAATATCAGGCAAAAATGAGTACCTACGGCTATTAAGTCTCTTGTTGGTTGGGGAAAAATAAGAATGCAATAACATAGCTGATTTAATGTGAGGCCATTAATAATAGAATGGTTGAAATTGAACAGGACGAATCAGGACTTCACGAGTGTTTTTCTGTGATGCAAAAAATATTAAAAACTAAACTGCACAAAATATTAAAAACTAAACTGCACAAAATATTAAAAACTAAACTGCACAAAATATTAAGACTTGAACACCATCACTTTATCTTTCTATTTCCAAAACGTTGTTGATTACTATGTCTACTTTAACTTTCTACGGTACTGTTCAAAAGACAAAAAGCGCATGTCATCATCAAAGAATTAGTTCATTTCTCAAACAAATTACCATAAACTGGAGGATTTTACAAGAATATATCATGTGCAATGTACAAACTGCATTCTACATAAAAAATGCTTCACTTTTATGACCATTCAATCTCATCCCGGTTTGATTCAGCAGCTTTCTATACTCACAACTATATTGTGCATGTTATTTTTAATACCCTTTTCTACTACTCGTATTCAGGAAAAATTCCTTTTAAGATAACAATGTAGGTTACCGTTGTTTGTTCTTCCAAAGACCGTTGTGCCAAATCAATAACAAAAAGGTATGCAACGCAAAAATGAAAGTAAAACAAAGTCCTTTAATGCAGTGGAATTCAATAAACGTTACTTTCTTGTTCCTCCACCACACGAGGTATCTTCTAAATTACAGCAGAAAAGAACAAATAAACAATCTGCGGCACAAAACTTATATGTCGCAATTAAAATTACGTTCCTTTTTGTTGAAAGCTTTTTTAGCTGGCATTTGAATGGACCAGAAAATTAGAATAAGATAACATATGGGAAGTGAGTATTTAGCAATACGGAAAACAAAGACAGGGTAAAAAACATTCTTACCGCTCCTTTTGGGGACTGACTATTTAAAACAATTGAAGACCACACACAAAAGATTTGTTTACAAAGAGGAGGTTAATACAAGACGAATATGAAGTGCTTCCAATGCTCCTACATGGAAGGCATACCTGGCTCGATCAATTACTCTGAATTTTTGCAGCTCAAAATTATAACTATTCACAGCAGCATGTGTTGTACTATAGCCGAATCATAACTAACAATTATATGTACAGCCTTGCACTGTCTTTTGGTTCAACTCTATTACCACAAAGTTTTTTTCTGTAAACACGAGGCACATACTGTTTTATTCTACCAACAAAAGTAGAGGACTTTCTCGATCCTCTTAACATCAATTCGTGTGTTTAAGGCAACTATGACAGTTTCTTGAAATACGGAAACAAATGACGAGGGAAAAGAGTAAACCCTTATTAGCAAATTTCAATTATCAACAGGGCAGAGAAATTACAGCTCTAGTACAACTATTTAATAAATATTTAGTAAAACATTTTATTCTGTATGATATTCCGTCATTTATTTAGCAAGAACTACAATTTTCCAACAGAAATTATGTAACGGATCCTAACAAACAAGGAACTATCCTTAACAAGCAACTTGGCGACCAAAACTTTAGAAAAATCTGCTACCTTTATACCAATAGTTTTGTATTTTTTCCAGGAATACTTCAAAACTTCAAATAAATATTTAATTCAAACAAAATCAGTAAATACTTTTCGGACCAACAAGTTGGAACAGCCAGACCTACAAGAAAATGCCAATGGAAACTTTGGTATTAAAAAAGCCAAACCAAAGAAGAAATTTAATCGGTTAATCTTATCATAAACGATTTTACGGTTTTATTTTACAAATGCTTGTTGAATAATCCACTGAAACATATTTATTGTTGGTTGTCAATAGTACGGTCGGATCAGGAGTATCAAAATTACCGAAGTTAAGCGTCACGGTGCATAAAACACAGGAGAAAACTTGAGTTACCTAAAACAGGTCCGGCAGATAAACCGGACATACGTAAAAACACACTATAATCACAACAACGAAGGCTGTCATAATTATAAATATTTCGCACCCACCCGGTTTAGCTTTTAGTTCATCTCCTAGCTTAAAACGAAGTTTGCTGTGCAGTTTGCACACCAAAGCTTTCTTAGAATGAAATAGCTATTTTTCTGCAAAGCAACACAAATTGTTGTTCAGACGAGAAAATAGCCTATCAGATCTTAGTCCATTTCCCTGGCACAATATAAATATTAACGAATTAAAAACCCAGTTGAATATCAACCACTCGCTGGATAATAGTATGGGTTTTTTTTGTAAGGGATAACTACGGCAAACAGAACCTGATAAAAAACAAACACCACAGAATACACGGCGTTATTGGGACTCATCCTACAAGTGATTAAGTGAAGCGGGTTTCACGAAATTAGCCCACAACATTGGAGTGGAATTATCTGTCAGTTCAAGGAATTCTGAGTAAATAAAGTTTAGTAGGTTATCACCACAACTCTACAGGTCGGACTCTTTCTCTCATATATTCCCAAAATTTATGAAGAACCTCATGATAATTTTCTTACGATTGGGTACATTGAATATCCCATACCACTGTAAAAAAAGTTACTCCCAATACTTGTCATTTTAACATCTGGTTAAAATTTCTGTTGTTTTATAAATTAGAAAAACATTATCATCTAGCTATTACAGTGGAGCCAAAACATATTCAGCACTAATATTCACAACAAACTTTACCTTGTCTCCTATTCATCATACACAGAAAAAACTTAATGTTTAGGGGGCTATCAAGACTTCCATCATATACCAGGCTTCTCTTTAAATAGAAAACTGAGCATTTTAATTGTATGGTGATCAGCAGTTATGTTCCATCCACGTTTTTATTCCAGGAATTCAAGCCTGTTAATCTATTCTCTGTAGAAATGTTCTTAGTATTACAATATACTTAACGACCGCATCTATTTACTTCTACTGAGATTACAAAAACCATAAACTTTCTTTGGGTGTATTGCACCTTCGAGTTATCATAGTTGGTACTGAGGGCGCAGTTCTTAGTACTTATTGTTTTTAATAGTAGTTTCTTGAAAGCAATTATGAAAACAGAATGGTTGCATTGGTCATTCATCTTAATTAACATATCCTCTTCCTTTCATCCTTCGCTGGCCTATCTGTAAAAATATTGCTATTTACTCTCTTTAATTATTTGGTATACAAAATGGAAGCGTATTATCCGTTGTGGCGACCTCTGACAGGGAGCAGCCGAAAGATAAAGAAGAAGAAGCAGAAAAATTATTTGGTACACCTTTGATGTAAACTCAACTGGCCGCTGTCACAGCCTACATCCCGCTTGTCTCATACCTGACATGAAACTCATAGCGAGTCTTCGTAATGATACTCTCACGGGGAGAAATAGCAACCAGGAAAATGCATGTTTGCGATAAATGTGTTAATCGGTTTTCCCGTGCGCAAATGAATACTAACACAAAATAAAGATTCCGGGAGTAGTTTATACATCTAATTCACTATACCAATAAAAGAGTAAAAAAGATAGACGTACAGGTACAGGCCACGAAAACTCATTAATAAAAAACTCAAAAACTCCATGGATGGCTGCCTTAAGCATTGATAAAAACGTGATTTGTCTCAGTGTCCGGCTATTTTGCCACCTTGGCACCTCCAAACTGATAATTTCGAAAAAACAAGTATTCCTGCGGCACAGAAAAAAAGGGTTTGGACATCTTCCAACTCACCTCTTTTGACACCGTTAAGTGTTTTTCAGCAAACTCCAGTGCTAGACTGTGCTTTCCTAATGCCGTATATGCATTTCCAAGGCTCCAGTAGGCTCTACCTTCACCAACCCTAGTCAAATATATGAGAGAAACAATGTAAGATCTCCATCTTGTCTTAGTTAAAATAATACTCTTTATCCTCCGGTGGCTACCGTTGTCACTTTATCTAAAAAAAAGACCTTAGTAAAGGGTTAACATATCGCATTATTTGGTGCAATCTTAAAAAAAGTTCAAATGCAACGAATACAAATACAGAAAACAGTGTCAGACCAAATTTTGACTCCATAAAACAAAGACCTACAGTGTAGCGAGGAAAAAATTTTCGTGATTTCTTAAAAAGAGAATAAAACTTGTTGAACTCTATACAATTTGCCCACAAAACAAGTGAACATTTGGAAAATACCTCCTATGATAGGCAAGTTTTAAAAATGATACTGCTTACGTGTTCACGATTTGGATAGATTATATAAATATTTTTGTAGTTTTCCAAGACAATTCTTTCTTTTCATTTTTCTAGGAACATTAAAGGCATAATACCACCACGTGTATCGAACTAAGAAAAAATGGCAGAAAAAAAAAGAAACAAAAAAGAAGAAAAAAGAAAAAGAAAAAAAAACAAGAAGTTTAAGCCAAGAGGTAAGAGTTAACGTCTGACTTAAATACAATTAAATCATGATGCAGGAAAGCACCTTGAACCCAGAGTTCCACAATCTTATACTTTGAAGAAAAAAATCATACAATTAAAGAAAGATATGTTACCTGGGGCAACAACTGCATGAGGCTGAAGACATTGCGAGAAACGAGTCACACGAGGCGTAACAAACGGTGCTAGTACCACAGGAAAGCTCATCAGAACACTTCCCATGATAATATCTATAGAAAAGACTATGGCAAGCCAAATTCCGTCGATGAGAGAAAGGTTGAAGAGTAGCATCAAGATTTGGATTTATCAAGTAGCAGACACATTTCTGAACTTGGTCAAGAACACCAAGATGAGATGAATTTTTTATTATTGAAATTAAAAATGCATAAAATCAAGTTCAAATCGTTGATTCTGATTACCTATCTTGCAATTCCTTTGCAATTTCCAAATGCTTCTGATGAAACTCTGCTGCTTTGTCAAACGTTTTCAGTAATGTATATGTATTGCCAATACTGTAACATGCCTACATTAACAAATGGGGAAATACGACATTATTATGAAATGTGACAAAAACAATTATCCACATTATCTTCTTGTAGCATCCTTATTTCGCTTCACATGGCCTCTTTTTGCAGAAGCAACGGGTATTAAGACTGCTGTATTTCAGGATGGACTGTTTTCTGGGCGAAAACTTTTAATACGTCATCTGTTTTTAAATTCAACCCATAATCCTCCAACAGATATATTAATTCATGATGTGAAAGATACTTTAAACTAGTTTTCTCTTCTCGTTCTTACAAGATTTCAGGTCAAATGTGGAACATTAAATCCCATGAGTCACCTTTAGGAGTACGAAATATTTGTACACTTCACCCCCATATACAATAACACAATTTACAACATAACAAAATAAAACAAATTTTTAAAAAATTACATTAAAAATTAGGAAAAATAAAAAAATAAAACAAAATAAAACGAGAAAAAAAATAAATAGAATTAACTATTCTATCTAATAATAACTATACTGTAGAATACACCATACCATACATTTTACAAGAAATAATGCTCGTCTAACAAATAATATTACTTCTTACTTCCAGAGCTTCATGCAATTTTCATGCCAATAATTCAAAGTCTAGTAATGCTATCTTATCAGAGCACAGAGGTACTGTTGCCCACCGACTGCTTGACTTCTAAATTTATAAATAAGTACTTATTCCTGGGCCGGAATAAATCGGTAACCAACTCCAGTCTTTCACAGAGCAGGCTAACTTGCTTTTGTCACTGGTATTACGAGTTAATTCCTTTTATTTTCCATACCATTTAAGTTTGAGTTTACTTGATACTTGAATTGAAACAAGTGGACAATATAGCACAGTCACGTCTAGTCGGACGACAAAACTTAAAAAGAAATGAAGTTTAGCTGCAGAAACGGGCCAAGAATGTAAAAGCTCAAGGGCATTCCACTGATGTATGAATTCGATAAGATCCCATTAGCTATAATTTATGATACTTTTCATCAAAAACAAAAAAATCACTGAAGATGGTGCTAAATAACAGAATCCGTGTGTGATGAGATATTGTAAAGTAAATCGCAATCTTTGAAACTGGTGAACACTATCGGAAAAAAGACAAGCAAATGCAAATGACGTTTTAACATAGTCGATGTAAGAGTTCTGAAGAGGTTTAAAGCCAACAGCTGTAGAAATTCTCAATGTATCATAAACAGAGATACCAAGGTCATCTACAGGAGTAGGTGAACCTTGAAATTTGAGGAAGGTAACAAAAGATAGCGAATTTGTCATACCTATAACAGCAAGATTGGCAATGATAGAGCCGAAATGGCATGAGAAGTAAAACAGTGAAAAGCTTCAGTCACCTGATGGCTTGAGGACTATCTCTCAGTATTCCAGTCAAATATATATATCTCAACTTATGGACACTTCTAATCCCATTCAAGTAGTCCTGTAAATCAATGGTTTTAATATCTACCATGAACTTTTTTATTTTATCTAGTGTATACTCTCCCAAATACGGAATACCTGAGAAGTAACGCTAGTCAGTGTAATGAGTACCTCACCCTGAAAGTGGTAAAAGTTCTACCATTATACAGAAGGGGTTATCAATTTCATCTTCCAAATGATTACCAACAAAGGTTTAATAGTTGTTCAGCTGTGTGGAAGATGTTTCCATTACCCACCTAAAAGTCCCCCGACCGTCCCATGGTCTTTCGGTAAAACTGTCTTATGAAATAAAGGAAAAGCAAAACAAATTTATGTGGGGCATTTTCATTCAGGGCGCGAAATCTAAGAAAACCGCTGAAATACTCAATCATTTACTACCGTATTTTCTAGTGTGTAAACCATGTTTTAAAGACATAATGGTATACAAAACCTGCCTTGGCTAAAATACCGAGTATGAAAGAGTAAGCCTTCAAAAACACTTCAAATTACCTTATTTTAATGCAAGTTTAAGAGATTTTGTTGTCAAAACATCCTTAGAGTAAGCATTCAAGAACGGCATCTTTTGCGCCATGACAAAATCACGTAAACCCTTACCGATGTCTCGACAGTTCGAAAATAATCTCTTACATCCCTTCCCATAACCAACCCCCTGTCTTGACCCTTCAGTAGCCACATTAAACAGAAAACCGCTTCTATTTNAAAACAGTGAAAAGCTTCAGTCACCTGATGGCTTGAGGACTATCTCTCAGTATTCCAGTCAAATATATATATCTCAACTTATGGACACTTCTAATCCCATTCAAGTAGTCCTGTAAATCAATGGTTTTAATATCTACCATGAACTTTTTTATTTTATCTAGTGTATACTCTCCCAAATACGGAATACCTGAGAAGTAACGCTAGTCAGTGTAATGAGTACCTCACCCTGAAAGTGGTAAAAGTTCTACCATTATACAGAAGGGGTTATCAATTTCATCTTCCAAATGATTGCCAACAAAGGTTTAATAGTTGTTCAGCTGTGTGGAAGATGTTTCCATTACCCACCTAAAAGTCCCCCGACCGTCCCATGGTCTTTCGGTAAAACTGTCTTATGAAATAAAGGAAAAGCAAAACAAATTTATGTGGGGCATTTTCATTCAGGGCGCGAAATCTAAGAAAACCGCTGAAATACTCAATCATTTACTACCGTATTTTCTAGTGTGTAAACCATGTTTTAAAGACATAATGGTATACAAAACCTGCCTTGGCTAAAATACCGAGTATGAAAGAGTAAGCCTTCAAAAACACTTCAAATTACCTTATTTTAATGCAAGTTTAAGAGATTTTGTTGTCAAAACATCCTTAGAGTAAGCATTCAAGAACGGCATCTTTTGCGCCATGACAAAATCACGTAAACCCTTACCGATGTCTCGACAGTTCGAAAATAATCTCTTACATCCCTTCCCATAACCAACCCCCTGTCTTGACCCTTCAGTAGCCACATTAAACAGAAAACCGCTTCTATTTCGGTAAATGCTGATTTGGAGTAAATTGCTTAACATTTTAGGATTAAAATAATATTATTTTAAAAACTTTGGGTCGGCTTACACATAGAGTATGGGAAAAAAAGACTTTTTCCTGTAAAAATCATCTTTGGCTTACATATCAAAAAATACAGTACCTTACTCAGAAACCATTGTGTTCTTTCACGGAGCACTGGTGGAATGGGAAACTTTCATTTCTATATTTGGCACACATGACAAAAGTTATGTCTAGATCGATCGATCTATCAATAAATATTATATATGTATATACTAAAAGACCCCAAGTTAAAAAATGAGATTTCCCAAAAATCTATAAGGCCACTGACAGTGTTTCATATAGCTAACTACCAACTTTAACCATATCCATCGTTTTGTGCTGCATATTTCTAGTGTTGGTATTAATCTCTAAAATGCGCTTAGCATAGCAAATATGTCCAAATTGTTATGTGGTTTTCAAAGAAGATAAATCCAAGACTTGCCTGTGCTTCAATTGCTCTATCTTTTAATGCCTTGGCGATTTCCAATGTTTTTCTAGCGAATAACATAAAACAATACTGTAAGTCTACAAGGCCAGTACTCAAAAAAACCCAACAAGTCCATGTATAAAACCTATTCAAGGCCAAGACAGTATGGGAAAACCCCTGAATACATGACAGTCGCAACTAAGCTGAATGTGACTTCGGCAAAAATTTGAAAATTACGCAGGAAGAATCGCCTATTGAAAACAAAAACAGATAGGAAATCTCATGCTGCAGACGGCTTCCAAGCTACATTTGCTCTACGAATATACAAAATGTTTACTAAACAATCAATCTAATGTAGGGCATTTTCATAAATGTTTGATAAACATTTAGTGTTATAGTAAAATATAAACAAAATGTTTGGTAAACAATCCATGTTAAATGATGAAATACACACAAATGGTTACACGGCAATCAACATAATGTGAGCATCACATAAACAAACCACAGGTTTAAAAATATATCATCAAATCACAAACAACTGAAAAAAAATATTGCTGATTGAAATAAAATCTTATGCATTATTTCTCCTAAAAGTGTTGTGTAACTGAAAACAAACAACTTTTTAACAGTAGTTACTCCTTTGCGTTGAACACTGTTTTTTCCTTATCCAAAAATACCTACCATTTAACGTATTTCGACAAAATGTAATTCTCCATTGGGTGATTTTTTAGAGTCGATCTTTGTGAAGTATAAGTGTAAGGCATATAATCAATCCTTGTTTATGGTAAACCACATCAATAAATAAATGTGGCTTATGGTGATTATCATATTAAAAATATTGCATAAGATCCTCTTCAAAAACGGTTCACTTCTCTTTTAGTCTTAATGTTTTTTTACGTCAGGCAACTTTTGAAATCGGCAATACGTCCTCAATCTGAGGAGGTTGTCAGAAATTAATGCCTACCAGAAATTGAAAGAAACCCTTAGTGACCAGACTTTGATTTTCACATAATGTAAGTACAATACATTACGAGGGCAGTTTGTTACACAAAAAACTTCAAACAAGCACGTTATTCAGATTGGATGTCTAGCCACATTATTGAATATGGAAGTTACAAGCATTTTCTGGTCTTCCAAGAAGTGATAAAATTCGGTATTTTAAGAAATTTGACTGATCACGATTGTTTAAAAAGAAATTCCCGACACAAGCACAATGGGCAAGTTAAAGAGAAGACCAATTACATAAAATCTAGCCCCAAACTTTACAAACCAAAAAGAATACTTAACATTAACATTGTGATAATGATGAAAAATTGTTTGGCTTTCTAGTTCGCTTATGAGCGAGCTCACTTAAACTTAAAATCCAACATGGCTTTTAATTTTCTCGTTTAGTAGATCAATTTATAATTGTTAAAGAACGATTAAAATGAAACTGTATCAAAGAGAAAGTTGTGCTTTATTGTGAAGATTTCTGTACTAGCGTAAAAATCTGTGATATTAAATAGTGATGGTAAAGGTCATACTTCTAGCTATGGTCAAAATCCATACATATATGGATACATAGTTATTATTCATATTTTAAATATTCTAATCTGGTTGATAATAAAACATCTACTTAAGTTGAAAAACGTACTTGTAATATTCAGCTGCGATTTCAAATTCTCCCAGGAAAACATGTGCATTTCCTAAGTTACTGAAAGCCCTTCTCTCTGCAGCTGTATCATCAAAACTTCTTGCAATAAGCAACCTCTGCAAAAAAAACACACATGAAAATACATTAAATTTCTAAGAGAAAAATATATTAATACATACGCAGTGGAATCATTCTACTAATGGGTGTTTAGTTCAAGCCTCTTTCATTGCCCCAAAACATCCTCCGTGTTACAAAGAACTTACAATGTGTGTGTTTCAAAACGTTGCCCTCTTTGGGAGTGGCAAAAAAAACTGAGAAAGCCAGCTCCAAATCTGGATCGAATACAAGGACCAAATAGGAAACGATTACTCAATTTTTCTATTTTCTGCCGGGGGCCGTCTCCATCAAGTTCGAGTCTCTGTTCTCTAATCATTTCTTTGTCAGTTCTTTATGATTTAAAATAAACGATTACGCAATACTACACATCTATCTATCTATCCACCTATCTATCTATCTATCTATCTACCCATCTCTCTCTCTCTCTCTCTCTCTCTCTCTCTCTCTCTGTCTGTCTGTCTGTCTGTCTGTCTCTCTCTCTCTCTTTCTCTCTCTCTCTCTCTCTCTCTCTCTCTCTCTCTCGCTCTCTCTCTCTCTCTCTCTCTCTCTTTCTCTCTCTCTC
>RDPX01000001.1:3307391-3333772 GCA_003991215.1 Morbakka virulenta | reverse complement strand
CTCTCTCTCTCTCTCTCTCTTTCTTTATCTCTCTCTCTCTCTCTCTCTGTCTCTCTCTCTCTCTCTCTCTCTCTCTCTCTCTCTCTCTCTCTCTCTCTCTCTCTCTCTCTCTCTCTCTCTCTCTCTCTCTCTCTCTCTCTCTCTCTCTCTCTCTCTCTCTCTCTCTCTCTCTCTCTCTCTCTCTCTCTCTCTCTCTCTTTCTTTCTCTAGATGAGCCATTAATTTGAGGGAAACGTAAACGTAACGAAAAACAACATACAGGGTGTGAAATGAACTTTCTCTTAAGATGACGTCCATCAACTGCTCTGCTCTGGTTGTGAGTGCTATTTTACTTGGCACTTATTTGGGGCTTTATCTGTTTGTGATGATATAGTTGGTTGACAATCAAGAGTGGGTCTGAAATGCATTTTTGCAGAAAAGAACCAAATGATGGGGGTGAGTGTGATGATGACAATGAAAAGTTATTTTTATTTTTTAACAATAAAAACTTAAAATCAACAGCTATAAAATATTTACGTACTTCTTCATGATACTGCACAGCTCTGTCAAAATTACCAAGAAGATAATGTGTGTTTCCAAGGTTTCCATATGCTCTTCCTTCAGCAGCTTTATCTTTAAGCTCCTTTACATGAACTAAATTTGCTCTAAATTAAGGTAAAAACACACCATTATTCCACTTTATGGCATTACGATTTTAATTATTTAATTTTACTACACAACTATTTTGCTTTGTTTTTAGTGTTAATTGAATATTGACATGAAAATTGCATGGATACTGCAAATGTAAAAGTATTAAACACTTTTAAATGGGGGTCAAGTATCAAAATAAAGTTCATAATGAGAGTCATGACAGTCTTCTAGCCTTTACACATCTTGCACTGTGAAGACAAATTGAACATATTCATGGTGTCTTGTTCATTGTAAAAATTGCTTGGATGTGTAATTATAAACACATCCTGCTTAGAAGTGTGACTTTATTTGCACAGCAATTCTGAGATCCAAGAGCAAAAGATGTGACTGTATAATTTTCATAATAGTTAGGGTGTAATATTAAATTTTCTGTAGACATCAGTATTACAAAATATTGATTTATAATGTATGGGTGAACAACTTAAAACTTTTTGGAGAAGCAAACATCCTTATAATTACCTAAATACTATTAAGTAAATAACTATATGAGGATTATATCAATGCTATATATCAAGGTAAAATCCTACAGAAAGCATCAGTACCATAAGAGTTAAACCAGACCATATATTGAGAAAGAAAAGGCCACAGGAATCCCTAACATAAATATGCACTTAGAAACTAAAGTGCATAAGCTATCTTGTATTTGTTAGATTAGGTCTAGTGATTTCATAATTCCTCTTCAAAAACAGCCTTTATAATTTAGTGTATACTAATGTGGTTGTCATACAGTACATCTTGGCCCATTCTGTTAGTCTGATAGGCACAATTGGTTGCATTGTACAGATTATTCTTAACTTTTATGGATTTTGTTTTTTTAATACAGAAATTTGATTTGGTGAATTGACAGGTTATTATTTCACTTATTTAGTTTGTTAATAGAGCATTGGAGTTATTGGTTAGGTTATTTAATAGTTTTCAAAATATTATTGTTGGAAAAAGAAATAAAGAGAACGTCAGGAAGAACATCTGTATCAGATGCATTATCTTTTAAGGAACTACAGATGACACTACAGATGTCATAGCTTGTTAAAACTGTGACAAGGAACTTCTTGTCCTTATCTTCAGTTACTCTCTTTCACACAGCTACTTTTCAACATCACTAAGGAACTTGTAATACATACATCTCCCAAATGAATAATACAATACTACTTTCCAGACACCATGGAAATGCTTCCTTTACTAACATGTATCCTGACCATGCGATGAACCTATTATCATACATTCAACTGTGGAATATATGTTGAGTAACTTTTTTTTCATGATCACATGTCAATCTGTCAAATGATGCTGCACTACTGTAAACCTATATTGACAGATGCTGAAGATAGAACTTAAGTAAGAACTTGTACCAGGAGTTTCACTTTGGGGTAGAAAGCTCTGCAATTGATAAAAAAAATTTCCTTGTTTGGATTCTTGATAGTTTGATGTTACAGAGTACCCTTATTGTACAGCAAGTTACACACTAGGCCATACAGCCTAAACTTAATTTAGTAAAAATTCCTCATGGTGCAAAACATTATCAAAGCACTCTACAATATGCTGACCTTGGTATACCTCTTTAACCAGGATTTTTCACGAATGTCTGGTAGTCAATCTGTGTATCACACAGTTTTAAATTCCCCATAAACTGGATTACTGTACAATTAACTCATGTTAGTTTTCATTAGTATATCATACTTAAGTAAGTATATCATTCCACACTTTTGCTCTTATAACATAAAAATTTGCTTCACCATTATAATCAGCATTGGCAACAGTGTCTTACCTCACATATGGCTTTTACAGCCTGTCTCTCTTGTCAATATGACCAGCTTATACACAGGCTACTGTGTAAGCTTCTACAGGGTCTTAATGGTGCAGTGGTTAGACATCTGAGAGCTTTTACTTATTTGATCATCTTTGGGTGTTGGAAAAAGGCAAGTTAACTTAGTTTCAAAACAGGGTGGGCATTTCATATATCTCAATTACCCTTCTTTTAAATCAAGTACTTTAGCAGGATAACATGAAGCTCATCATAAATGTGAAAATATGTCATTGGGATTAAAAATACAGGCTAAATGCCTATTCTTTCAATCTTGTTTTATATTTTTGGAGTAAATCAACAAACTTTTCCAACTTCCAGGAGTTGATTGTGGATTTATTTAGATGCTTTGATATTAAGAAAATCAAGCAAATCCTATTTTTGGTAATGTCTTTGTTGGGGTATCCCACATATTGTGACCTCTATCTTTAATATAAAAAGGCACTAACCAGAACATTGTTTTCCAATGTTTTCCTTGATATTTTTAAAGCAAAGAAATATTCCTCTTTCTTTTTTACTCTTAAACTTCAAAAAATTAAAAGGAGTCCTCACTATACATATGCAGAGATTTGCACTATGTGCTATAAATCCCAGAGGGCTGTATGACATTTGATCATCGCTACCATGAACTTTTTCCATGAACCAGCAAATATTGAATCTCAAATCTTACTCATCTAACCTTAATCTTACTACTTAAAACTTACCATGACTAAACAATTTTACTCAAAAGTAAAATTGTTTAGTCATGAAAATTATGGGCAAGAACATATAAACATTTGAGTCAACTATGAAAAAGCCTATAGCTTCAGAAAACAAATATCTAAAAAAAGACTGATAGATTATGTCATGATACACTTGGCCTTACATTGAAAATCATAATTGGATTGGATTTGCCTTGCCTCTTACAGATTCATTGTAAAGCAGACAATAATAACAAAAAAAGCAATGTATTAAGGTCAACCACAAATCTTGGATATCTTTTTATTAGATAAATTAGTTTTACAATCTTTTCAAAGAATGGTAAACAAACTCAAGTTTCACCAATTAAATGGAATATACTAGATATTCTGTAATGAGATGAAAAACATCTATGTGATCTTTTACAACTAAACTTCTTCTTTTAAAATTGGTGAAAGAAGTAAACTGAATGTACTGAAATCACATTGATCATAAAAACCAAATCCAGCACAGTATTTCAAGCCATTTTAATTTTAACTGTTTATTTCGGTGGACTATAGGGGAAGGAAATTTTGACCCTACATGCAACTTGATAAGTCTAAAAAACTAAACTAAAAAATTAAATAAAAAATATATAGGTAAGGTTCCACCAAACAGACTGATAAAGTGTTGAAGTACTTACTCATAAAATTCCACAGCTCTTTCAAGTGATAGTCTTACTTCTTCTGGGAAATCACCAGGTTCTCTGTATCTGCTTCTTCCAAGGTGTTTACCTTTGGCATGATAGACATTGCCCAAATTGTACAGTGCTCTGGCTTCACCAATCTAAATCCAAAGTAATTAAAAAAGAACTAAAAATGAAAGAAAAAGATGATGAATCTTGTACATACAACATTACACATTTCTACATGCCTAAAAAAACTACTATCATTTTGTATGGGATTGATATACTACTTTATATACACAATCTTTTTAGTTCAAATTCAGTTTTCACTACAATTTAATTTAACTAGTAGCTAATGATAAATAAATGCCTTGTATTACTTTTCTTAGTGCACCAATAGCCAAGGTGAACACTTAAGGCTCTCTTTTGGCTCCCATTCTGGTAAGGTCTTTATATAGCTCTTCCTATTCAATAACTTCGTCAAATTATTTGTCACTTGCATGGCTATCAGATAGAGCAGTGGCATACATCATTTAAAATTTACTCATTATTAATTTATTATTATTATGACAATGATGATGATGATGTAAATGATGTAATATAATGTATGATGTAATGTAGTTTTGCTACTTGTTTATGCCAAATATCAAACCACTACCTTCACAGTGAAAAATTCTGCTGTTCCCTTTATGCAAATTTTCTGTAGTGTTCTCAAAATGTTTGGGCTGGTGTTGTTGCACCAGCTCTTATAACTTTTTGAAATGGTTCCTAACATTCCTATTAATAATAATAATAATAATAATAATAATAATAATAATAATAATAATAATAATATTAGTAGTAGTAGTAGTAGTAGTAGTTGTTGTTGTCATTGTCATCATCACCATTGTCATTATAGTAGTAGTTGCAGTAGTAGTATTTTAATTATTATTAATTATTATTCTTATTTTATCATAGGGAAAAAGTTCCAGACAGGTTCCTTTCAAAAGAAAACTATATCAACTAGCCTCAGATTTTGAGAGTCTTTCTCAATGTTCCTGCAGTTTATAACAATATTTTCTGCATATTTTAGTCCAGATCTTTATTCCTATTTTCTTTATGTTCTGATCCACTTTTTTGCGATACATCCCAATGCACCAACTACAATTGGAATAACACTTACTTTCTAATGGTATCAAAAGCTTGCGATTTCTCACTTTAGTTCTTGATATTTTTATTCTCTCTTTATCCTTGTGTTTTATCTTTGTATCTCCTTGTATATTTTTGTATATGGGTGATCAAGGACTCTTTTTCTGTTTGCTTCTTTAGCTTGATGAAAATGTTTGGCCACCTGTGCTTAATTTATTCATTTGTGTTTATGTTAAAGTCCCACAGAGCCTCAATGCTTTCATTTTCAGTAACACCTTTTGGCTCAAAATTGTACCCTTGTACAGCCACAGGTCATACTTCTTGCAAATCTCCCCGAGAACTATCCATGCTGCATTGCCATGGAAACACTTAAATCTCTTCTGGGCTAATTTGCTGCTTTCACATAAAATATGGTTCACTGTTTCTCCCTTCTCACCACAACACAAAAATGCAAATTGATTTGTAGATATGATGTTTAACATAAGTCATACACATTGCATGATTAATAGTATTATTATTATTTTCATCATCATTTCCTTTTGATTGCATGCTTTGGTTTGAAAGCTTCTTAACACCAGATTATAACCAATAACATAAGGTCCTAAACCATTTATGTATGCTTTATTTCTTGTCCTTTTACTTATGTTCTTGTAAAAATGAACAGGAATGCAATTTAATTGTTTGAACAAAATAGTTCTTTATCAAATGGAAAGGACTATTCTAAGAATATGGGCAGTACTATTAATGGCAATCTTCTGTGTACTCTTTTCAATCAGCCTAAGTCCACCAATTATAACAGGGATGGTTTTATTTTCATTTTCCACATCCCAGCCACTTCTATTATAAGCTCTTTATATTTATCAAGTTTTAAAATTCCTTACCTGATATATTATGGTTGACTGGTACACTCATATCAATCATTTGACACATTTTAGTCAATTTTTCCTTAATAATAACATAAGGCCTGTCAGCCTGTATTGTTCAGTCAGTTCTTATTGGTCAATCCCATAGGATAGTTACTTTAGGTGTATCAATAACTGTTAATGGTTTATGTTCATAACACTTATCAGATCTTTTGATATCACAGTGGTTGAAAACTTTCCAGTGCATGTATTAGCTAACACAACCATGTCAGTTGGTGTATTCATTTGGTGCAAGAATAGTACATCTTGAAAAGAAATGGTCAATGGTATTGGTACTTTTGCTACAGAACCTGCACTTAGGGTTTGTACTACTGTGAACAATATTTGCTTAATAATTGCTTGTAATAATGCTTTGATCTCTGCATTCCCACTGGTCCTGATGACTTCCCATTACTCAGTTTACCTGCTTGATTTTTTTAGCATATCAGTCTTGATAGAAATATCAGGTTGTTTTTCAGACCTTTCATTGACCTTTTTTTAAACTTTCCCAATCCACTCTGCTTCCGTGTTGTGTATAATATCTTTCTCCCCGATATCTCTCCAGAATCGCTTGCTTGCTTTAGTACCCTGTATTTCATCATTCCCCTGTTCTTTTCCTTCCTGCTTTTCAAACAACTTTGTCTGGTTGATCTGAAAAAGTCTGTTCTGTTAGAATTGCTTCTTTTCCCATACTTATTAAGATCTTCCTTTTTGCCACCACCCTCTGTTTTAGTTCTTCTAGGACAAACTCAATTCCCTTTATACTTATCATTAACCTATCCCTAATCCAATTACTTTTGATATTATCAAGTCATTTCAATTTGCTAATGTCTTCCTTTACCTCTCCTATTTGTTTTGCCAATCCCTTCTTCCATCATGGATCAGTGTTCTTCCTTAATCCCAAGAATTCTCGTAATAATGTTTGCAGATGCTTTGAGGTCTCCATTACATTGTGTAAGGGCACTGACCTCCAAATAGTGAATAACTCTGTCAACTTGGGTAGTCACTTCTATTAATCTTTCCCTATCACAAAACCTTACATTTAATGAATCTTCTATTGCATTTCTTGTTAGTTCTTCTTCTAAGATCTTCCATATTTGATGTCTTCTTCACCAAACTCATCATTCATCATAGTCTCTTCATTTACTTCTGTCCTTATTTTCCTCTTTTCCACCCTTTCCTTTTTGTAAACTTCACCATAATCAGCAGTGATGCCAGTATTTTGTCCTCTACCATTACTTTCGGAATCCTCATCAATACTAAACTTGACTTCATTTTTTAATCCTTCCAGCTCAACCTCTGAAACCCAACCATTACTCTTACACCCTAGGCTTGTGCTACCAGTTTCTGCTAAGATAAATCAAACAGTCCCTTGCTTTCCAGATCTCATGCATTCTCTTTCTCTAACCCCTCTTAGTTGGGTCACTCTCATTTGGATGATGAATGCCTGAGTTTCAGAATCTAGAAAGCTACTGTGAGATGGAAGGTGCTTCCTAGGCTGTTTGTGTTGGAACAGGGTATGCCTGATATCAGTCAACAGTCTCCTGTGTCCTGCAATGGTCCATGGTCTCTACACTAAAGTTGATGTCTGGTGGCGCAATTCCAACTAGACCATAGTTGCTGTCGATCCTGCAATGATATAGCATGCTTCATTTAGTGCTGAATTGAATTTCTTTGCATGAGCAGACCACAACCAAGTAGAGTACAAGTACTCTCCAGCTGAAAAGCAGAGTGCAGGGGCAGATACCCACACTGTTGTGGGGTCTGTGCCCCACTTAGAGCTCATTAGCTGGCAAAGTTATTCCTTGTGTACACTTTTTTCTTCAGCTTGGTGATGTGCTCCTTGAAAGTGAGTGACCGATCTAATGTCACTCCCGGGTACACTGGATGTTTTTCATGCTGGAGGTTCTGTCCATCCCACTTGATGTTGAGTTTGTGATCAGTGAAGTGGTTCTTGAGGTGAAAGGAACAGGTTTGCATCTTTGAGGGCTTTGGCTTGAGATGATTTTCCCTGTAGTAGTTTGACATCTGTTTGAGAGCAGATTTGAGGATTTTTTCAGTTGATCAGAAATTGTGCTACATCAGTTGTCAGACACAGGTCATCTGCGTAGATAAACCTCTGGCAGCGGGCTGGTTTGGGCTGGTCATTGGTTAAAGTGTTGAACAATGAAGGTACCAAGATGCTGCCTTGGGGGAGACTATTTTTCTGGAGATACCATTTGCTTTTTTTCATTCAGTGTCACATAAAATTTCCAGTTCTCCAGCAAGCTTCTGATTACTACACAGCATTGCATCTCCTGTGTAAGCTTGAAGATCTTGTGGATCATGGCTCTCAATGTTGGATAGTGTCATAAACTGCAGTGAGGTTGACAAACACAACTCCTGTAATTTGTTTTTTCTGATACCCATCTTTGATATGCTTCATGACCCTAAGCAGTTGGCCAGTCTCATGATCTCCCAGGCTGGAAGCCTGCCTGGTCACCGGTGAGGTTCTCCTCGATCAGGAGACTGTGTCAATATAGCAGGATCCATTCAAATAGCTTGCAGATGATGCAGAAAAAGGAAATGGGCCTGTAGGTTTTTGGGGAGGCAAGGTCCTTGTCAGGTTTCAGTATTCTAACCACTTTGGCTTTTCTCCAGACCTTTGGAATTTCAGCAGTGCTCAGTCAGTTGTTGTACAATTTCAGTAGCCAGGACTTAGCTCTGGCTCAATGATGCAACAGCATTTCCATTAGAATGCTGTCAGGGCTAGGGGCTTTGCCAGTCTTCAGTTGCTTTAAGGCAGCTTCCAGTTCACCTGTGCTCACAGGTCAGGTTGTGTAAGAAAGGTTTTTGCTTTCTGGTAGTATTGTAGCATTGTGTCTGCCTGTGGGATTCCTACAGGCATTGCTTTTCTCATTTTGCATGAGCTGGCATACTACCTTGTTTGTTGTGACATTGGTTATTGTGGGAGGGCTTGTTTTGTCTCCATTTAGCTTCTTGATAGTGGCCCATGCCTTCTTGCTGTTAATTGACATGTTTGTGTTTTCTATTAGAGTCTGCTATAACCTCCATCTCTATGTCCCTAAAGCTTCCAGGAGGGAGTCTCCTAGCTGTATTGTCTAGTTTGAGAATGGATTGTCTTGGAATTTTGCTTCTTATTCAGAGAGCAGGATTGCAATCTCATCTGTTAGGCCAGCAATGTATCTCTTCCTGCAGCAGTATGGTATAGAGGCCTGAGTGGCTTTCTTCAGGGGCTTTAGTAAATTTAGTGTTATTGGAAGGAGTAGGTGTAATGTTCCCTAGAAGGGTGTCTAGTTTCTCAGCAAAGAAACTCCAGTTGGCACTTTTGAGCTTGAAATGGTGCCTGAAAGAATGGTGTGATGTTGTGATAGCTGACTTGATTTTAACAGCTATTGGTAGATGTTGTGACTTAGGGGCAGGTGCGAGGACCTCCTTCTCACATAGGTGTCCCAGAAGGGATGATACAAAACATAGGCCTGGGTTGTACCCCCTTCCCCACCTACCAATGTTCAAAGATCTTGGGATGCAGAGTAGTATTATCTTAACAGCTTCCCTCACACCCTCAGAGGAATGCTCATACTATTTTTTGGCCTTTCTAGTTTTGTTTTTTTTCAAAAATGCCAACACACCACTCTTGCAACATTGTCATATCTAGGTTTATATTTATTCTCTACAATCTTTTTGCACTCACCAACCCAGTGATGTAAAATTTGCCTTATTCTTCACTTCAAATTGTGACACCACTGTTGATATGTCAAAATAGTGTTTTGACACTTATTGTCCAGAGAGCCTTTTCCTGTACTGCACAGTAAAGTGAGCTCTATAATAATATTAAAAAATAATAATAACAATAAAAAAAATAATAATGTAATAATCTAAAATAACATCCTTGAAATGAAAGAAGAGAGGTATGAGATATGACTTGCCTGCAGCAACAGAATATTGATGCAAACAAAATGGAAAAACTACCTTAATATATACAATTGGCATTCTAAACATGTGAGAAGCTTCCTGGTTACAACATTACTATAATTCCCATGACAATGTGTGCATTAGGTGGAATGAATGAGTTAAGGACTATCCTTAAAATGTTTTTTGAAAATCATGAACTTATTGACAAAACTGCAAGCAAAATGCAAAAGATGGTGTTAATGGACAGTGAAAGTATGGTTTGTAAGCTACTGAAAAGAAAAAATAATAATACTAATAATAACAACAACAAAAAATAAAATATTTAACCCAAAAACTCTAAAAATTATATTTTATTTAATAGTCAGAATCTCTTCCTATTTTTCAAATTTCTAGGTTACACAAAACTTCTGGATGCTCTTCATAAATCCTATAGCTAAAGAGGATAAAAATACTAGTTATGGCTGTACTTTTACATACTTGTGGTGTTTGAATTAGTAACTTTTGTATTTTGTGGTAATGAGGAGGAAAGAGTGACACCAGAGGTCAACACAAAATCATAAACAAAGAAGACTTCCATTTTGGCACTGATGCCTCATTAGGCCGAGCATTAGTATTTCAAATTAAAAGAAGGGTGGCAATTATTGCTAAATTGGCAAGAAGTTGACAAGCTATAGTGAGTACCTAAGACAATAGGGGTTTGGTTGCTAAACTACTTTATGTATTGGACTTTCCTTCACAGTCATCAAAGCTAAAGAAAATAAACCAAGTGAGTCACTCTACCTGTTGGGAATTCTACTTGAACTGAATGGCAAAAATATTCAACACTGAAAGAACTATTTACTGGTAAATTACACATATAAAAATCTTGTAGGAAGGTATCTTCTCAGCAATTTTGAAATTTTAGGTCACATAGGTTATCATAAAAAGGGAACATTAAGAATGACAAAATTTTACTGCCAAGACCTCCCTGTTAAAAGAACCAAGAGACATTTTACACTACATATTAACCAGGGCAGGTTTAAACATCTGCAGCTTGATTAATATGGCAAAGAAAAGAAACAGTGAAGAAAACTGACCAATAACATTCTTAGACAGGGAACTCTGAGTGAATGATAGAAAGAGAAAAAAAAGCTAATATGGTACTATATTTTTTACTACTTTTAATAGATAAAGTATTTCAGACCTACCATTTAATTTTTTTAAAACAAAGAAAATACAAAATCCAGGGTGGTACAATGTGTACTAGCAATGATGAATCATGTCTTAATATTTGTAAAAAAGAATCCATAAATAAAAATATTTCACATTCAAAATGATAATTTAAAATTCAGCTATGGATTTCAAAATAGGTTTAGGCTACACAAATAAGGGCTAAACAATTAAAAAAGAGAAGTAATGTGATCAAGTAAATATTGTGTAGTTTCAGAAATACTTCAACATCACAACTAATTTTGACTACTTTTGTCTTAGAAGTCAGTAAACATGGTGGCAGAACAAAAACAAAAAAATCACATTTAAAAATAAAAATTCTGGTAATCCCAACTATTTCTAAAGAAGGAAGTTTTGAGTAGCACTCGTGCCTGACATGACATACCAATGATCAAATACATAAACCATGTCACACAAAAATATGGAAAATAGTTCCTACAATGTAGAATCAGGAAATCTCTAAGTAAGATAAAAAATATCTTTCTAAGAAGACATGACAACATACAGGATGGTAGATTTCAGTTTTGTCACAAAAATACTAAAAGATGACATGACATGAAAGCTTGTCAGATAAACTAAAGGTGGTTTTGACTTCAAATTGCACCTTTGTTGGGTCATCTGCACATTAATTTCTGTATACATGAAGCAGATGTAACCACAATTACAATAAAAAGAATGAACACATTTATTTACCATTTACGTTTGCTTCAATTTTTCTGATTTTACTGAATACAAAAATCATAGAAAAAAATTCTTGACATACATGCATAGTGTCATGTACTGTTGTATGACATTAGGGTTTTTTCTCAACCATCACCATATATCTCAATATCAAGATATTGTTTTAAGTTTCAATCTACTTTTGAAACACTTGTTACCTGTGATCCCTTAAAGTAGGTGAGGCTATTCTCTTTTTGCTTGTTGAACAAAGAAATACAAGATTTTCAAAAAATACAAACAGTTTCTTTGTGGTTTTTTTTTGTTTTGAAACTCATAAGGATTATAATGATATCCATACAAGCATGTTTTTTTCTAATGACTACTATTTTTACTTTATTTAATTTTTCCTCTAATTGTTACTTGTCTTGCTTGAAGGTACAATTCAAACTGTTAACCTTATGTCAATAGGTTCCTTTAGCAATCTGGGTTCTTTTACCTTGTAACCATCTTTGACACACTAGTTTATTAAATACAAAATTAAACCTTTTGTATTCATTTCCAATTAGTGAACCTCTAATAAATTAACAGACATTGCTTGTAAGGAAATGTCAATGTGTTAACAAGTTGATCTTTTTACTTCCACTGTGCAAGTAAGAACAAGTTTAAACATGTTGGGACTATTTCAAGCAAAAAATAATTTTGTTGGTCAACCATTAGTGTGGTCTAATGGGATTTATTAAAAATGGTTTCTTTGTACTGTATTTCTTCCCAACTTCATTAATTTGCATTGATGTTGGTATCTCAACAACCAAAACAGGGCTATTAGTATCACATTTAAGCTATTCTTTGTGATGAAACTCAACAATAGTATAAACAAAAGCACAATATAACTGAGAACACACAGTAACTTTGCTTGGGTAAAGTAGAATTTTAGGGGTCATTTGATAGTTTACACAATACTGAGTGACACAATCTTTAAAAGTTGGTAGAACAAAGATCATTTAGAGATATGCAGTGGCTCACAACCAATTTTCCTGTTATACTTGAGAAAGAAAATATTCCCTTTGGTGAATGTTATATTAACATACCCTACACAATATAGCTACATTAGAGTTGCTTTTCATTAGAATAACCTATGGTGGAATGGTTAAGGATAAATGTTAAAAAACTCCAATTTCAACTACTTTATCTTAAGGAGCCAGAACATATTATTTTGACAGCTTTAAAGAATGGTAGATAGTTTGGGCATTAAATAATAAAGTGAGGAAAAGGGAAAAAAATACTGGGCAATAGTAAAGAATTAATAGTATCTTCAACAACCCTTAAAATCTATATTAATTAGAATCTTATATATTCAAACTAGGGAAAGATTAAAACTGAGTTCATATTAACTGCTGGTAAATACAAGTCTTCTTCTGATTTCATGGTAATATGAAAGCACAAAGCATTAAAAAAATTGAAGCTAAAATGTTGTCATGAAGCAGTTGTCTTTTAATAAAAGTGGAAAGATAGGAATGTAGATAGATCTTTGAATGGGGAAAAATCATTTTTAGAATAATTGATACTGCAAACAAAAAAAAAGACTAGTTTGAATGTTGTAAGCTTCACATAATTAAAAAAGACATTTCCTAAATGTCCCCAAGTAATATTTTAACTATGTAAAACATGCTTTCAATTGTAAAATCATGACCTAAAGTAATTCTCTCTAAAAATCACATCACAACCTCAAGAAAATTTCATGATACAAAACAAGCAAATATTGTACATTTAAAATGCAAATATAAATATCCGCGGATCTACAAGAATCCCACCAATATTAGTTTACTGCCTGGGATTGTGATAAAAAAACTCTGGGTGCAAACTGTAACACTGAGACTCTCTGTTTTTTAGTATCAAAACATCTCTGTGATCAGTTGTGTGTTTTTATCTTATTACTATATTAGAAGGTATTTTAAAGAATTGGGGTTACTTGAGCTGTGAAGGTATCTTGATGAAATGTAAACCAGTGAAATAAAAAAGGATGATTTATGTTTCACCTTGTTTCAAAATGCATTAATTACCTATCTATACCTTATCTCTGCAGGTTGGTTTCATGTCAAGCCTCACAGGTATGAGGTAACGACAAAGGCAACTCATGTTGAAAATTGCAAAATTACCTGGAACCACAGTGATTAGAAGAGCAGCAGAACTGCTCTTGCTAAAAAAACTGCCAATATTAGTCACAATAAATACAGTACGGTTGTTTTCAGATTGTATAAATTTATTTTGACCTCGAGGGCGTTTGCTACTAACTACAATCACGAAAGTATATCACAGCTAGTGTATTTTGACCATTTGGCTGAATTTGTGATCAATAATCGCCAAATAAAATTGAAAACACAAAATAGCTTTTTTTTAAGATTTTTTTTTTGATATTTAAATTATTTTTTTCTTGTGAAAAAGCGCCAGCAATACAAATCTTTGAAATACCTGTTCTTTCACTATTCAATGTACGTCAAAGTTAATTACAAATTATGGTGAATAAACAAAACTACATTTTAAACATGCATGTCAGTAGCTGTTTAATTCAGCAATCATTAAAAATTACTAAGAATAAAAAACTGTTGACCGAAGTTGCATTGAAGAATGATGATGAGGATGACATTTATTATATGTCCATATCAAGGAAGGCAATTCTCTTAATGAATAGGAGCAATAAAAGTGAGATATTGTCTTACCGAAACTGAATTCCTGTATTATTATTATTCCGACATGGTTGTGGTTAGGATGTGAAAACAGGCAGTTTGAGTTCAAATAATTTCAATGATGGAACGTTAATTAATTTACACTTATTTTCACGGAACAGGGAAATCATCGTCAATATTTGGTATTCTTAGAAAATATTTTTATACTTTCGAGAATGATATGGTTTGCTGACTTCACCAAGAAAACATCAAGTGTAGGCATCGGACAGCGAATACTACATGATTTGCAGGTGTTATCCTAATTAGTCTATGTAAGAGTTTGAAATGAAAAGTATTAAACAAAATGAAATAAGCTGTGTTAGTAGTTAACACATTTCAATTTTACAATGACCACCGGATGAGTTGTGGAATTATGGAAGCAAAACGATACAAAAATGGACATACAAAGTATACCGGTTTCTTTCAAGTTCAAATTGTACAGTCACTACGTAACCACCAGATACATACATATATATAAATATATATATATATATATATATATATACATTGAGAGAGAGGCATATCCTACCTTGTCACTCAGTTCTCGAGATATATCCAAATGTCTTGTGCAACATACAATTGCCTCGTCGAATTTGCCAAGTACTTTCAACGTGTTGCCAAGATTTCCACTTGCTTTCGCTTCCCCTAACCGATCACCTAACGTCCTTGCTAACGTCAGATCATGACGATGAAATTCAAGCGCCTTTTCATATTCCTGCAAGTAAAAATATGCATTTCCAAGCTGACTATAAACAGCACTTAATGTTTTTAAATCTTCAGTTCCTACTTGAATCGCTGCTTCAAAATATGATACCCCAGTTCTGCAATCTCCGTTCTTGCACATTCGTTCCCCTTCCAGGGCAAGTTCCATACAAGAGGCTCCGTTACTCATGGCCATTTTTTATTTATGATATTGAGAATAACCTAAACTATTTTTTGTTCATGTTTACTGTAATCGATTTGTTTGCAGACTGGCTATCATATGGCTCCAAAATGCTTAATTTCTATTGGTAAAGTACGATGTTTGTCTTATGGTCTCAAAAAATAAAATGTAGCGAACTGTTGTCAGCAGCTGCTGACCGAGAAATGAAATGAGGCTGAGGCCGGTTGAACAGGCGTAGTCGCAGCCGCAACCGCAAACAAAACAAGACGGCTATTTTCCTTCCATAACAGGATGAGTTGAAAACCCAGGGAGTACATTCCTACACAAAAAGTGATACTCATCCTAATTCAGAGAATTTGATACAGGTATCATTTCACCGACATTGTACTTTTAATTCGCTTCTTTCCACTGACTTTTATGTAATGACAACTCTTATTAAGTGGAAGTGCCTTCTGCAAATTTTGTGTTATTATGTCAATAACTTTCTGCAGACATATTATCTTCAAGGGACCCTTTTTTCCAAAATCTCTTTCTCTGGGCAACAAGCAAACCCTTTCTTGAAAACCGTAGGTCCTAGGAGGATACAAATTTTACACCCCTTTGTCTTAGTGAATATAGGAACAAGGATGATTACCACTTTTTATACAGGAGAGTACCCACCCGGGGTTAAGATATAGGATATTATGATGTAAACAATCCTTTATTTAAGCAATAAGAGCGCTCCGTGTAGTACTTCTTAAATATAAATCTTGGCAGTTGACATGAGAAACATATTCCAGTTAATATTTCATCGTTATCAATCGAAAGATCCTTATTTACAAACACAACCTGAAAAACTCTACTAAAATAATCTACTCTACGCTATAGAGGTGTTATTAATTACACATCACTAGGAAACAAAAACAATAGGGAAATGATAATACAAAAGGAAAATTAACTAACAAGAAAACAATGGATACCAGGGAGAGGGAAAACGATAACAAAACAATTGTGCGCGATACATGAGGTAAAAGGATGAATCGCTACACCACCCCCCACCACCCCTTCCTTAGTGAGCAAGTGCAAAAGTGTGAACGATAAAAGCCAAGAAAAAGTAGAGTGCACGTTGAAAATTTTCTAATTAAAGTGAAAGACGGTCAGGAAAATGCACCTGACGACCAGAACGAGTTGTTCTAATGTTAGTATCTTGAGTAAGCCCACATATTTACCTCCTGCAAAGTGGCCAGGGGATTTTGGCGAAAAATCATCCCCGCTCTGGAGAAATTGTTGGGTTCTCAGTTTCTGAGAGACACCGGCCATATTCTTTTTCATCAATTTGGTGGTAAACAGACCCCAGCAATCCCCAAAACTCTCCTCTTTTACCTAATTAAACTAGCAAAACACTGCCTTTGGCATTGGCGATGTAAACGACGCTTCGACAATACCACTTATAATGAAAACCACGTATTTAACCTTTTTAGGAACATACTTTATTACCGAATTTATACCGCATTCAGATCCCAAGACCTTTTCCTTCAAAAGGAATTCGAGAATGTCTGGCAACATAAATACATATTGTTTTGCGTCTGTAATGGTAAATTACATTTAAACTTGTAGTTCTTCCCTTAAAGTAGGTTGTATGCTCCTCTTTTTTTCTTTCTGGTTTCTTGTGAGTGCTGTAGCTCTTTTGAGAGCCCCAGCAAAGCAGCACCACATGTTCCAGGATATGTAAATATCTAGCCATAATATAAAATTTAAAAAAAAAGAGAGAAAAACATCTCCCCAGAATATGAGGATAAAAGGACCCAAAAAATAACAAAAAAAACGAATCAAAATAATAAATCATTCTTAAAAAATAAATCCTACATTTCCCCCCTGTTTGTCTGTTTCTTTGTCTTTGTCCTGCGCGCCCAATGACCCCATTCTGCTCTCTTCTCTGCCTATCGGATTTTTCAATGATTAATGGCTCTCCCGTTTGCCACTGTTTACCAGGGTAGACGTATGAGAAAGATCCAGTATCTTGCGTAAGTCTACCTTGATTAAGTCTCTACGAAGAAGATTCTTGAATCCCAACTGATGGTATATCTGGAATGTCCAGGAATGCAGGTTTAAATTTGTCCAAACTGATATGATCTTCCTTGTTGTTAAGTTCGACGTGAAAGTATTTGGAGTCTCTCTTTAAAACTTTAAATGGTCCACGATACGGAGGTTGTAATGACGGCTTGTCAGAATAATCGCGAACAAATACATGTGAACAAGATGAAAGGTCATATGGAACAAACGAATGCTTAGTATTACGTCGAGTTTGTTTAACTTGCAAATCAGACATACAGCGCTTTAGACGATCAACATAATCACTGGGATCTAACGATTCAGGAGATGTAGGCGTGAAAAACTGATTAGGAAGGCGAAGTGTAGTACCAAGAACGAGTTCAGCTGGGCTACAACCAAGATCAACTTTAACAGATGAACGAATTCCAAGCATTATCAACGGAAGAGCGTCTCACCATGTAACAGTATTGTCCAGAGTTTTCAAAGAGGATTTCAAAGTGTGATGGAAACGCTCTACTAAACCATTAGGGGTTGGATGGTATGCAGTGGTACGAATACGATTTGTACCAAGACACTGTGTAAGTGGGCGAAACAGATGAGACTCAAATTGAGCACCGCGATCAGTCGTGATGGTAGATGGTACTCCAAAGACAGCTATCCAGCGTTGAACGAAAGCATGAGCAACAGTATCTGCTGTGACATTTGAAATGGGGATGGCTTCCGGCCAGCGAGTAAATCGATCAATACAAGTCAATAGATAGCGATATCCATTGGAGAGAGGCAACGGTCCAACCAAATCTAGATGGACGTGATCAAATCGAACGTCAGGTGATGCAAACGTACTAAGCGGAGTGATTGTGTGACGATGNGATCAGTCGTGATGGTAGATGGTACTCCAAAGACAGCTATCCAGCGTTGAACGAAAGCATGAGCAACAGTATCTGCTGTGACATTTGAAATGGGGATGGCTTCCGGCCAGCGAGTAAATCGATCAATACAAGTCAATAGATAGCGATATCCATTGGAGAGAGGCAACGGTCCAACCAAATCTAGATGGACGTGATCAAATCGAACGTCAGGTGATGCAAACGTACTAAGCGGAGTGATTGTGTGACGATGAACTTTAGCAAGCTGACAACGAAGACAGGATCTAGTCCACTGACGAATATCTCTATTGATGCCGGGCCAAACAAAACGTTGGGTGATTAGCTTTTGAGTGGCACGGATTCCAGGATGAGCAAGACAATGCAAACTCTCAAATACGGAACGGCGATGAGACTTAAAATATAAGGACGAGGTGTACCAGTCGAATAATCACTCATAGTTGTTTTTGAGGAGTACGGAATAGGAATGTCTACAAATTGCAATGAAGAGGAACGCTGAACATTTTCGAACTCTTCATCCTGTTGTTGAGCAATAGCTATCTGTTCAAAATCAATGCCAGAAGTTAACGAGTTAATTTCAACGCGAGAAAGAGCATCTGCAAAGGAATTTTCAGAACCAGCAACGTGGAGAAAGTCTGTCGTGAACTGGGATATAAAATCCAAATGACGAAGTTCAAAGGAAGAATGACGTGAGAAAGGCGACGATATAGCATAAATCAGCGGCTTATGATCAGTCAGAACAAAAAACTGGCGACTTTCGAGGATATGGCGAAAATGTCGAATTGCGAGATAAACGGCGAGTAGTTCTCTACCAAATGGACTATATTTAGTTTCAGCAAGATGTAAACGTTTCGAGAAGAATGACAGTGGATGCCATTGACCATCTATAAATTGTTGGAGAACTGCACCTACAGCGAGGTTGGAGGCATCAACCATGAGGCTATATTGAGCATCAGGAACAGGGTGTTGGAGCATGGTAATCGTAACGAGTGTAGCTTTAAGGTTTGCAAAGGCAGTGATGGCAGATTCAGTAAGCTGAAACGATCGACTTGTATGTTTAGCATTAAGGAGATCTGTGAGTTGCTGTAGAAGCTCTGCACAATTTGGAATGAAACGTCGATAAAAATTGACAATTCCGAGAAATTCGAGAAGCTTGCAAAGCGAAGAAGGAGGTAGAAAATCCTTGATGGCTTGAACTTTGTTGGTAAGAGGTGTAATACCTTTGGAATCAATATGATGCCCAAGAAAATCCAAGGAAGCGACGCCAAATTCACTTTTAGAAGAATTAATGACAATTCCGTAATCAGAAATTGTTGAAAAATAACACGAAAATGCTGTAAATGTTCTTCCTGATTAGAGCTAGCAATCAAAACATCGTCGATGTACGCGTAGGCGAAATCAAGGCCGTGTAAAACTTCATCAATAAAACACTGAAACGTTTGGGCAGCATTTCTAAGTCCAAAGGGCATACGAACAAATTCATAAAGTCCAAAAGGCGCTGTAATTGCAGTTTTTGGGATATCTTCAGCAGCAACAGGAATCTGGTGATAGGCACGGACGAGATTTACCTTGGAGAAAACGGATTTTCCATGAAGATTGGCGGTAAAATCTTGGATGTACGGGATGGGATATCTATCCGGAATGGTACTCTGATTTAAGACACGATAGTCACCATAAGGACGCCAATCACCGGCTCTTTCTTCGCAACCATATGGTGAGGCAAGAACCAACAACTCTCAGAGATACAAATTATTCCAAGGTGCAACATGTGCTCAAATTCGGCTTTTGCGATTGTTAAATGATCGGGGGCAAGGCGTCGATCGCGGAAAAAAACTGGAGCTCCACGTGTGCTTATATGATGCGTTACATTACGTTTAACAGCAGTTTCTTGATAATTTGGACGCGTAATAGCAGGAAATTATTTTAACAGTGCTTGATAAGGTGTATCTACATGTGCAACAGAAAATATTGGTGTTGGTGATAGAGTATCAGACGTGATTCCGTGAATGACAAGACTTGTTGTAGGGTCAATTAGTTTTCGCGACAAATATCCACTTTTAGTCCAAAATGGGCTAAAAATATACACCAATAATAGGCTTAGGAACATCAGCGAGAATAAATACCCATCGAAAAGAACGACGCAATCCAAAATCTAATGTTAAAGATGTTTTACCATAAGTAGGAATAGGCGATTTATTTACTGCTTGAAGAGTGAGTTTTGCTGTAAATTTTCGTTGATGAGAAGAAGGTGGAATTACACTGACTTCTGCAATAGTATCTACAAGAAAACGAACTCCTGTTTGACGGTCAGTAATATAGAAAAGGCGACTTGAAATAGCTGAACCAGACGAAAACGTCGCTGCTAATCCCTGGTGGGACCGCTTCCCGAGGCTGACGAAGTACTGAAAGAGCATGGCGGAATACATTTATGAGCATTGTTTCCAAAACGCCAATGATACCAACACTCAGCACTCAGGATGAATCGCTACAAAGAAAATGCAAGACAAATTACCACTGGGCTAATGGAACATAAAAAAATAACTTTAAGCCAAGAGATAAGTGTTAATTTTGGACTTAAAGACATTCAAATCAGATTATGGAGAAGGAAAGTAGGAAGCCATAGATTTTCACAACCTATCCATCCGAGGAAAGAAACTTCATTTGTAGAAAAAAAAATTACAACGAGGGGCAACAGCTGGATAAATATGAAGGTGTCGAGATGAACGAGTAACACGAGCTGCAGTGATCTAAAGTGGTACCAGTGAGGAAAGGTCACCGGAACACTTTCCATGATAATACCTATAAGAAAGACTAAGGCAAGTCACATTTCGTGTAAGAGATAAAGGCTGAAGAAAAGCAGCAAGAGCTGGGTCTATCAAGTTAGAACAAGATCTCTGAAGTGATAATTAATAGATCTAAAAGGCCTAATCGTCAGAGTTATTGTTAAGAGAATCTTTGTGGTGACAAAGACAAAATTAATCACAAAATGAAGCATCCTAGCAAGTAGAGACAATAACGTCTAACATCTTGAAAAAGGTCAGCTTCCTGATTCCCCTCGATCTCTTTTTAATGAGTCGAGTATTATCAAGTGAGGGTTAGGAGATCATGGTGAAGGTATCATCTTGATGAATTTAAGTCATCCAAAAGATTGTGTATCCAGACCATTACCAAAACTTTATTTTGACAAATTTTGAGGCCTCAGTTTTTCTATTATTCTATCTTTCTCCCTACAATATTTGTCCTAAATCCAGCCATTGTTAATTATTATATCGATAAATTGTTTTCTGTATTTTAAATACTGTGGACTCTCTCAAACTCAAACCTCTTCTATCTCGACCAAAAAGTTTGGTCCTGTTGTAATTATTCTCTCCCTATGGGAATAAAAAAAAGTTTTGGCGGCATTCAAGGTAAATCTTTTGATTCAACAAGACGTCATTTGTTAAAAGAAAACTGAGAAGTAAAACTTTAAAGCAACGTAAGATCGTTCATCTTATCGAGAAAAGGAATGCAAGACAAAGCTGCTGATCTGGATATGGTACCAGAAGATCCTTGGAGAGCAGTGTCGACATCGACAATGAATCCTTTGCAACTTTCCTTGTTATTACCAATGATAACACCCTGAAGCAGTTTTTATCACACCAGACAGAGTCTTATAGAAACGAGGAAGATGAAATAGTGAACGATGAAGCACGTGAACGAACTTTAGGATTCGAAGTCAAGTCTGCTCTCGATGTTTTCAAATATGTTGGCATTTACAGCACCAAAGGACATTCAATGCAGCATCTCATTCTAAAATTTGAAAATTATTATTTTAGAAAAAGACGTATGTCCTAAAAACAAACAAAATTTTAGATTATTTCAACAAAGTTGCTCAAACAGAAGTTCATTTGATATAACTGTTAAAAAACATCCATTTTTAATACTGTAATAGCTTCGCTCTATTTTCCCATGCAATTTTACAGAAATATAAGTATTTTTCTCCATCTTAACTCTCTCTTTCACCCCAAACAATTTTCTCTGTCCCTTGAGATTTCGGCATACAAGGAGTCCAGTGTAGTATTTTAGTGTTTTTATTTTACTGTGCTATTTTATTTTTTACAGGTTGTATGTAAGCTAGAAAAGGAAATGTAAGAATTACAGTATATGTTTTTATAAGAAATGTTTATTATCATGCTTAAAGATTGATGATATAAAAATTCGATTTTGACTATTCATTAATAACTCATTTTTACAGTCTTGCTTTGTCCTATCATCCTTTGGTCCCAGTGCTGTGGAAGTCCGTTATGGAAAATTCAAAAGCCTATTCCGAGAGGCGTTTAAAGGGGAGTTATTGACACACAGCAAGGTCGTTTTTAAACCATTGAAATGTTATATCACCTCTGTGAAGCGAAAATAGAACCTCTAATTTGAAAACTTACTTAGTGTAGTTAAAATGTTATTGCACTAAATACTAAGTTACAAATACTAACTTTCTTACATTATACTAATTGTTATGAACAAGCATACCATGAGCTGTAATTTATGCAATTGCTTGAAAATTATGTACCCATTTCTAAAAACTCAAAAAAATCTTTATGAAATATAAAAGGTAAAGGTATTGCAACGAAGTGTCAGACGTATAAGGAATAACACAATTCTTTTCAATGTTTGCTTCTCTTTTTCTCGAAAAACATACCTGCTCGCCATCATACGAAAACTAATTACAGAAACCTAAGTTTTATCGCGCCCTCGTATCTCATTCTCATTTAGCCTCTTTTTTTCAATCAACAACAACACTACAACTTCACAATGTAAAGAAATTAAAAATTCGTGGACACCGAAATGGCTTCAAATCACTGCATATATTTTTCAGACATAAAATGAGAACTACTGGCACTATTTCCTTAAATAGATCTTTCACATAACTACGCCATTCTTTCCAAAGGGCCCTGTCCTTGAACATCTCATCCCAATCAGGTATGTAGCAAAGAGGACAACACCATATGGTTAAAGTTACAGCTTGTGATTGTACGTGATTGTGGGAACATATGTGTCAAACAGGAAGGTATCTAAAGAAGGCTTGCCTCTATAGGTCTCTCAGCCCATAAGGGTCAGCTAGGTACATGCATCACACCCAAGTGTGTGCGATATTGATGTAAATTGAAACATCACATGAGCTTGCAGGTGGGGCCTGTTTAGGTTTCCCACTTTAGGTGACCCACTCTGCTTAAAACGGTCTCCGTAGCGAGGCTTTATCCAAAGCCTCAGGACTACGTAACAAGTGGGAACTCAATATTCAGCCCTTCAGAACTTGAGATCCACGCTCACGAAACTTAAATTTGATGTACCCTTACTACTCGCGCCCGTTAAACAGAAATGCGTGATGTGCCAGCCCTTTCGGGACATACACAACTGGTTAAGGTCATGCAACTCACTGGCAAGTCTGCAGTTTGAGCGGGAATTTTTGATTCAGCACATACATAATTATCAGGCAAAACTCGTTCTTGTACCCCACCAATCAATGAAGATCAGAGGTCAGACGTCTTATGACGATACGCCACTGACTGACAATAATAGTCACTGCCTGGTGTAATTATCAGGGCAATTTGACTACACAGGATAGGGTAGTCAATGTCCCTTTCCAGCAGTACTAGGTAGTACTAAGTTAAGCCAGCCAATTAAGGCAAGATCAACTTTTCCCACTGTTTCCGCTAGGTTTACTCAGTTCGACTAGGGCAGGGGCGCTGCTCCCTGAGGAATTCCCAGGCGACCTGCTTGTTTGGGCACTTTCCGTCTACTCATATTATTATTATTAGTATTATTATTATTATTATTATTATTATTATTATTATTATTATTTATATTATTATTATTATTATTATTACTATCATCATTATTATTGACGAATGTTTTGAGGGAATATACAATTAAGGAAAATAAGTACTCTTATCAATATGTGTCCTCTTGGGAAGGTATGTGCATATGCACATACGCAACGTGCACTTGAAGATAAAACCTATGCAATCTATCAAGAAATCTAGGAACTTAGAACAGAAAAATAAGTACAAAGACAAGCATAAGAAATCGATTCCAATGAGACTAAATTTCACGGCCAACATGTGGGCATGAGTTAGGGCTGAAACCTATTGCATATTTAAAGCATTACTTTCTTTCAAGCTTCCGCTATTTTTACTTATAGAGAATTAAAAATGAGTCAGTAATATCTGTACTGATTTTTGTTTCTTAGAAACATGAAATTGATAGCATCTTAAACTCCTTAGAAGCCTAGATTGTGAATTTGATTCAATACACTCCCACTGCTTTTAATTTTGATTAACGGAAACTGGTTTACAAAAACTCTTATTCGAAAAGCTATAAAATCAGATTGTCTAAGCAACAATTGAAATCATTTAAAAAAATTCCAGAAACCACCGAAAATCAAAAAGCTGTCAACAAAAATTTTTATCAACACTTTTAAGTTGAAGTATAAGCTCCTGTTTGTAAAATAATTCTTCCAGCATGTTGTTGAAATTGTATCGAAGAAGTAATGGAGTATATTTTTATTTAATAACCTAGGGAATAACAATCTTTTTTTTCTTGTTTAAGGTTTTACTTTATCAATTAATAAAAAAGTAGATGTTGGTCATTTACACACTTTTATAAGAAACTTGGGTTAGCACTGAGTACTAAAAGTTTCCTAATTTATCATGAAAATTTTTGTGGTTTAGTTTTAAAGTTTCTTAGTTGACTTCTTCTTTGTGGGACCTAAATAGCCTTATTTTTTTGAAGTTAAAGAATTTTGGATGGATGTAGGCACAGATCGTCACGAAAAAAGTCCCATGCCGATCAAAGTCAAAAGTTACAATCTTTTCCGAATAAAACTTAATAAAACTATATCTTATAAANTTATTATTATTATTATTTATATTATTATTATATTATTATTATTATTATTATTACTATCATCATTATTATTGACGAATGTTTTGAGGGAATATACAATTAAGGAAAATAAGTACTCTTATCAATATGTGTCCTCTTGGGAAGGTATGTGCATATGCACATACGCAACGTGCACTTGAAGATAAAACCTATGCAATCTATCAAGAAATCTAGGAACTTAGAACAGAAAAATAAGTACAAAGACAAGCATAAGAAATCGATTCCAATGAGACTAAATTTCACGGCCAACATGTGGGCATGAGTTAGGGCTGAAACCTATTGCATATTTAAAGCATTACTTTCTTTCAAGCTTCCGCTATTTTTACTTATAGAGAATTAAAAATGAGTCAGTAATATCTGTACTGATTTTCGTTTCTTAGAAACATGAAATTGATAGCATCTTAAACTCCTTAGAAGCCTAGATTGTGAATTTGATTCAATACACTCCCACTGCTTTTAATTTTGATTAACGGAAACTGGTTTACAAAAACTCTTATTCGAAAAGCTATAAAATCAGATTGTCTAAGCAACAATTGAAATCATTTAAAAAAATTCCAGAAACCACCGAAAATCAAAAAGCTGTCAACAAAAATTTTTATCAACACTTTTAAGTTGAAGTATAAGCTCCTGTTTGTAAAATAATTCTTCCAGCATGTTGTTGAAATTGTATCGAAGAAGTAATGGAGTATATTTTTATTTAATAACCTAGGGAATAACAATCTTTTTTTTCTTGTTTAAGGTTTTACTTTATCAATTAATAAAGAAGTAGATGTTGGTCATTTACACACTTTTATAAGAAACTTGGGTTAGCACTGAGTACTAAAAGTTTCCTAATTTATCATGAAAATTTTTGTGGTTTAGTTTTAAAGTTTCTTAGTTGACTTCTTCTTTGTGGGACCTAAATAGCCTTATTTTTTTGAAGTTAAAGAATTTTGGATGGATGTAGGCACAGATCGTCACGAAAAAAGTCCCATGCCGATCAAAGTCAAAAGTTACAATCTTTTCCGAATAAAACTTAATAAAACTATATCTTATAAAAGCTGTTCACTAAAAAATTAATTAAAGCTATCTATTCATCCGTGCACAAATTTAAGTCAATGAACTATTATCTTAAAATGAAAATTTTATAGGTTCTTCTTTGTTCTTGAGGCTAGAACCAGAGTTGCTTAAAGTTTTGGCGATGGTAGTACTTGTTCCTTATCAGCCAGTTTCTTATAAAAAGACGTGCATATTTATATTTATATATACTATATATATATATATATATATATTTTTTTTTATATATATATTTT
>RDPX01000001.1:3248346-3291209 GCA_003991215.1 Morbakka virulenta | reverse complement strand
TCTTCAAAACGGGTCTGGCTGGGTCCTCAACAAAATTAATAAATTGGAACTCGGCATCGTGAAAGTCGCACCCCTCTCTGGCTCCACCTAAGTAGACACTTTCTTTTTTTTTCTTTTTTTTTCTACATTGTATATAGTCTTCGTTGTATATAGTGATATAATAATAACACAATTTGAAGTACCCTACATGCCTATTCTTTTGTTCATAGTTCATTCTGCATCTTGTTCGTCGTCTAGGTTTGTTGCGTTTTTTTCTACCTGCTTTTAAGCATAGTTTATACCTATAATAGAGCAGGTGTGTTATCATTACTCATTAATGCATCGCGCAAATCAAAAACTCTGCTTTGTTTATATTGGTGACTGCCTTTTCGTTTTCCTCATTTATTATTTATATTTTGTTTATATAAGCACCAGGAACCCATTGTTCTGCTTGCCCCATTGTTGTTTCAACGCGGTCCAGAGGACTGGGAACCGTCCCTGAAAACCCATTGTTCTACTTACCCCATTGTTCTATTAACCAATCAGAGGGCTAGCTCCGTCCCTCAAAAAAAGTGACCCAGTATCTTGTGGCTCTACTCTACTGCTGTTTTATTTAGTCTAAGATTGTATTCTACATAGAAGGGACCTACGGAAGCCTATGGGATAGGGACTCATCGCTAAGTATTCAGTCTTACTGGGAATTTTTTTCTGGGAAGAAAATTCAAGGTGGGTAAAGAAATTTTGAGCGTTTCAATATGCTGGCCAGGTCCTGGACTTGGTAACGTATACTGGAGTCCTTTGAGGGCAAAGTGTCTCTCGTCATCTGGCACTTGAATTGAAGAAAAGTTTTGGCTAAGCATAAGAATTTAGGCGGGTCTTTGTACTCGTGAAAATTCTACGAGAGGAAAAAGACGATTTTGGCAATAAGAAGAAATATTGCTAGAAGAGGAGATAGAAATGTTTCGAAAGGGAAAGAAGAAACTTTTTCATTGTGAATCACTATACCAATACAAATGGATTTTGCAAAAATTACTCACAATGTGCCAACAACATAAATTTTACTCTACGTCCTATTCAAATTAAATCTTATATAAAAAACCGCTGCTTAAACTAAAATACCAATAAACTAGGAAAAGCAAGATTAACTTGCTTGCTCCAAAAGTACCAGAAAGAAAGGCCAAATCCACAAGATGATTATATTTTTATTTACAACCGGAACAGAACAAATGAGAACCAGAGATATTAAGGGAATGTTAATAGCGTAAATAAACATATTCAGATGTTGAAACACATCGAAAGGTTATTAAAAAATAAAAACAAAAGAAACAAAATTGGGCTCGTAATCACGGAGAGGTGTTAGAAAGGTAGACTTGAATGGTTTGAACTTGTAACTCGAACAGGGGACTACGTTGGACAGATGCAATGGGAATGGTCCAAACTGGAAAAAGAAAGAGAAAAGGCGAAGTTTAGATGTATTAATTGCATAAGGGGAGGCTTGAAGTCCATTGGCGCAGACGGGGTGAATGCCTTGGACGGACTAACGTGTTGTAAGATAATAACCGTAAAATTCTTGGGAGAAAGCTTTAAAAAAGAAGAATACCCATAAAGAATCAATATAGGAAATAAAATTCTGACAACATTAGAAAATCAAAGAGAATGTTTGAAGGTCACGTTGAAGGTCAAAGATCATTTATGATGTGTTAAAAAGGGGGAGCTTGAAAGAGCAACGCAGCTGACTATGGTTTGTATCATAACCACAACTTAATAAATTCATTATTTGTTTCTTTTTAAGTATCAATTGCAATTGGTGTATGGAAGCCCATGGAAGTAATGTCGTTAAAAACAACTCCTAGTTTTTCATTGTTCAGAAAAATTTCAAGTACAATTACAAAATACAATTTGGGGGCTTTCCTGATCTTTTAAGCTGTACAGGTGGCAACTGCTATTGTATGTTAGTATATATTTTTTCATTATCTTTTTACCGAGACACGTGTTTAAACCATTTTAGCTTTTAAGTTACCTGTTGGGTTAACGTGATGTGTTATTTTTGACACGACATGTGGTCATGTCAAAAATAGATACTATCGTGTAATTTGTCTCTTCAAGGAAGAGCTGAAAGGACTAACCTATCCTCAATATCTAATGAAGAAGATTAAAAGAAAATTACAGTATTTTGGATATAAATGTGGTCGCCTTAAGTCGATGTTGAGAAAACATTTATATTTGGGAGGGGCAATGACATGTAAAAACGAGGTAGACCTACGACTCGATAGACGGATTGATTACAGACAACAATTTCAGGGGGAATTCTAGATGCCATGGAGATAATGGAGTACATTTGGAACGGATTGGGTATATAGTCATGATTCAACAGCAGACTTCCTGACTCAGTAATGATAATTATTTATTACAGGCATTTGTCTAGTAGCAACCGTATTTCTGCAACACTTTTTTCAGTTAAGATTCTGTACTCAACCCCTGAATGCAGATAATAGCAAATGAAAATGCTGGTTTACAAGGGAAGAGTAACAAATGCGATTTCTTCACTGCCAATGTCCAACTGAGTAATTTGGTGTATCAAGGTAACAAAACACTTGTGCTTTACCTTTTGCTTGTTAAAAAATATGTATTGGCTTACAATATGGCAGATGTAGAAAAGTGAAACATATATGTGCACCAAAGTGGATTGCACCAATACCTATGGTTGTCAAGGCCACAGGCTCTACTACCTGAGTTATCGGTGCCCGTTCTAAACAAGATCAGAGGCGCACTCACGTGAAACATGGTTGCCAAAATATATTACAGAAAATACAGAGTAGTAATAAGAACAAACTGATCGGATTTGATTTGATCCCTCCCGATAGAAACGTCTGGTTTTCTCACTTCTTGTAATAAAGATTATAAAGATAACTACCTAAGCCTAAATCAGAGAAAAAATAGCAGTAATAGAAACTATTTCATTGGGTAGCATTTGATTTCTCCCTTCAGAAACGTAGTGTGTCTTCTCACTTCTTGTAACCAAGATTCTAAAGATAACCGATGAGACAGCTCTCTTATAGCTTCTTTTTTCGTGTTTTGTAATATTTTAACCTTTTCAAAATGAACGTTTCATTGTAGACAACATTAACGATGTTGAAATTCTGCATATTGGTTAATGAACGGTTATCTCATAACAAGCAATTTTAATTCCTTCAACGACCCTCTCGTGCTATTTTAAAATATGACATAGATTACAGACTTTACATTATCGTTCAGGAGTTACTGTGGTGATAGAAATCTAAAGGAAATTAACTAAGAAAAAGATAGTAATCCATACATAATTAATAAGATGTAAACCCTTTCTTATTTACCTATTAATTATTTTCGCGTAGGAAAAGAAAAGAAATTTGACTACAAAACAAGAGTATAAATAACTTTAGAAAAGAGTAGAAAACGTGAAATAAAACACAAAAATCAACCACGGCATTGAAGAAAGTTGTCAACTGTAATATTAATTATATATATATATATATATATATATATATATATATTTAAAGTAAGTATTTTCTAATTAGAAGAAAAAGCAGAGTACGGCAGCACATCGTAGTTTTTCACATTGGAAAAAAGGAGAAGCTATTAAGTAAAAGAGGGCAATTGAAGATGGAATTTTTGTCAAAAAATTAATTAGGAAAGAGAGACCATGTACATNTCTCGTGCTATTTTAAAATATGACATAGATTACAGACTTTACATTATCGTTCAGGAGTTACTGTGGTGATAGAAATCTAAAGGAAATTAACTAAGAAAAAGATAGTGATCCATACATAATTAATAAGATGTAAACCCTTTCTTATTTACCTATTAATTATTTTCGCGTAGGAAAAGAAAAGAAATTTGACTACAAAACAAGAGTATCAATAACTTTAGAAAAAGAGTAGAAATCGTGAAATAAAACACAAAAATCAACCACGGCATTGAAGAAAGTTGTCAACTGTAATATTAATTATATATATATATATATATATATTTAAAGTAAGTATTTTCTAATTAGAAGAAAAAGCAGAGTATGGCAGCACATCGTAGTTTTTAACATTGGAAAAAAGGAGAAGCTATTAAGTAAAAGAGGGCAATTGAAGATGGAACTTTTGTCAAAAAATTAATTAGGAAAGAGAGACCAGGTGCAACGCATACTGAGATCACAACAGGAATGTTTTGTAAATTTAAATAAGCTTACGTGGAAAGGCACTACAACAATTTCTATTGGTTGCAATAAAAAGCCTAACTCACTGATAAAGAGGTACCTGGAAAAGAGAATATAAATTAAAACATACAAAACTCCATCCAGATTTAGTTTTTCTGACAAAATGTATGGATTTTTTTTCTACAAAAATTTTCAATATTTGCCAATTTTATTAGTTGAGTTGTGGTACAACTCATCCTCATACTAGAAATCCTAGGCCATTGGGCTACGTAGGTCAACTTTGCTGAAATTTTTCTTTCTAAAAGGAAAAGCAGCCCAAATCTAAGACATTTAACTTTTTTTTACAAAATGCCAATAAAAAAGGGATCAACTACAAGAGGATGAACAACAACAGGAACAACAAGAAGAGGATCAACAACAACAGGAACAACAACAAGAAAAACAACAACAAGAGGTGCAACAACAAAAGGATCTACTAAAAGAGGAACAACAACAAGAAGAAAAACAACAAGAGGAGCAACAACAAAGGAACAACAAAAAGAGAATCAACTTCAAGAGGAAAAAGAACAAGAGGACCAGCAATAAGAGGAAGAACAACAAGATAATCACAATACAAGAAAAACAACAACAAGACGAACAATAGCAAGAAGAACAACAACAAGATGATCAATAACAAGAGGAACAACAAGAAGAGGAGCAACAACAAAGAAACAACAAAAAGAGAATCAACTACAAGAGGAAAAAGAACAAGAGGAACAACAACAAGATGATCAATAACAAGAAGAGCAGCAGCAAGAGGAACAACAAAAACAGGAACAAAAACCATAAAACTTTGCACCTTTGGAGTACGATGACACTAAAATGATGTTATAGTGGTAGATTCGGTCCAAACGATGCAAGTGATGAACACAGCGCTTTGGACTTAACCCAAGCTTTGCAAGAGTATGAGAGTGTGAAATTTCGTTTCTTGAAATGTGTGTGCACCCTTGGGTGTGTTTCTCACTCTCAAACTAGTATCGTCTTCTATGTATGGAATTTGTGTCTTTTTATTTATTTTTGTCAAACTCCTGCTCCTTCTCTTCTGATACTATCCACAATGTACCGATTCAGAAAACTTCATAAAACAGAAAAAAGTTTTGAAACCCAGAAATTTATTAGAAAAAAGATATTTGTTTTCTTTTAAAGCAAATATCTGTCTCTCACTTTAAAGAGTATAAATAGTTCAACCTAATTAGGGCATACATTCTAATTTGTTTAATCTCTTTAAGTAGTTTTAACAAAATTAAAAGACAAGATCTTAATATTACGGGTCGATCAAGAATCCCTTTTAAATACTGTAGTTATACTGAGCTCCAATGTGTATAAGCCTTTTTCGATTCTATATCCTTCAAGAAAGTGAAAAGGCAAATTCCAGTCTTATCTCCCATTACAATTCATCTTACCTTGGAAGTGTTGAAAAAAATACGACTGAGAGAAACTATAATTATTGAGTCCAACGTATAACTTGCCAAGAAATTCTAATATTGTTATAAGGAAAGATTGAGATAATTTTACAAAAATAGATTTTATTATTTAGTCATATCACCATTTTCTCCAAAGATATCTTAATTGTAACATTTATGTATATATGGAGATTCGTTTTGAAAAAGAAAAAATAATTTCTTTTACTAACAAAGTCAATCCTCAGAATTCTACATTAAGTCATCTTGTAGGTCGACGCCTCTGAAGATCTTGATAAAATTAGTTTTAATGGAAAAGGCTTGTCACTGACAGACGGATTCATTTTGGTTGACTTACAAACGGATGGCTTCAAAAGAAGGATTAAAGCCAACAACGAACTGAAGTCAACCAGACAGCCTTTAGATAAAAATATTTACAAGAAATGAAAGAAAACACGAACCAAACTTTTTAAAATAATCATTTTCATTAACATAACAAACTGTGTTAGCTTGCGAATATATTCGAGATGATAACTTAACATAAAGTTTATAAAGTAAAGAATACCGCCAAAGAAAAGCGTCACCTGACCCAGTCAAAAGGAGATATTTCACCAAATATATATTTTTAGGCTTTTTCAAGGAGGGAGCGGAAAACATTCACAGTAGTTGGTTTAAATTATGCATGCGATAAAAAGTTCACTAACAGAGAATTTCTGATTAAATACGATTTTTGTTCTAGCGATTTTCTTATTTTTAACCATAGCTGTCATAATCGAGTGTACGTTTTGTAAGTGCAGTAAGCCTTGCCTTTAATTCCATACCTCGATTTCTGACGACTTATGAAAAGTTGTTTACATAAAACTAAAGGCCAATTTTTTCAGCGGTTGGGGAAATCGTTATGCGTTACACTCTTAGCATGACCAGAAGGCACCTTAGTGCACCTGCGTACAATTGGACGGTCGTATAGAAACTCAAATCAGGAACCTTTTGTATAGTGAAATAATGTTCAATAACTGGCATTTTGGCACATGACAAAGGGTAATCATTGAATTAATATCAGACAATAGAGTGTAGCTTATAAAAATACAACACTTTAAATTTTGGATAATGCAGTTCTTTAATTTATTTTTCGCCAATAATTCTGTGTTTTATTTTCGAAAAAACCTTTCCAGGGGATGGAAAATTAAAGGAAAAAATTTCAAAGAAGCCAATCCTCCGATTTATATTATCTATTTACAGGGATAAATTCACACTTCGTTTCATATTGGTACGCATATGTATACCAATAGATACAATAAAACTGCATTGAAACATTTTAGAAAAAATATATAATCATGTATAATTATATATATGTATATATATGTGTGTGAAATATTGTGTATTCGTATCAAAAAGTGCTCAATGCATATAGGAGAACAATACATAAGGTAAAACACGAAAAATAATAAAAACTTCTCAACAAAAGACCAGAACTTATTTCAAAATGCCGACACGAAAACAAATTCTTCCTCCGCAACTTCATACCTAATAACTAACCGCATGGGACCTCCTTTCCTGATCAAACAGCCGAACACCTATTTGCCCAATTTGCAAGTAAATCATTCCTTAGTAATTTTAAATGGTATCCACATGGGACTTCCTTTCTTTCTCCCTTTCTCAGAATATTAGCACATTGTAATACGTCACCACCTGTAATTTTTAATTATTTTTGATGAGCCGCCTACTTTATTTGTTTATAAAAAGCTTGTACAGTATTTGTAGCATTATTGCCTGATGATCGAAATATCGTGAAATTATTAGTTGCAATCACAGTTCTTATTTTTCGTGTTTTACCTTATATATATATGATCTTTGAATGATATGCAAAAATGTTGATGTTCCAAGCTGTCCTATCGAGCTGATGAAGAGTGAAATACCTGTCTGCAGATTAAAATAAACGTACAAACACACACACACACACACACACACACACAGATATATATATATATATCTGTGTGTGAGTTTGTACGTTTCAAATATGTATATATATATATATATATATATATGGTACATTCGATTCGGTTAACCGTATTAGAGTGCTCGATACATAAATGCAGAGCGTAATAAAAGATATAATAAGATTGAAAGAATCAAAAAACTACACTCTCCATTTCTACAAGCCTGTTTCGTGATTTTACTCATCTCGTCAGAAATGCACATTTCCTTATATATATATATATATATATATATATATATATATATATATATATATATATATATATATGAAAGAAAATCAGTCATCTTTCACAAAAAAGTTTAGTCAAGGGAGTTGCTTTGTAATGATTAATATTCTAAAGTGTATAAAATAGTCTATAATTAATCAAACAACTTACGCCATGTAAAAATGTTATAAAATAGAGCCTATATTAATTAGTCTGAAATAAACAAGTTAACCAATTTACGAACAATATGCCCACTGCTAACCCTAAGATGGAGAGAAAAGAACGTAGAGTTTGTATAGAAGGAGGTATCCTTACCACTCTTTTTGTTGCACTGGCACCCACCTCCTTTTACTACACAGTTGCTCGTCCCTAGTTACCTATGTGTTTATACATATATATTTATATATATATATATTGTGCTTGTGGTAATTCCGCATAGATGGTGTACCATGTTTACTGAGAGTGCTTGATGTAAAGAGCATTAATTAAGGTTATCACGAAAAAAACCCCACAAATTTTCAGGTACTTGAAGTTCCATGTTTTCACAGTTTTCAACCTTCTTTGAAAATTTTGAAAACATAAAAGTATAAGTAACTACAAACTTGTGTCTTTGATTTCATAATAACCTGTATGTATAAGTAAATATATAAATAAATATTTATATATTCATACAGGTAAGAAATTTAAATGAAAAATACACCTGCTTCATAATTTATTTTGGTTTATGTGCAGACTTTTACTCTTGCACATCATCGAGAAAATATAATTGTCTTCTGGCAGTGAGCTAACTTCGCTTTTTGGCATAAAACAGGAGGACTAATGTAAATCGTTAGCTCCACATAAAATCTGAACTATGTTCTTTGAAAGACTGGATTTATGCAATTAACAAAATTTAATAACGCTGAGTATAAAGATCTTGTAGGGGATCTACATTTCCCAAAAAAGGCTATGGAAATTAAAGCTTTAAGACATCAACAGAAAAACTTGGTCCGTTTGAACACAAGCATTTCATTTCACACAAAAATCAAGTTACTTCTCTTTTTCCTATTCGTTCAGAGGCAAACAAGGCATAATTTTATTGTGCAACTCAGTGTACAGAACCTTAAGGAAATTATAGAGAAAAAAAAGAAACAATACACCCGACACAAACCAAGAAGGTTAAGTCAATATATAAAAGTTAGCCTTAAATTTCAAAGCATTCAATATCTACGTTGTCGGAATACACTCAGAAGCCAAAGAGTTCCCCAATGTTGCAGTCCGAGGAAGAAAACTACAATCATAGAACGATCTATTGCAACAAGGGACAACAACTGCATGAGGGTAAAGAAATTGGTAGAAAGTAGCCAAATGAGATGGAACAAACTGAGTTGGTACCACTGAGATAAACATTTTGGAACACTTCCCATGATGATATCTGTAGAAAAGACTTAGACAAGCCACATTTCGTTGATGAGACAAAGGTTGAAGAGTACCTGCAAGATTTGGACCTGTCAAATTACAAACATGTCTCTGAACTTGATCAAGAACATTAAGATAAGATAAGGAAGCACCTGTTCAGATATGGCAAGAGTATTCTATCCAAGAGTGGATAGTAGATTTGTATAGATACAAGATGGCCACAGGTATAAGGTAATTTCTAGCACACTACAGAAAACCCATCTTTTTAGAAACAGACTTGCCAAAAGATGAAATACAAGAACCCCAAGAAAGATTTGTAGAAAATGACAAACCAAGCATCATTTTCTTGTCTTTTCCAGAAAAGAGGATAGTTTAGTTCGTTACTGTGACTTACTGCACCTAGCTTATCAAAGGAGTTGAGTCTTATGATAAAAAATGATTATCATTTGTTCTTAGACAGTTTCAAAAGAAGTTTGCATTTCTGAAGGGCATGTAGGTTAAAAGTGAGCTATATGCCTGGATACCTATTGAGCACTCAAAAAAATCTAAAGAAAAGTATGATCATTCAGAAAAAGTTTGATGTCTTAACAAATATGAAGAAGTAAATCATATGTATTGATTTTAATGGTTACTTTTCTGCTAGGCCAAAAAGAAGAGTATATATAATCCAGCTATCTTTGACTATGGGACAGGAGGACCAAGTAAAAACATTTGAAACAAATCTTTGGAGCATGAAAATGACCTGGTCTTGAAAAAAAGTGTAATTTATCCACTATTAGTGAGCAGAGCTAAAATCACACTTTCTTTTCTGCATGTAACGATACCTTATGAAACAATATTTAATAACTTTAGATACAAACGGTGAGTGTTTCAAATTTAGTATTTCAAAATGTCCAATTTCAAGTAATAAGAAAAGCAAAGAGGGAATTTTCTACGGCCCAGTAATCAAAGCAGTCAGTAAAGACAAAAAATATACCAATTTCATGAAGAAGTACAAGAAACTCGCTGATTATCATTCGTGGATTTGACAGATAACTTTTTAAGTAGTTAGAAGGCAGACAACTAAGAAGATATCGTAAAATTTGTTAAGGGGCTACAGTAAGTTAGATTGGAAAATGATCATAAAAATACTTGTTTAAAACAATCATCTTAACAATTTTCCAAGTAATTTGGATGCTGTGAATGAAAATGGAAAAAGATCCCACCAAGATATAAAAATGATGGTGTAAGATTGCAAAGGACACTGGAATTCCTACAAAGTGGATAATTATTGCTCACGGTTTAAAATAGACCTTTTATGAGGTATGTGAGAAACGTAAGAAGCATTTGTAAAAGAAAATTTGTACCAGACTGAGAACTTCATACCTCGTTGTTTCATTTTATTTCAAGCCATTTCTATTATTATCATGTAATTTACAATAGTTTAAACTGCTTGTATTCATAACAATTGAAAGAGAATATTAACGTTTGACGTCTGAAAAAATCTAGAAAATAGCACATATCTAGAAAATAGCAAATATCTTTTCTAGAATCAAGTGTCAGATATCATTCAATAAAATTTGTATGATACAGTGTAATATAAAGTCTATAACATAAGGTATTAATACAAACAGTGATGTCATATTACAAACATTTTTTAATTTTAAATCAAGTGTACACCTGTTTGATGACATCACCTATTATCCTATATTATCAGTTAAAAATTTTTTTCTGAACGTTGATAAAATATTTTGTTATAGGTTTCTATCCAATAAGATATTGGTCTCATTATTAGAATGAAAAAAATCCTAATGTTAACCGTGATTTCTTGACATTTAATACACCACAAAAGATTCTCCAACAGTTCTACTTATCCTGTATATTTTCTGTTGTCCTCGTATTTAAACTGTCATTACTAAGTACTATTGATCCAAGATACTTTACCTTAATTTAGAGAACCGTGATTGAGCTTCAAATAGTGTGAAAGTAGCTTCTTGAGAGAAGAATTCAAATAAAATTAAAATATAATCTCTTTGTTTAGGGAAACTTTATTAAATTAAATTGATGCCTATGCATGACTCATTATTTTTTTCCACTCTCTTTTAAGCATTAAAATGTTCTCCACCAATCTTAGTGGTAGTCGATGGTCAAATTTTGGGTCCTTAAGTGAATTTGGGCGAAAGCTGTTACTTATGTTTCTTTTCTTAGTGAGTTTTCTTATCTACCTTATAGCAAATACTATTGATAGGCTTTCTAAAAGCTATGATTATACCATGAAAGGGTAAGTTGAAGTTTTGTATTTCTCACTGACCTTCGTTAGATTGACTTGTGGAGTCGAATCATGGAAATCAATAACCAGTCATTAATTAAAATTACGACTTCAGTTTGCCAATCAGTTTAGGTAATAGTAACGAAAATGAAATGATACCTATAGCTTTCAATAAGATTAACACCTGTGCAAACATAATGTCATTTCGTCAACTTAAGTTGACATATTACGTTGTCCATTATGAAGGAAATCAAAATTGAAATACTGCAATCGATTTGTCATTGTTAGTGTCTGAATGTGTTAACTTTTGGACATTTACCTATACGTATACAATGGTTTCCTAAGAACCTTATTATCTATCTATCGTTTTGGGTAGAATTTAATTTTAAAAGGGTAGTAACCAGGCTCATTCCGTAAAAATGTTTGTACTTGCCAATTTTTACAGCAATAGAAGTGTAATAAAGAAAAATTTGTTTATGTTCTATTGTTATGATGGATAACTTAAAAAGAAAAATTTTCAGAGCTGAAGTGGAATCTGTTCTATGGTATAGCTCTGTAGCTTAAACAATGACAAAGAATACCAAACGATGCTTGATGGGAGGTACACAAAAATGCTTAGGGCTCTTGGAAGGTGTGCTTCACAAAAGAAGAAATATATAGAAATTCTTTTTCTTAATGTTTCGTGTTTCTTTGATTATAGAAAAGCATTTGATAGGGTTCGACGCGATCAGCTCATTCAAGATCTACAAGGCATAGATATTGACGGAAAGGACGTAAGGATTATCATCCATCTATATTGGAACCAGGAAGCTTCTGTAAGAATACGGAGCAGCTGCAGTGACTTTGTCGCTATCGAGAGAGGAGATCGCCTGGGATATGTCATCTCACCAACGCTATATAATTTGTATATAGAAAAAATGACAAGAGGTATAGAAGACATGAAAGGTATAAGAGTAGGAGGAAGAAATATTAACTGCATAAGAAAATCGGATGATACCACTCTCCTTGCCAACTCAGAAGCAAAGCTGGAGGACATCTTACTTGGTATAAATATAGAAAACAGAAGCATTGAACTGGAAATAAACTCGGAGAAGACAAAAGTTATGACGGTACACAAACTACCAACACCAAGAGCCACTATCATTTTAAATGGAAGATAACTAGAGCAAGTAGGCAGGTTTAAGCTTTTAGAACACAGTTTCAAGAGGTAAGAAGGAAAAAAAGATTCGTATAATCAAGAAAAAATCAGTATTCAACAGCTCCCATAAAACCCTGACGTGTCGCAAAATCGATCTGTCACTGCGTTTAAGACTGACAAAAAGCGTAGGTTTGGTCTACTCTACTCTACTGCTGTAAAGTTTGGAAAATAACACTTGCACTGGAGAAAGGGTTACAACCTTCGAAATGTGGTATTACCGATGACTTCTGAGAGTGAGCTAGACAGAAATAAAAAGAAATAAAGAAGAGAGATTAGACATGATGGGGACAGGGAGGTGGCTATGGAAAAATATTATGAAGCGACAGCTTTTATACCTCGGTCACGCAGTACGACATACTGGAATACGACGAGACCTCCTTCGGAAAGATTTCTGGAAAGAGGGTCGAGGAACACAAAGGCAAAAATGGACGTACAGGATAGCTAACACGGCATAGGTAACGCAAGTGGAGCTGAGACGCGAGGTGCAGTACCGGTAGAGTTGGAGGTCCAGGGTCGTCAATCTCCGGATCGGAGACGGCACATTGCCAAAGCCAATCAGTCAAAACCTTTAGTTCTCTCAATGATCTCTCAAAAATGACTTTAATATGAGCATTAGTAATGTTACGATTAGCCTAAATGTGTCTGGATTATGGTATATAAACTTATCGCTTAGCCAAATTACATTGGGAAGATATTACCAATAGAATTAAATTAGAATATATGTCATAAAAACAGTAGCACTTTGAAATTTACTTCAACAAGGATCCATTGAAATACCAAATTTGAAGCCACTACGCTGGTTGTAATGGGTGTTACTTGTTTNATTATGGTATATAAACTTATCGCTAAGCCAATTTACATTGGGAAGATATTACCAATAGAATTAAATTAGAATATATGTCATGAAAACAGTAGCACTTTGAAATTTACTTCAACAAGGATCCATTGAAATACCAAATTTGAAGCCACTACGCTGGTTGTAATAGGTGTTACTTGTTTATCCATTGAACGAATGGCGATTTCCAATAAATCTGTTTCATCATCAGAAGCCAGTCTGAAAAACCCGTTTTAATCCTGACATCCTACAATTCTTCAAGTCTTGCTTAATGGCAAATTATGCTTTCTGTGGTATTTAATGAGTTTTCTATGCAATAGTTCTGCAACAAGTTATAATTTATTTTTCTTCTCCCAGATCTTTCACCCTAAGCAAGCCTTGAAGCAACTTTAGCGCAGAGGTACGACATGTCTTTCATGATTTTTTTTCTTTGTACTATTTAAAATCTTCTATTTATTTTTTCACGCTCTTAATTCTCTCTCCGAAAACATGTTCAGTAGTATGCCACTCAAACGGAGCACGATTTTGATGTAGTACTTCCAGGGACAAAGCTGGGGTTCGAATCGCAAACCTCTTGCAAGTTAATCTGTTGATTCAACCCTTCGGTCACTACTTCACTAAATTTCATGGGAGATGGCTTCTTAAGGAAGGAAAAGCAGCTTTCTCTGTCAACTGGAATCTCAATAACTGCAACCCAAGCTTAGGACGTACTCTTTTTCACCATTATTGTTATTGCATGTTTGTATTTGCTTTTCTCTCCTGTACAACTAATATTTTATCTGATTTGAGTAATTATGACTTAGTAAGCCAAATCAAAACAATACTGTATATCAAATGAACACGATAAAGATACATCCCATTTAACGGTAACAATCAAAATCTGGATATGAGCTTTTTCGTATGTTGAGTCGTAAGCTTCGTTTCGAAAGATACTTCTCCCATTGTCAAGCTACTGAAATGACTAGGTACAGGTGTTTTTATACCTTGGTAGTGCGGACATACGTGTGGACAGGGATCGAGGTGTTTCGAGGAGTGACACTACTGGACCTAATCCTGAAGATAAAGAACTTCTGAAACGTATAACTCTGCCTTACGTGAAGAACATCAGTGACCACCTAAGACAAACTGTCTGACAAATCTAATTTTAACAGCTAGAATTCATACACACAGAAAAAAAATTAGGAATGGCAGTAGTTTTTCAATCGGACACATTGGTGATACATTTTAATAATTTTTCACCAAAATGGTGACAAAGTAAATTTTGGCAAATCGTTAATTCCTCCACTTTTTGGTTTTATTATTTTTTATCTTCTCCAGGAAAAAAAAAGATTTATTTGTTAGATTGTTTTCCCAAAAAATTTTTTTTAATTGACAGTAGTGCTCCTTTTCCTGATTTCCTTTTGCAAACTGATCAAGTTTTGGATTCTGGCATTATGAATCCAAGATTGTCTGCAAATATTTTTTTTATGGGCTGGATCAATCTAAAAGCTCTAGATTTACATGTAATTCCAGAGGTCTCTTTGAAAGGTGTGCTTCGGAGCTATCTTCTTTGTTGTCCAAACTTTTCAATTATTGCCTGTCCAAGTCTTGTTTTGCATTTTCCTGGAAAGTTTCTAATTTTGTCTCTTACTTTACGAATGCAGATGATTGATCTGATTCTGAGAAATATTGATATGTAAGTCTTCTTTTCTTCGTCACAAAGGCAGTTGAACGACTTAGTAACAATGCGCTGGTAGGATATATCCAGAGCCTACATCTGTTTGTTGATGTTCAGTATGGATTTTGAGTGATGACTTTGTGACAGTACATGCAGAACGCATGCACAAATTGATGAATAAGTCAAGTGAAGGACATGTTATAGCTCTGAATAGTTTTAAGTATTTGATAGTGTGTGTGTATGTGTGTGTGGCACAATAGCTTGCTTCATAAGGTTTCTGACTATGTTAACTGTGGAAAGGTTTCATCTAGCACAATGACCTCCAACGATCTTTCTGGTACATTTTGATTCAGTTTATCAACATCTATGCTGATGACACTACCTTGAAATCCACCATGGGCCACAGGGCAACTGAGTAGGGCCAAGTCAGATGCAGAAGATTTAGAGTCTTCATGCTGCCAGAGAATTAATTAGGAATGATTGGTTTCTTTTAACGCCACAAAACGCAATTAATGTCGTCCGGTACAAAAATTGATATCTCTCAGCAATATTTCTAGACAACCATTCTGATGTTACCCCTGGCAATGTTACTTCTTTGCTGAAAAATGCTCATCTATAATGCTGTGTCGTTTATCATTTTCTCCACGTCTTGCTTGGGCTTTTTCTATTCAATTCTTTAATAAATGTTCCCACTTTGTATCGCGGTAGAGGGTACCTAACGCTTGAAACTATTTTATATCTCTATAAATCTATCGTCTGCCTTTGCTTACTGTTATCACACCTATATACAAATTCTTTCTTATCTTACCTTGGTAATCTTAATCGAGTTTAGGGACATATTTGTAACTTAATAGGTCTTTATCACAGGGCTACACTAAAACTTGTCTCATCGAAGAAATATGACTTATTAACTTTTTCTGAAGCTATTATCATGGAAAATGTCTTGATCAACTTTTGTTGATAGTAAAAGTACAGTTTGTTGCCTCCTGTGAGGCTCATTTTCCTCAACATTTTCATCCTTATGCAGTTGTTCTTCCTCTTTGAAATTAATCTTTCTATAAACGTATCTTTTTTCTTAGACGGATAGCTTCTGGAACTGTTTTGCGTCTGTATGTTTTACTCCGTCTCATGGTTTGAGTATTTGTAAGTCCAATATTACAAGGATCTTCTGGCCTAACATTATTTTCCGTCATTTTTACATGTTTAAATACATTTGGCAGCTTAATGACTTGTTTGATTCTTTGCCATACAAAAGAAAAATTTAATCATAGTTTTAATTATGACTTGACTAGACTAAAGCTGCAAGAAGTATTTCCTGTAAGTATTTGGTATGTTCTTTAGCATTTGCCCCCTGGCTTTCCTATTGCCAGCCACCCTCACAGCCTCACCGATGTGAATCCACTTTCAGTCCCTGATACCATCAATCCATCGTATTCTTGGTGGCCCCCTTTGTCATATTTGTGCCGTCATTTCCAGAATTGCCAGCTTCACCAATCTTTCATCATTTATTCGGCATGTATCCAAATCAATCTAGCTTGTTTGTTTGGTGAACCTCTGTTGTAATCTGATTATTAACTGAACCCTGCTGGTCAAATCCTTCCACTCTCTTCATTGCTTCTATTCTAAATGCCCAAGTTTCCTATGCGTAGAGCAAGATGCGAAGGACACAGGTATGCAGAGCCTATACTTTTGGATTAAAGCCTGTTAAGCTGATATTTGATACCATGGGGAAATCATGCAGGGGTATTGAGGCCACTGCAATAGTGGGTTGAATCTCCTTTTCACAGTCATTGTGAGCAGACTTCCAGGGTAGATGAAGTCTAACAGATTCTCAATTTTCTCCGTGATAATTGACAATGTGATATCATTTTCTGGTGTTCCAAATGTAATCACTATTGTTTTATCGACATTGGTCTTCAGTCCAGCTGCTGCAGCATCTCTCACCATTCTCATCATCATATTAAAAATTTCCTGCACGGTAGAACAACTTCTCTCTCTTTTTTATGCCAGCATTAACATATTCTGTGCGATGTATAATTGATTTGTGGCCTCGTGGAAACTCATGGAAACCACTTAGGGGAGATGGACATGGATGGAACTCTCGTAATACAGAGCGGCGATGCTAGCAACCATCAAGGTGTTGGACTGATCATCAGTGGAAAGTTGAGATCCAGCGTTCTCAGCTACAACACCATCAATGGCAGGATGATGACTGTCCGATTTAATCCCAAACCAGTACACATGACCGTAGTGCAGATCTATGCCCCAACACTGGACAAAGAACAGGAGGTACATGATGAATTCTACGAGTAACTACATCAAGTCATTGACAATACACCAGCAAGTGATTTCACCATAGTTATGGGTGATTTTAATGCGATTCTAGGCACCGAGAAGGAGACGTAAAGGGTAGTTTTGGAACGGGAACACAAAATGAAAGTGGCCAGAGACTGATTGATTTCTGCGCTGCCAACAATCTCTGTGTTACCAACAGCAAATTTAAACACCACATCCGCCGCAAGATAACATGGATCTCTCCCGGCAGCTGAGTGAGGGATGAAATAGACTTCATACTGGTAAAAGAAAGGTATCAAGTCTCTGTGCTTAACTGTCCCACATACCCTAGTGCAGACTGCAATTCAGATCACCAGTTGCTATCAACCAACATCAGGATAAGATGTAAAACTGCAAATACACAAAAGAAGCAAGCAAGTAAGTGGAATCTTGAAGCCCTGCAGAACGACAATGCATGGAAGAAACGATACAAGACAGCAATAGAAGAGCAACTGAATGAAGCAGGCCCTAGTGGAACAGGAGCAGAACAACAATGGCAACAACTCAAACACATAGTAACGGAAGCAGCGAAGACAGCAGTTGGTAAATGCAATTCAAGTAAAATACCACCGTGGATCTCTGAGGCAACTCTTGGGCTAATGGACGAGCGACGAAAGATTAAACCCCTGAAACACACAAGCACTAAAAAAGAGCAAGAATACAGAACATTGGACAAAGACATCAAAAGAAGTTGCATTAAAGACAAGAACGCATACCTAGCATCCATGTGTGAAAGCTTAGAGAACAAATATGACACACACAGACACATATATGCGTACAAGCACATCAGTGGGATGAAGAAGACATTCAATCTGCGCTCCAGGACCATCAAGGATGCAAATGGAACAGTCCTGCAGGACAATGAATCCATCAAAGAGCGACGGAGAAGCTACACAGAATCCCTCTATACCAAGGATCTGTCAATACAGCCCTTACCAAGTTTGGCAATCCATGATGGGGCCCAGGCACCGACTGTACTCCGTGCAGAACTAACAGCAGATGTCAGACATATCAATGACAAGAAAGTATCCGGACTCGATGGACTGCATATCGAACTCTTGAAAGCAGTGGCAGACAACAGGGACTTACAAAATTGCATACTAGGACTGTGCAACGAAATCATCTGTCCTGGTGAATGGCTCCTGGACTTCACTACATCGGTGTACCTGCCTCTCGACAAAAAAGGAAACAACAAAGACTGTGACAACTATCGAACAATAGCCCTCATCCCGCATATTAGTAAAACAGCTCTGTCAATCGTTAACAAAAGGACCAATCAGCACTATGAAAGAGAACTCAGTGAAACCCAAGCAGGATTCAGGAGGGACAGTGGAACAAGAGACCAGATACTAAACTTGCGCCTACTCAGCAAGAAGGCATACGAATACAACATACCTCTATTCTGTTGCTTCATTGATTACTCTAAGGCCTTCCACTGTGTAGACTTCAAGCGGCTGTGGGCAACATTAAGAAGCGTTGGAATACCAAACTACTTGGTTGACTGGTTGCAGGCTCTCTACTCCAATCAACAGGCCATGATTGACACACCAGTAGGGCTCTCAGACCCACAAGCGATCTGTAGGGGAGTCAGACAGGGCTGTCCTTTGTCCCCCACACTGTTTAATCTGTACAGCGAAATGATCACGAGGGAAGCGATGGATGGGTGGCACGGAGGGTTCTCCATTGTAGGCGAGAATATTAAAGATCTGAGATATGCAGACGACGTCGTCCTACTGGCAACATCCGAGCAATCACTGCAAGGAATTGAGTAGGATTGGTGCAACCTCCTTGGAATATGGTTTGAGATTGAATGAGAAGAAAACGGAAGTCATGTCCCTTGGAAGAACGGAAAGCAACATCAACATCAAGTACAGCAACGCAATGCTGAAGCAAGTAAAAGAGTTAATATACTTGGGCCCACTCTTCAACACGAACTGCAACAGTTTACAGGAGGCCAAGAGAAGAATAGTACCGGCAAAGAAGGCAGCAGGCAGCGTGAAGTATCTATGGAAGTGTGGAAACATCAGGTTAGGTACCAAGAAGAGATTAGTACAATTCCTTCTCTGGTCAATAATGAGTTATGGATCCGAAACGTGGATCTACTCGCAGGATGTGAGGCGAAGGATAGCATCATTCGAAATGTGGTGTTATCGACGGATACTTCGTATCCCCTGGACAAGCTTCACTACTAATGAAGAAATATTGGAAATTGGAAATCAGCCGCAACTATATCAACACTTGCTCAACCGCAGACTACGATTCTTCGGACATATGATCAGAAAAGATAGCCTCACCCGCAAGCTCCTGTTAGGCAGAGTGCATGTTAAACGACCGAGAGGGAGACCATGGCAAACTTGGCTCAAAGACATCTTCCAGGGCCCGAACTCTAACATACAGTCGACAATCAAAGGTGCCAAAGATCGTGACCTGTGGAGAATGGTAATCAGCAACCCTCAGTAGACGAGGACGCTACAACAAGTACAAGTGAGTAAAATTAATTAGGCTTTTGTATTTTTGAAATGCTCTCCTTTTCTGCTATGTCTACTGAATGATACATTTGTTGAATTGATGCTCCAACTTTTCGTCTTGCCCAGCTTCAGCTGTTAAGTATGTCTCTAGTTTGTTTTTTAAACTTAGGTTCTATAATATCATTTTTTGTACTATCAAGACAAATTTTTCCTGATAACGCATTCTTCTTTTGGCACTTAAAACAAATTTTTGATTTACTCAAAACTATCGTTCGGTTCCTGGTACGTTCTACAGTACCGTACATTTCTCCTTTTCTATCAATTAAAATGAGTTCGATCATGTTCTTAAGTGATCCATCCAAAGAAGCTCAAATCCAATTTCTAGAACAGTTATGCCAAAGCCTCGTTTTAACAACATACAAGTTATGTCTTCCTGCAAATTTCAGCAGCCTCTCTTCTCTACCGTTGACGTTATCATATTCATACCTTCCCAAGATTCCCTCACGTTCTGTCTATTCCAATTTTTGCGTTCCAGTCTCTTATTTTCATTCTAACATCTTTCCTTGGAAAGTCATTGAAAGTTTCTTCCAGTTGTTTGTAGAATCAGTCTATGTCTTTATGAAAAAAGTCTGTTATGGGATCATATACCTGCTTCGTTGTCACATTTAGAGAATTACACACCTACAAATCTGTCAGATAATTCAGATAGCACTCCAGTTCACTTATGTAGCTTTGGAAAAGGTCAAGAAAAAGACAAAGGCCGATGAACCAGCCTAAAATGATAATGTGGCAGGTAAAGCTGAAACTGCAGTATCAAACAGGACCTAGGTACTCTTTACTAGATTAGCAAAGGGCTGACAGGTGGGTGCAGGCACTCAAGTAAGGAATGACGAGGGTGAGATCATAGCAGGAAATGAAGAAAAGCTTAAATGTTGGAAAAGAAATTTCCAACAGGTCTTAAACCCCAGACTCAGTGTCCAACATTCAGCAAGCAGATACAGGACTGGTCATGGAGTTAGGCCCCCTAAGGTAGCAGAAATCAGGTAAGTTATTAAGATGCTCAAGAGTGATAAAGCACCAGGCATTAATAAGGCTCTAACAGGATTGCTAAATGCAAAGGTACAAATTTCCCCCACAGGTGTCACGTATTTTGAGAACAATTTGGGAATCCGAAATAGCCTCCGGAAGATTGGAAAATGATACTTATAGTGAAGCTGCCAAGAAGGCTGATCTCGCTGACCTTAACTACTGAGAGGGAATAATGCTTTAGGCAGAGACCTGCAAGATCTTTAGAACAGTTATCCTAAGCAGAATTTAACAGCTTAATAATCCGGCAACCGAGCTCAAACCAGACAGGTTCCAGGAAAGGGAGATCCTGTCCAGATCATATCTTCACACTTCAGAGGGTCATAAAGGGAATGGCACAGCAAACTTTATTGACTTTGAAATAGCTGTTGACAGTGTACACAGACAGCACTGTTAACTGTGGTAGATACTTTCTCATTATAGTAAACCAAAAAAATCCGTTTCATTATTAAGATCCTGTACTCAGACGTCCATGGACGAGCCATATCTGCAACGGAATTGAAAACCAGTTTCACGATAGAGATATGTCAAGCAAGGCTGTCTGTTGTTGGCTTTTCTCGCTCTGTATCGACTTCCTGGTGACAGAAACACCAATGCTATAAAAGTCGAACAATATAGTGGACACTATTATCTGAAATATTAGATCTCGATTCAGGAGAAGATGTGGCAGTACTGGCACAAAGCATCAAGACGTCCATCCAAAGTTAGACGTTCTTGATTCTTTAGGAAAACAAATTGGCCCAACCATAAATGCTGAAAAGATCACCGTCATGAAAGTTAATACAAGGGCAGATGGACCAACCACCACCATCAATGACAGAGTAGAAAAAGTTAATGACATTTTGTGGCTTGGTGGCAAGATAGCAGATGGGGAGTTCAGAAAAGGATCTCATGACCAGAATCTCCAAGGCAAGGGAAACAATTGTGGTACCTGGGACACCAAAGAGTTCAGCCATGAAGCTAAATTGAGGATCTCAAAAAACAATATTCTTGGAGTCCTGCTGTATGGCTTAGAATTCTTGAAGGCGATCTGGTTTGTTGCCACCAAACTAAATGTCTTCCAGACTAGATTCCTTTGCAGAATCCTCTGGATCTTTTGGTCAGACACAAAATCAACCCAAGATTTCTACAAAAAAACTGGCACAAATCTTCTTTCACTTAAGATCTGACGTCGATGATGACATTAAATGGGGCACGTTGTTCGTATGGAAGAAATGGCAATATTCTCTAGAGTGTCATCCGCTTGACCCCTGTAGGAAAGCGTAGAAGAGGAGAACCTACAGAGGCCTGAAGGAATGGACCTGGGCCTAAGTACTGGCATGAGTAAAGGGTAAACGGCATTGGCGAACTTGGGTAAAGGGCTTACGCGTTACTCACATTGATTAAATAAATAATCTCTTAACTCCTGAGGAATAAAAGTCATCACTTCCGGTATTGCCAGCAAGAATTAAAATAAATACTATAAATAACAATAAAACACCCTGAAAGTTCATTACTGTGGCTTTAAAATACAGTCGTACGAAGACGAAGATGGGGAGACTACCAATAATCCAAAAGGTTATTTTTCCACCCAAAATCTTGCTAATAAAATAAAGTCAAGGCACGACAATTTCACGAATTTTAAGGTGGTAGCTGAATCTACATTAGTACGGGGTCGAATATCACAGTAAATGCTTATCATATAAATAATATACACTAAATCCTTGTTATATAAAGTCCTCCCAGATTTCACATTGTCAAGCGATTAGCAAGGAGCGTTCCACACGGTTTAGGACTACCTGGTTAATATTTCCAATTCCTTTTCTTCCATATGCTGTGGTATACCCGCACAATGAATGGGGGTTGCGTGTAGGTGAACTGATAAACGTGCATGAACAACCAAATCCCTATCTTTTTGAGACCTGGCAACAAACTTACTTACTTAAGCCCATAGCCCACGGATGAGCATAGGCCATCGGCGAAAGTTCACCACCGCACTCTGTTTTGGGCATCCCTTGCTACTTTAGTCCAGTTTGTTCCCTGCCGTCTCAGTTCTGCCTCGGTATCTCGCCTCCAGCTGTTATGCGGTCACCCTCTATTACTTTTTCCCTGTGGGTTCCAGGTTAAGACCTGTCGTGTGATGCTGGATGATGGTTTTCTCAAGGTGTGCCCTATCCAGCCCCACTTCCTTTTAATGATTTGCCTGACTACTGTTTCTTGTCCTGCTCTTTTCCATAAGTCTTCATTCCTGATTTTATCCGTCCAGCGTATTTTGTATATTCTTCTCAGACATGTGTTGAGAAATGTCTGTATCTTCTGCAGAATTTCCTTTGTTGTGCGCCATATCTCGCAGCCATATAGTAGAACCGACTTCACGTTCGAATTGAAGATGCGGATCTTGGTTTTCGTGCTAATTTCTTTTGAAGACCATATGTTTTTCAGCATGATTAAGGCCTTCCCGACTCTGGCAGTGGCATCCTGGTCTGTGCCTCCACGTTGGTCCACTATGCTTTCTAAGNTTGCCTGACTACTGTTTCTTGTCCTGCTCTTTTCCATAAGTCTTCATTCCTGATTTTATCCGTCCAGCGTATTTTGTATATTCTTCTCAGACATGTGTTGAGAAATGTCTGTATCTTCTGCAGAATTACCTTTGTTGTGCGCCATATCTCGCAGCCATATAGTAGAACCGACTTCACGTTCGAATTGAAGATGCGGATCTTGGTTTTCGTGCTAATTTCTTTTGAAGACCATATGTTTTTCAGCATGATTAAGGCCTTCCCGACTCTGGCAGTGGCATCCTGGTCTGTGCCTCCACGTTGGTCCACTATGCTTTCTAAGTATACAAAGGCCTCCACCTTCCGTATGGGCTTTCCTGCTATTGTGACTGGGGTGTTGTTGTCGGTGTTGATCTTTATTAATTCAGTTTTCTTCTTGTTGATGTTGAGCCCTATCTTAGCTGATGTGGTCTCAAGGCAGGTAGGTGGTCTTGTCCTGCATTTGTTTTCGGTTGTGTGACAGGAGCGCCAGATCGTCAGCAAAGTCAAGGTCTTCTAACTGGGTCCAGGGTGTCCACTCTATCCCGTTTTTCTTTCCTGTTGTTGTGGTCTTCATTGTCCAGTCGATGACTAGCAGGAAAAGGAATGGCGACAGCATGCAACCTTGCCTGACTCCAGTCTTCACCTCGAAGCTGGCTGATAGCTGTCCGGCATGTACGATCCTGCAACTCATGTCTTCGTAGATGCATTGGATCAGTGAGATGATTTTCTCTGGAACTCCGTAGTGTCTTAGCAACTTCCAGTGTCTCTCTCTGTCCACAATGTCAAACGCCTTCTCGTAGTCTGCGAAGTTTATGTACAGAGGTGAATTCCATTCTAGTGACTGTTCTACTACGATACGTAGACTAGCGATCTGTTCCACACAAGATCTATTCTCACGATAGCCTGCTTGTTGGTCTCGGAGCTTTGCATCTAGCGTCTTTTTCATTCTCACTAATAAGACTCTGTTGAGAACCTTCCCTGGCACTGAGAGGAGCGCGATACCGCGATAATTGTTACAGTCCCTGAGGTTACCCTTCTTTGGCAGCTTGATGACGTTTCCTTTCTTCCACTCGGCTGATACTTCCACCTTATCCCAGATCTTGCTGAAGAGGCTGTGTAATATTTGCACAGCAGCCTCAATGTCAGCTTTGATAGCCTCTGCTGGAATTGCATCTGGTCCCGCTGCTCTACCATTCCTCAATTTATTGATGGCCTGTCTGATCTCCCCTTTGGAGGGCTTTTCACAGTTAATGGAAAGTTCTTTCTCTGCTGGTGGAATGTCTGGTGGTTCCTCTGGGCGAGGGCGGTTCAGCAGCTACCTGAAGTGCTCTACCCATCGTTGCAGTTGTTCCTCTGTGGTTGTCAGTGGGTTTCCGTTTTTATCATTAACATGCTTGTCTGTCGGTTGGTACTTGCCGGCAGGCCTCTTAGAGACTGAGTACAACTCTTTAATGTTTACCTGTCCTACCGCTTCTTCTGCTTGTCTAGCTAGATTCTCAACATAGTCTCGCTTATCCTTCTTTAAGCTTCTCTTCACCTCCTTGTTTGTCTCTGTGTATTCCTTCTGTGCTTTTGCCTTTGTTGCTCTCGTTCGACTTATATTAACTGCAGCCTTTTTTTCTTTCCTCACTTCTAGTTTTTGGATTGTTTCTGCAGAGATCCACTCTTTGTGCTGTGTTTTCTTCTTTCCGAGAACCGCTTCACATGTATCTATCTATAGGTTCTTACTGTACTTCCATTGTCTCTCTATGCTTGTATCTTTGTCCTCTATCAGATCTTGTAATGCCTGAAACCTGTTGGTTAGGCTGACTTTGAAGGCTTCTCGAGTGTCCTGACTTCTGAGTAATCCCACATTATATTTTATTCGTCTGTTACTTTTCATTTCGTAATCGTAACATTGTGTTGATGGTCTGAGGACATGTCGGCGCCTCCAAACACCCGTACATCTTGCATTGTTCTTCTAAATTTCTGGTTTATGCAGATATGTTCTATCTGATTTTCAGTCTCATGATTCGGTGAGACCCAAGTGGCTTTATGGATGTGTTTGTGTGGAAATATACTTCCTCCTATTACCAGCTGATTCAACGCACTGTGGTCTGCAAATCTCCCTCCATTTTCATTCATTTCTCCTAATCCCTGTGTCCCCATAGTACTCGCATATCCGGTGTTGTCAGATCCTATCTTGGCATTGAGATCCCCCATCAGGACTGTTATGTCCTTGCCTCTTTTCTTTTCTATCACTGACTGTAACTGATGGTAAAACTCATCTTTCTTCTCATCTTCCGCATCATTTGTTGGCGCATAACATTGTATTATTTTCAGTCTGATATTTTTTTTCTTGGTGGTAAACTGGGCTGTAATGATACGGGAGTTTATAGGTTCCCATTCGATGAGAGCACGTTGTGGCTCCTGTGTTAGGGCCACACCTTCAGTGTGTGGGGCTCCTTCCACTGTGTTCCCCGAGTACAGTACCTGCTCCCCAGATATAAGTCTCAGCTGTCCTCCCTGTAGCCACCTTGTTTCACTCAAACCCAATACTCCGATGTTATACTTTTTCATTTCTCTTGCTACCTGAAGAGATCTTCCTGTTTCGTACATAGTCCTGATGTTCCAAGTTGTTATTCTAACTTTTGCCTTTAGTGTTAGAAGGGGAATCGGCCTCGCAGCTTCCTCTTGGCTTTCACTGCGATGGGTCATGTGCCTCTGAGATCGAGTCCCTTCTTCCCTTTAACGAATGTGTTGGTTTGTTTTCGTCGATGCTTCTGTAGCTTCGGTGATTTTTACGGGGTGGGGGTGCTGGCCCCACGCCCAACCTTCCTCCTTTATCCGGGCTTAGGACCGGCTGTGTTATCCGAAAATATCACAGGCGGAATATCACACCTGGCAACAAAGGTTAACTCCAAATACATTTACATCCATCGTGACTCATTATCAGGAATCACACTGTGATTTCAATTAATGAACAAGTTCGTGTGTGCCATATGCAAAACATATCACTTGTTGTGAGTCAGTAGTGTGGTTATGTATTGTTACAAAAAGGCACATTATCAAGAAGCAGTTGGAATTTAGAAAGATGAGATCAGCACCAGTCAGGATGGAGGGATTTCGAAGGAATAAGATACTAACGTTAATGCCATGCCAGTGTCGCATTCAAATTTTGGTTGTGATTTTCTGCCGTTAATATTTGATTTGAAATACAAGCTAGCTGTTTCTTTTACCTTTTATGCTTCTCCCCGTAAATGAAAGCCTGTAGTCGTAGCTAACACACCAAATGGCTCATGACACAATTTTTCTGTTTGCCAGCAGATTGTCATTACCCTTTATTCCTGATACATGATTTCAAAGTTCTCCGTCCTGGAAACTTATAATCGGGTCACTCTTGCGTCCATAATAGATTCGATCAATAAGGACTTCAGCAGGGGAGTAAACGATGATTGGTCTAGTTTTGAACATACCAGAAAATACAGTATGAACAGGCTAAAGGCAGAAAATGTTGCTTTTCTTGTATACTTAGTAGTGCGTTTATCAATCTGTGGGTACAAAAATATATATAACAGATGTGCTAGATAGGATGATAGCAAGGAAATATACGACATAAATAGACCATGTTTTGGGTACGTACATTACGCATGTTCCCTAATCGGCCAGCGTACAAGTTACATCGCAAACTTTAATTAACATACAAATGAAGGGATGGTGNGTACATCTTGCATTGTTCTTCTAAATTTCTGGTTTATGCAGATATGTTCTATCTGATTTTCAGTCTCATGATTCGGTGAGACCCAAGTGGCTTTATGGATGTGTTTGTGTGGAAATATACTTCCTCCTATTACCAGCTGATTCAACGCACTGTGGTCTGCAAATCTCCCTCCATTTTCATTCATTTCTCCTAATCCCTGTGTCCCCATAGTACTCGCATATCCGGTGTTGTCAGATCCTATCTTGGCATTGAGATCCCCCATCAGGACTGTTATGTCCTTGCCTCTTTTCTTGTCTATCACTGACTGTAACTGATGGTAAAACTCATCTTTCTTCTCATCTTCCGCATCATTTGTTGGCGCATAACATTGTATTATTTTCAGTCTGATATTTTTTTTCTTGGTGGTAAACTGGGCTGTAATGATACGGGAGTTTATAGGTTCCCATTCGATGAGAGCACGTTGTGGCTCCTGTGTTAGGGCCACACCTTCAGTGTGTGGGGCTCCTTCCACTGTGTTCCCCGAGTACAGTACCTGCTCCCCAGATATGTCTCAGCTGTCCTCCCTGTAGCCACCTTGTTTCACTCAAACCCAATACTCCGATGTTATACTTTTTCATTTCTCTTGCTACCTGAAGAGATCTTCCTGTTTCGTACATAGTCCTGATGTTCCAAGTTGTTATTCTAACTTTTGCCTTTAGTGTTAGAAGGGGAATCGGCCTCGCAGCTTCCTCTTGGCTTTCACTGCGATGGGTCATGTGCCTCTGAGATCGAGTCCCTTCTTCCCTTTAACGAATGTGTTGGTTTGTTTTCGTCGATGCTTCTGTAGCTTCGGTGATTTTTACGGGGTGGGGGTGCTGGCCCCACGCCCAACCTTCCTCCTTTATCCGGGCTTAGGACCGGCTGTGTTATCCGAAAATATCACAGGCGGAATATCACACCTGGCAACAAAGGTTAACTCCAAATACATTTACATCCATCGTGACTCATTATCAGGAATCACACTGTGATTTCAATTAATGAACAAGTTCGTGTGTGCCATATGCAAAACATATCACTTGTTGTGAGTCAGTAGTGTGGTTATGTATTGTTACAAAAAGGCACATTATCAAGAAGCAGTTGGAATTTAGAAAGATGAGATCAGCACCAGTCAGGATGGAGGGATTTCGAAGGAATAAGATACTAACGTTAATGCCATGCCAGTGTCGCATTCAAATTTTGGTTGTGATTTTCTGCCGTTAATATTTGATTTGAAATACAAGCTAGCTGTTTCTTTTACCTTTTATGCTTCTCCCCGTAAATGAAAGCCTGTAGTCGTAGCTAACACACCAAATGGCTCATGACACAATTTTTCTGTTTGCCAGCAGATTGTCATTACCCTTTATTCCTGATACATGATTTCAAAGTTCTCCGTCCTGGAAACTTATAATCGGGTCACTCTTGCGTCCATAATAGATTCGATCAATAAGGACTTCAGCAGGGGAGTAAACGATGATTGGTCTAGTTTTGAACATACCAGAAAATACAGTATGAACAGGCTAAAGGCAGAAAATGTTGCTTTTCTTGTATACTTAGTAGTGCGTTTATCAATCTGTGGGTACAAAAATATATATAACAGATGTGCTAGATAGGATGATAGCAAGGAAATATACGACATAAATAGACCATGTTTTGGGTACGTACATTACGCATGTTCCCTAATCGGCCAGCGTACAAGTTACATCGCAAACTTTAATTAACATACAAATGAAGGGATGGTGAACTTTAAGTATCAATCCTTAACTTAGATACTAACTTAAATCAGGGGAGGTACATCTGGATCATCCACAAAGTCCTCAGAGAGAGACTGGAGGTCGCTCTTGTTAGGCACGTTTTTTTGAGATTCTTTCTCTTTCTCAAGAGAATCTTTACTTTCATGACTTTCATTCTGTACGATGCTCAGCATGTCTGCAAATGTGCTTTTTTGATCACATGATTCCAGAACATTTGATTTTTCACTTTTACCTACATCCCCATTGGCCTCATTAGGTTTATTATGAGAAGCTCCTGTCTTCCTTGTCTTTGCCATTATAATCTGTTTTAATTTTGGTATGTTCACAATCAAGTGTCCGGTTGTCTGTGATCGCTTAGCAGTACATTTATCTGGGCTGACTTCCTCTGAAAAAACCAATTGTAATATTTTCTCTTTAATAGTCACACGAACATACCATGGTTGAACATCCAGTTCAACTTGTGAAGTGTCCATATGCTTGTAACACGATACTTCCAGTTCAAAACTACAATTATCGATGCTTTCAACTAATTTAAAACCAATCTTGGCCTGGTTAACATTTAAAGGCTTTCCATCATCATTAAAAAGCCTGATTTGTCTTTCAGGTATTGAACGATCAAGTCTCTTATTATTTTCTTCTTCCCTTTTCCTTTTTTCTTCTTCCATATGCTTGTATAACTCCATTCTGCTTTCAGGGGTAAATTCTGATGGCTGGTCCCAGAAAGATTCTTTCTCCTCTGCTTTATTCTCTTCTGTTTTCTTTTCTTGTTCATTAATATCTGTATACCATTTACCATCTACAATGTCAAAAAAAACAAACAATCATTAACACTTGACTCGCGATAACTGGAACCCTAGTTAAGCGGAACTTTTCCTGTTCTTGAGTCCGGAATAGATGTCGTCCCCCGAATATATATTTCAAAAATGTCTACCATGTCATTATTTTTGTTACCCCCACCCCCTACCCCAAACATTTTTATAATTTCTGAAGCAAGAGCAGGGTAAATATTCAAGAAAGAAGGGAAAACAACAGAACAATTTACAAAACACTATTGTCCAGCCTTCTGGTTTTATTTGTTCGCACATTGACGCCATCGTGCAAGGTATGCTCGACGCCAGCATGTAAGAAAAATACATGTGTGTGCATAATAACTAACCAAACCTGCACATTATTGATTTCTTTAATAATTACATTATTTACATAATAGAAAGTACTAACAATATTTATCTTTTAAAAGACAGAACAGTAGTAGTTCATTTTAAAGATGCACTTAGTTAAAAAAAGCGCTTTATGAAATCCTTCCGATTATTGAAATCTCTCTCTTTAATTAACTTCCGATGTTATTCCAATCCCCTCGTTTATTGCGACCCTCATTGGCTATTTAATTTCAAACATTTTCCAACCCATCCCCGCTTATTAACTCTCATCCTTCTATTCTGGACTCGAGATTACCTGGAAACATGTATTTCGGCCCCTGTAGTCGTTTTAACAAATCTTTTTTACTTTTTTCAAATAAATGGAACCTTGGAAAAGAGAAACTTTCGTTTAGTGGAACCATTTTCCCGATCACATGTTTTAAATAGCTTTTCTATGGGGGAACAATTTCGTTGTTTTTGAATTTTGCTTCCAATTGATTGACCCTAAGATTTCAAATTCAAAATGTTTAAACTAATATACCATAAAAAACATATTTTCAAAAGTTGTACAACGGTCATAAAAGAACTTTATTTACTTCCAATATGATTAAAACATCAAAAGCTGCTTCAAAGGTGATTAAGGCAACTAAAAGCTGCATTGTCACATCGAGAAATTAAGATGTTGCTAACAACACGAATAACAAACAGCACTTTTCATAAACGTAAAACTTGGGTCTTTTGATGTTGTATGAGCCATTTTGTGATCCAACGTCGCATTTGTGGAACATAAACTACGTGGAGGCTTTTTTAGTTCTGTAATGGTTCCACTCCATTAATCTCCAGTTAAAATAGATTCTATTAGCATCTAACTAAGCTGCTAGGGTGCCATTTATTCTGAGTTCCCAATTATTAAGGGAAAATATGCTTCATCCTCTGTTTGTCTGCCTGCCTGTGTCTTTCTCTGTGTCTGTCTATCTCGCCTTCTCGTCTACTTCTTTCTTATTTTGTATTAGATACTAGTACCATAATCAAGTCTACACACTGATGCGTCAAAACAAAACACTTTTGGCCAATCTTAAATCCAAATGTCAATCTTTGCTGAATATCCAGAGTTGATAATCATTAATTCTGGAAATCCAGTATAATTTACATAAAAGAAAACAAAAATTTCTACTCATCCTTTGCTCTTTCTTTATTTCCTATACTTTTCATGATATTTACATTGCATTTAAGTTTGGTCATACCTATTTCTGGTATTTTTTTGACATCAAAATTTTGAATACGTAAGTTCTTATTTTTAGACTTCTATAAATATATGTTTGTGATTAAGTAAATAATTTGCTCGGTTCTATTTCTTAGTTACATTTATTGATTTATTACATGAATATTTTTTTTCCTCAGAACAAACCATTTATTTTTAATAGAAATTTCAAAATAAATATTTCAATTGCAATATGAGAGGGTTTATTGTGTCAATGACCTCATGATTTATTTTTTGGCTATCTTCCAAAAGGCATGTCTAATATCTCTTTATACTCAATCAGTTTACACATTCATACACATGCATTATTGGGTCTCTGCTAAATTAAAAATTTGTAACAAGCTAATTATTCAATAGACATGTACATCAATGGCCAGTTTCTATTGTTAGAAAATAAGTGCTGGTATAAAAATCTTGAACATCAGCACAAAAACCCCCTCTATTTGGATGCACCTACATTAGTTAAAAAATCTTGTTCACCTGTCATTACCACAAAAGTGTTCTCTAGCTGCCACAGAGCAATCAGTTTGGCTTGCTTATGTGACTTGATTACAAATTTACAGCTGTTGTTGTGAGTTAATTCACCTCCAGAAGACATATCACACTTTTAAAATGCTAAAGCCATAAATATAAATATGGTCATGTGACACAGTAAACATGTTGATAAACTTGATAAGTCACATAACAAAAAATCAAGAAAAATTAGAATTAGGTGAATGATGAACTTGGCAGGTATTGGTTGAAAGTCAATGTAGTACAGTTTTAAACATGGAAATATTAACTTCACAATGTAGAAAAGATTTTATAGTGGAAAAATTCCATTTGATTTTGGTAGTCAGAAAATGATCAAGCAGTGAGTAATTTTGGTCAATTCTGTAAGAAATTTTAATTGCAACACTATAAACAATTGTCTTACAAAATATGACTCACATATGAAAACTGGTTTGTAAAGTCCCTTGTGTAAGTGGAACTTATATGAAATACCTAATTTTTCTTGTAGGTTGACAGGCTTTTAATGGTCTAGAGATCTCTATGTTTGGTACCATACAAGATTGTTGGAGGAAATTAACTCACAATGTAAAGGATCCAATTACTAAAAGCATTCAATTTTCATATCAATGTTTTCATTAATCCAAAATAAGATAATAATGTTCGTATTCTTATTATCATTATTTCTACTTCTTCCTTTTATTATCTTATATTGTTAGACTTTTTCCAAATTTGTACTTATCTAGAATATACCTTTCTCCCACAGTTATGATTAAACTATGAATCCTTGTCTCAGAGCCCCTTGACTACATAACATCTTCAGTTAATAATCATCATCATGTTCCGTCGAGTCGACTGCGACTCCTGGTGACATCATGTACGATTTGTCTCCACTTCACTCTGTCCCGTACATCTTCTTTCAACTGTCCAAGATTTCTTCCCGTGGCTTCTCTGACACCGTCCATCCATCTTTGTCGTGGCCTCCCTCTTCTTCTCTGTCCCTCACATATTGCTAGCATAAGATCTTTTTCCAGGCAGCCATCTTTCCTCATCACGTGTCCAAAGAATCTTAGCCTTTGTTTTACTATTCTTCCTTCCAGAGATAATTCAGGTGCTCTTTTTTCAATTACAGATTTGTTTGTTTCCCTTCTAATCCAGGGAATCTTTAACACTCTTCTCCAGCACCATAATTCGAATGCATCTATTCGTTTTCTATCTTGTTTTCTGATCGTCCAACTTTCACATCCGTACATAGCTATAGGAAAAATCATAGTCTCTACTATTCGAATTTTGGTCTTCTTTGAAATGTCATTACTCTTGATAACTTTATCCAAATTTGATAAAGCAGCCCTCGCCATAGCTAGTCGTCTCCTGATTTCTTCACTTGATCCCCCTTCCTCACTTATCAGACTTCCTAGAAAGTTGAAAGCATTGACAACTTCAATATTTTCTCCATCTATCCTAAAATCTCTCAGTCCACTGGTAGTCATTACTTTTGTCTTTTTAATATTCAAGTATAAGCCAGCTTTTGCACTTGTTTTCTTTACTTTTTTCAAAAGGCATTGCAGGTCTTCCATATTTTCCGCCATAAGAGTGGTATCATCGGCGTACCGTAAATTGTTTATAACTCTTCCTGCAACCTTCACTCCAAATTGATCTTCATCTAGATTAGCCGAACGCATAATGGATTCCGCGTATAAATTGAACAGGTAAGGTGACAGGATGCAACCCTGTCTCACTCCTTTACCTATGCTGAACCAGTCTGTGTCTCCATGGCTTGTCCTTACTGTTGCTTCTTGGCTGTCATACAAGCTTCTCATGAGCGATGTCAAATGTTCTGGAACTCCCATTTTTCGTAACTCGCACCATAGTCGATGATGATCTATACAATCAAACGCTTTACTGTAGTCAATAAAGCAAAGATATATTTCCTTTTGACTTTCTCTTGTTGACTCCATTATCCATCTCATATTTGCTATGTGGTCACCAGTTCCTCTTCCTTTCCTAAGACCAGCTTGTTCTTCTGGTAGCTCTCTCTCCATATATGGTTCCGTTCGTCTTTGAATAATTCTCAGCAATACTTTGCTGCAATGAGAAATTAATGCGATCGTTCTGTTATTCGCACATTCCATGACGTCTCCTTTCTTGGGTAATGGTAAGTAGATTGATCGCTTCCAGTCCTTTGGCCATTCGAGTGTCTTCCAGATTTCTTGGCAAAGTCTAGTCAGTTGCTTAATAGCGCCTTTTCCTGCTGCTTTGAAGAGCTCGATTGGAATTTCATCTATGCCTGGTGACTTTCGATTTGGTATAGACTTAAGAGCTGCTTGGACTTCTTCAAGTGTCACTTGTGGCTCTGGTGTGAAAACTTTTGGGACAAAAATGTCATTGACTGCTGGATCGCGATCATACAACTCATAAGTATATTGCTTCCACCTTTCCTTGATTTCTTCTCCACTTGTTAAAACTTTTCCATCTTTTGACTTTATGACTCCCAGCCTTGCTCTGAATTTACCGGACAAAGACTTTATCTTCTTGAAAAGCTCCCGCGAATTACCTGTTGTACTGTGAGTTTCTAAAGCTGTACACTCTTTGGACAAGTAATCATTTTTGTCTCTTCTCACAAGTTTTTGGAAACGTTGATTCAACCGCTTATATTTTTGTGTATCGCGTTCACTCTTTGCTTTCCTTCGGTCGTGAGCAACATTTATTGTTTCAGACGACATCCATTTTGATCTTTTTTGTGGTCTCGCTACTGCTAAAGTTTCTTTTGCTGAATCTCTAATGTTGCATTTGATGCTTTCCCACATCTCGTTTGTAGATTCATCGTGAGAAAGTAGCTCAAATCTGTTTGATACAGCGATCGAGTAGTTGTCCGAAATGTTGTCGAGATCATACTTTTTCTGTTGCAATGGCTTACTCTTGGTTTTGCTCAACTTCACTTTGATTTTCGCCGTGAGTAGTTCGTGGTCTGATCCGCAGTCAGCACCAGGTCGAGTTTTTGTACTTAGTACCATGCTTCGCCATCTGTGTTGGCATATAATGTAATCGATCTGGTTTCTGTAGTCTCCTCCTGGCGATGTCCATGTATAGAGCCGGCGATTTGGTTGTGGAAAACACGTATTTGTGATTGTCAAATTCAAATCCGTGCAGAACTGGATTAATCTGTCTCCTGCATTGTTTCGTATCCCAAGACCATATTTCCCGGTGACATTTGTTGTTTGCAGCTTGCCCACTTTCGCATTAAAATCTCCTATCAGCATGATGATATCTTTGTTGGGTGTGTCGTTTATTACTTCTTCCATAATCTGGTAGAATTCGTCTATTTCTTCTTCATCGGCAGCAGTGGTGGGAGAATACACTTGTATCACTGTCATGTTGACTGGCTGTCCCCTGATTCGGATGGTGATCACTCTATCCGAGACTGGATTAAAACCCATTACACATTTTTCTAGATAGCCAGGAATTATGAAAGCTACTCCATTCTTTCTTTGTGATTCATGTCCTGAATAGTAAACTACGTGCTGATCAGACCGAAAACTGCCTTTACCTGTCCACTTGAGCTCACTTACACCTAAGATTGATGTATTTGTCCTCTCCATTTCCGACTTTACAATTTCAAGCTTGCCACCTGACATACTACGGACATTCCATGTGGCAATGTTGTGCTTGTCAGTTAGGCGCACTTTCCTTTTAGCATTACTGGCGACATCAGGTGTGAGGCTTCCATCTGGGTTTGGCCCCACCCCGTCATTTCTGTCAGGTGCATGAAGAAAAGTTACCTCTTCCCCAGTAGCTTGGTGAGTGTTTTCCGACCTGGGGGGCTCATCTTCCAACACTATATTCTGTCTTAGTCTTGTCATGTACATGATGTTTTCGTGGCAAAGAAAACTGAAGTGGTTTGCCATTGTCTTCTTCAGCGCAGTACCATACTAATGATGGTGGGTATCGCCTGGCCGTTGTCATTGAGTGATGATCATCCGCCCAGCCGAAAAGCTCACAGACCGTTGTTCTATAGTGCTATAGAATCCTCCGCTCTGATCACATCCATCATCCTGCTGCCGATGACTTCACCGTTACCCTGGCGTGGGAGGCTATCAGGTACTGCACCTTGCCCAAGGGTGCCCTGCAACTATGCATTGTCAGGTAGGGTAGTTTATCTCCCTAAGACCTCCTGGTCTGCATACCCTTCAGTTAATAATGCCAGCCAATTTCTCATGAAGGCAGAAGATAGAGCATTGATAGGCAATATCAGTAGCTGTTTTTGAAATTCTTTTGGTGGCTGATGTCAATCAAATGATGTCATCAATTATCTATTGATAAGTTCAGTGTATGTTTATTGACACCTTCAAATACACTAAGAAATTTTTCTTAATTTGTTGGTCCATTACATAAAGCATTGTTTATTTTAGGCTTCACACACTTGAAACACTATGCTGAGTTTTATAAAATATAGATTTATTACCCAGGCTGATCATTACACAACTCTTCTTCTCAAAACAAAAAACTGAATTGCATGCACAACTTTTTGCTCTCACGGTCAGTTTGATGGAAATATCCTTATCCTGATGAGAACCATATTCCTTATTTCCAGCTTTTCCTCTGCCAGATGATGGAAAGGTTCATCCAGAATATAATCAAAGTTATGCACATTGCTGTATGAAAATGTATATGAACTTGATAGAGCTATAGTCATATCATGGGCAGATCATCCTGAAATTGTTCAACCAGCAAAAGAGATTTATATTGTTGAACCCATTGAAAAATCTGATAAGTCCCATTCTTTGTGTAGACCGGGTAGGGCAATTGTGGCTATTGCATTTAACCTGCTTTCCTAGCTAATGTAAGCTATAAAATTACAGTTAATAACATTTAAACATTTAATTAGCAATACCCAAAAAGAAAGAAATTCACTTTTTAAGGAAAAAATTTGGTAGGGCACTGCCCACAATGCCCAAAAGCACAAGGCACCACTGGTCCACATTAGTCATATAAACGAAAACAAAAATCATGTCATCTGCCATGGAGCCAGGCTAGAGTCACAAAGTAAGTACATGAAATAAACAAACCTGAATACCCTGTAACATGAAATAACTGTGATGGCAAACAGTCAACTTTTAGGTAAAGAGCCAAACTAGCAGACTTAAACAACTTGCAACAATCAATACTTACAGTATACCAATTCCAGCAAAAACACCAGATTGGGTTACTGAAATGCAAACATATCTATTACCAATTGTACACAAAACAAAAATCCAAAGAACTACAAACCTATAACCTATGCTTGGCAAATACATGCAAGATCCTAGCTCCTGTCCTGGAGTCAAGGATATAAAGCATTTTAGAAAAAATAAGCTACAGCCAACTGAGCAAAAAGGATTTAAAAACCCAAGGGTATAAACATCAATTAATTAGAAACAAAATAATTCATGCAGAATGTTAAAAAAAGAAAACCCATCATCAGCTTAAGTATACTAGCAAAATACACTTGATAGCATTACCTTCATTGATTCTACAAAACATGAAGATATTCCAACTATATACATATTTACATAAATATAACCTTAAACCATAGTTTTATTCCAATCTTGCAATCTGGCTGGTGCCAAGCCCAGCCCAGAAAAGGGTAGGGTTAGCATTAAGCTACTCTCAAGCCCCACAAAAAAATCTGTTACAGAAATGTAGAGATAAAATCATTGGATTTAGATATGTGGGTCAAGAAATGGTCACCTATTTGTGTGACAACACTCAATACAAATTATTACAACCTTACAAGAACATGAGTCATCAATTAGAAATACCCTTCACTTGCCATTTCAAAAGCAGAACAATAAAATAAACTTTCAGAAGGGCAGCATCTTTTCAAGATTCAAGGCAAGTGGAAAATGAATATACATTTTGTACTAAAAACAATATCTGATTTTTAAATATTTTTTTTTGGTTTAGACATCATTTGGTTTAGACATCTGAGCCCCAGTAACTGGGGCTCAGATGATACCCTTCAAAGGGATTTTTGTTTTGGCAGTGAGGATTTTCTTGGCTGAATGCCCACCCCAACACCAACCAATGGCTTAATCTTTTTTGTAAAGTGCCAAATTCTTTTTTACCTGCTTCAGGAACCAAACCAAGAATTTCTTGGTTATGGTGCAACCATTAAGCCATGCCCCCTCATCCAATATCACCATGAAAGTTCAAAATGATCTCCATGTCACAATTGATTTTTCAATTGTACAAAAACCATTCAGTACATTTAGGCAAGAAAACCTTTTAAAATTCTGACCAGTATATGTAAAAGATCTTGGTAGGATGTGCAGATAAGAAGTTGGACATATCACACAGGCAAAGAATCAGAAAAGAACAGAGCAAATATTGTCATCTCTTATATTCCCCTAAAAGCTCTTTATGTAAAGAAAAAAAATTCTTTTGTAAACAAAAAAAACCTGGTGATCAATTGCAATACTGATGACAAATTAGCTGAAGGAAGATATGGCTGACTGATCTGCAGAAGTTACTTACAACTTTGCTTTTCATTGCAGGTCAAGTATTCCTCCAATTGTTGGTATCTTATCTCCTCTTATCTCTTTGCTTGGTTGTTTTCTATTAATTATCCTTGGAAGACCAGTTTTGTTCCCAGAAAATCTCTTTGCAAACTGATCACATTGTGCTATTGTTATTAAAAATCCAAGGTTGACAACAATGGTTATTCATGGACTTGAATTTGAGTCTGATGTTCAGGTTGTCAGAGAATAAGAAAGAAAGTGCCCAATTTTTTTTAATATGGGGAAAACACAACCAATCTCAATCAGCAGAAAGGTGAGTCCTTATCTGCATTTAATATTTATAAGTAATCATTCTGATGTTAAACCTAGTAGGGTTACTTCCGCTGTGGAATACCAATCAATGATGCTGCTTGCATTTGTTGTTTTTTTCTTGATCTTTATTGGAGTCATTATATTCAACCTACTGGTAAGTCTGCTTCAACAACTGTTGATTCCTTGTATTACATTGGAGTACCTTATGCCTGAGGCCATTTTGTATTATATAAATCTACCTTCCATACTTACATAGAGTATTGCTATCACATCTGGACATATCCTTCCTTATGTCGTCTTGATGCTCTTAATGGGGCTTGGAGGCATATTAATAACTTGATACAAGTCTTAAAGTCTTAAAATCTGTTGGCCAGTCTTGATTGCCCATTTTTCTTCCCCTTGTATTACATACATGAATTAATTGTTTAAACTAGAACAGGGAATACTAAATTCCACCTACATTTCATTTACCGTTTACCCTAAAAACAGATAGTATAGCAGTATCACAATGGCCTCAAAGAGCTCAGTGAATTCTAAATAATGACCCCTAAAAGCAGACCAATAAAATAATTGCCCACAAGAGCCTGGTAATATGAGTTATCATACCGTTTGATGCCCACAAAACTTACTTTTAATTATAAGACATGATCATGACTAAGTCGTTATGGACACCATGAAGGTAACTGAGTTACAAAGGTTCATATACCTGAACTCTGTTTACTTTTGTCTTTTTCGGCTAGTCGTTTAGCTTCCTTTTCAAAGTACATTTTTTGCTGCTGTAAAATACCATCTCTAATTCCATAATATTTCTGAACAGCTAAAATCCGTTCTGATTTCTCGATTTCCTGACCATCCAAATACTTCAGGTTTGGTAGAGTTGCAATGACGTATTCTCTGTAACCAACAAACTCTACGCATGGGTTTCCAGTAAGAAAGAGTTCTCTTAGGTGCATGTTATCCTTTAGGCTTTCAATGCTTGTTAATTCTCCAACGAAGTTAACGGTAAGGTCGAGCTTATTTAAGGACTCGCATCCACCAAGGTTCTCAATTCTTTTGATGTTATTTAAAGCTAAATTCAAATACTCTAACTTTTTTAATCTTTTAACGTTCTCTATTTTTGGTATTAGATTGCTCTGTAAGTACAATATCTTTAAATCCCGACACCATTGGTCCAAGTGATCAATTTTCTCTATGTCCAACTGATGTAATGACAGCTCCTCCAAGGTTGTAATCTCTAAATTATTGTGCTCAGATCTTTTGCGAACTATATCTTCCGTTATAAAAACCATCTTTATTTATCCTACTTGGTAACGTTGTTGTTCATTTCGGTGATTTTTGCTCAGTGGTGAGCTATTTTCCAGTAACAGATACAGACAGATTTGCCCTACCTATGCTGGTAATTTCAATTTCATGAGGGGTTTACCACTTGGTGCTGCAAGATTGAAGGATGATTTACCATGAAAAAGCATTATGTTTTAGTCTCTTTCTGAAAATATAGAGAAAAAAATCCACACTAGAGCCGAGGGAAAAGAAAAAACATCACCATGACAACAGAATTAAAAACCACAGAAACAGGCCACCTTTTTATTTGAAAAAAAATACTGTGCATTATGGAAACGGCTTTATCGTTTCAAAGGCTTGGAAAGATCACATAAAAAATGTTAGAAAGTAAATGAACAAAAAGCTTTTCTGCAGTTGAAATCAAAGGGTGAAAGCAAAAAGGAAATTTTAACAAATGTTATCAATATTTATGCACCTCATCCCCAAAGAGTGAATGATGATTCCTCAGCATTTGACAAGGTTTATGATCTTAGAAAAATGACTTCAAAATTAAGAACTTGTTGTCCTCTCTAAAATTAAATGAACGATTTTAAAGCCAGGGTAGGCAAGAACTTATGAAATGAAAAAATTTTAGGGAACATCTGAAAAGGATGTAGAAATACAGGCGGACAAAGACTCTTGGGTTTTTGTGATTTCCACAACCTACTAGTAAGTGATAACCGTTTTCAATACTCGGCGAGTCACCGGACGATATGGGAGCAGAAGTGTAAGTAGGAAGAAACAAACAAAATGGTAGCTATATGGAAGCAAATAGACAACATACTTGTATCACAAAGCAGAAAATAATTACTAATTGATGCTAGGTCTTATAGCGGAACGATGCTTGAAAGTGATCACGCATTAGTAGTGTGTCGTGTAGGAATTGAACTTGGCAGGATTTTTCAAAAAGTCAAAAGCTCAAGCAAAGAACTGTTAGATACAAGGAAACTAATTAATGATATAAAAATGAAACGTGAGTATCGGAATGCACTGAAAGGTAAGCTGAATGAAAATATTGCTTGATGGGATGAATTTAAGGAAAGGACATTAGAAACTGCTAAAGACGTTCTCGGGCATATTAATGCAAACAAAAATGTGAAATATTTCAGTCAAATTATTTCAAATTTATCTGCCAAAAACAAGTCATTGAGAATCCAAATTCACAACTGCAAAAACTTTTGAAATAAGCAGGGCTTTGAAGAAAGAAAGAAATAGCATAATAAAATTGATTAAAAGAGAGGCTAAAAAAGAAGGTGGAAACAAATTGACAAGAGAACAGTTTTATTTTCTGAAACCATGGGTGATAATAGAAGGTTTAAAGCAATATTAACACTAAATTAAGAGAAAAGTCAAAACATGTTTATCATTGAAGAACAAAACAAAAATCACTAACAATCATGACATTCATAACCTTGTCAAAAACATTTTCAATCAAAACAATATGATACAAATCAACAAAATATAACTGAAACTGAATCAGATAACTTGAATGAACCACTGAATGATCCTATAAGTTCTAACGAAGTAAAATCAAAAGTTCAAAAGATAGAAAACAATAAAGCAGCGGGGCATGAAAATGTAGAAAAATGTAGAACTTTCAAAATATGAACACATTGAAGATAAAACTGTTGTGTTTCTAAATAATGTCGTCACAGGATCTAAATTGCCTATCACAATCACAAAGTGAATATAGAGAGGTGATGAGCACAACAAATATCCTGTTGGCAAACAGATGACTTTGTGTCAAAGCCAAAAATATCAAGATAACAAAATATACATAACAGGAATAGCCTTGAAAGCATTCAAAACGATAAGTAGAATTGAATTTTTGAAAGAACTTGAAAATTTCTTAATGAGGACGAAATTCGAATGTGTAGGATCTTGTTAAGAAACACACAAAAAATTTCCTATCACAGATGAAATAAATGGCTTAAATAGTGCACTTTGCACCAATGTTAGATCTCTCCTATGGTATGAGAGGAGTGGGAATTTTTTCAATCTTCACCTTGAGAAAGAATTAAGAAAAGTTTGCTATTTTTTACCATGAACTTAAACAATGATGGTAGTTACTTGAAATGCTCACCATTATCTAAAGAATTGATTTACGAAGACGATACGGAGTTTGTTATGGAAGATAATCATTTATGTGATTTAATGACTCAAAATTTAGAAGAAATTCTAAAAGAGAGAAATTTAAAGGTACGTCCTACTAAAACAGAATATACAGTAGTTGAGATAGGAGATAAATTGAAATTAAGAGGAGTAAAAAAGTTGGAAAGTTTATGAGGAGATACTGAAAATATAATAAGGCGAAAATACACCTTTCCCGAGATTTTTTTCGCTGCATGATAACGAGGCGGAACTTGCGAAAAAATCAAAACATACAGCCAGCAAGTGCTTTGAAAGAGAAAATGGCGTTTCTTGTGTTATGAGAAATTGATTGCTTAATATAAAAATGGAGTCTTCAGAAAATTATGCTGGTTCGTCTGCCTCTAGACCAAAACAAATCGAAAAAGGTGGATTGGGAGTGTACTGCTGCATGCCAAATTGCAAAAGTAGAACGTATGACAGCAAAATGAATCCAACTGGCATTGGTTTTTTCACACTACCCAAAGATGCTAAGCTTTATCGTCAGTGGAAACGTATAATAAATCAATATAGAAGGAAAGGTACTGGAGATAATTTTCAAATAAAGAGGACTACTGTACTTTGTGAATTTCATTTTGAGGCAAAAGACATCAAAGTTAGCTTGGGACAAGGAAGAAAAACTTTAAAGAAAGGAACTGTACCAAAAATATTTTCTTTTAAACCAGAAGTAGTAGATTCAAAGAGAAAATCTC
>RDPX01000001.1:3215448-3245602 GCA_003991215.1 Morbakka virulenta | reverse complement strand
ATATAATATATAATAATATATATATTATTTTTTAGTTTTAACGTCATTTTCCCCCAGAAATTGGGGCTCAGACGGTGCCCTTCAGAGGGACTTTGATTTGGCAGTGAGGAATTTCTTGGTCGGATGCCCTTCCTGACGCCAACCAATGGCTTTTTTTCTTTGCAAAGTTCCAAATTGTCTTTGACAGTTCAGGGAATCTAACCCGGAACTCTTGGTTATTGTGCAGCTGCACTAACCATTAAGCCACGGCACCTCTCTATATAATAATATATATATATATATATATATATATATATATATATATATGTAAAGAGAAAGCGGGGCAACAGAGAGAGAATTGGGTTTGACTTAATTTATGTAGGCATGTGTACTTACTTCAACATGTGTCTTGAAGTGAAGTTCCTTGGTTCCTTGGTTCCTTGGTTCCTTGGTTCCTTGGAAATGGGTTAGAACTATTGTCTGACTGTAATAGCCCTGAGTTTTATAATAGGATTCACATTGATAAGAGAAATTTTATTTTTGAGCTGATAACTCTGTATAAATATTTTTTGTAAATCAGTCAATTAATAAAAAACTAAGTTTCTAAAAATCGTTTCTTATCTCGACTTTTCAGCAAGAAATAACTTGATATGCCATCTGATTTCAAATGCAATACAAAGTTAATAGAGAAAGATACAAAATAAAGATAAAACATAAAAACACCAAAGCAAGATTAAAATCATTTTTCGTGTATATTGCTGATACAATTATTTGGAAAAATAAATTTTCACCACATATTATATGAGCTATTAATAGACATAAATGATAAAATCGGAATTGCCTGGATAATTACGACAAGAGTATCCGCTCCGAAAATTGAGTCTGGTACTCACACTAGAATTGTTAATAGCGAATTCTAAAGCCAGGTAATAAATAAAGTTTTAGAATTAAATCGTGAGATAGTTATACTTGATACTGCTATATATAAATAGTTCAGAGCAGATTGTTAGCTGTCAATATGTATTGTAAATTAAACAATTACTAGAAATCATCTTTTTACATATTAATATGTAATGTACCAAAAAAAACATAGCAAACAAAGATGACACTCATTCGACCTTTTACTGCATGGCACACTCCTTGTGACAGATTGTTATGTAAGAAACATAAGAATAAGAAATATTAAGCCGAATAAATAAGAAACTGTTATTAAACGAAAATAGGCTGAGAAAGGTAAAAAATTAACTGAAACTTATTTTAAACGCAAGGATCTTGAAACATAAGGAGCATACCAATATTTTTAAAAACGAGAATGAAAGGCCAACACATTTGGGTCAACAAGTGGTTGAGAACTCATTTTCTGGCTCTGACTAAGTGTTAGCCTACGAAATTGAAAGGAAGGATCACTTCTACAAAAAGTATTAAATATTTTTTTTAATTCCAAAATCCCGAGATTTTGGGATTTTTGCTCTTGGGCGAATAAGATTTCTCTTTGCCACAACTACCTCCAGATCACCTTGGGGTAAGGTGTAGTGCCCGTTAGCCTTGGGTGTATGGGTTTCATTAGCTTTGGTTGGCAGCCCACTTACCTTCATGATAAATATACACATAGATATTCATTTCTCGTCGTTTGTTCCACAGGTCAACAAGGAGCTCGTTATTCAGCAATGAACTAGGCTGCAAGAGAAAAGTGTACTCCTGGAACAATCTCTGTCGGCCTCCAAGCCCCTGTGGAACAGTTAACAGAAATTACCCTTTACTCAGCCTCCCAGGATGTACAATCTCTTGCACACAGAAACCAAAGAACAAATGGAATAGGGAGAAATATGAGTAACGTATGGAAGCGTTCATCACTGCTCAGCTCAATCCATTAGGAGGGATAACACCAGACTAACCTAATCATAGAGAGAAATGGAAATCCGACAACAAGGCTTAACAATGATCCCAATAGATAAGCCAATGGCAAATGAGAAGTCATCAAAAAGAAGGAACCTACATATATAGAAGATGAAAACACAAGAAGAAAAGTACAACAAGCCTTGAACGTGAGTCATAACAACTGTGACGAAAACAACCGAGAGCAAGCAGATAAAGAGAACATCAGCATAGCAGCTGGTAATTCACAGCAAGCACATGAAAATCAAACCCAGGGAATATCTTGACCAACGCCACTGAAGAATCAGACCAAGAAATGGATATTAACCGGACTGAAAAGGCAGTCACCATCAAGGATAAAGAGAAAACCGTTAGGTACCTAGAACTAAAAGGCAACAGAATGAGAAAATGGGAAGAGCTAAAACACCAACATTTCAAAGAGAGAGACAAGCAGACTAAGCACAATGACAAAATAACCAAATATCTAATTAAACAGCCAACACAGTTGCAAAAGACACAAAGAAAAGCCAAGATCCCATGGACCTAACGTCTATCAATCAACTGTATTAAGCAGCGCCATCGGTCATCACAGACTTGAAAGAAACAAAGCAGTAAAAGGAACTGTGAAAGCGGAAACAACCAAAGTGGAGAGAGTATACAGACAAGCACATGCAAAAGAAAAGAACTGACCTAGTAGCACTCATAGAAATGTAAAATGGCTCACTGTCTAACCAAGAGAAAACCAAATTAAGAAACAGTATTCAATGAAGAAGAAGGAAAAGAGAGGCTAAAGTAATAAATTTAAGCAAAAGCCCAAAGAATAAGGTGTAAGAAGAGAAATAAACATCTCAGGCAAAACAAGCTCTTTAAAACAGATATTAAGAAATTTCACAGAGTAAAAGAAAATACAAGTCAGGGATCAACCAACACTATTCAAAATAGAAGAATTTTGGAACAAAATTTTGGAAGACGATAAAGAACACAACGATACAGCAGAATGAACCAACAGAGAAGAAGAAGAAGAAATAATTCAAGCACAAGACGAGTGAGAGATATCAATAAATTGGAATTTATTCTGGCCCTGAAAGAAGCTAGTAATTGGAAGTCACCCGGAGCGGATATAGTCCGCATCTCTGGCAGAAAAATCTGTAAACTTTAAATGAAGGTATTGCAGGAGAATACACAGAAACTATAAAGAGGCCAGTTTAAGGATCCCCACTGGCTAACAGAGGATCTGACTGATCAACCCAAAGATGACGAAACAAGAAGCTATTGTACTATTATTGTATATTATCATAATATTATTATTATAATATTGCTATTATATTATTATCATTATATTATTATTATTATATATGTATTATTGTAAGGCAAACAGAAGAAAGTTATAGTTTGAAAGCTATCTAGAATAAGCAAGACTTTTGATCTATGGAGAAAGATCAAAAGCGAAGAATTGTTGTCATAAATTAACAAAAAATAAGGAACTGAATAACATTAAAAAATAAAAAGGCTGAGGTATTTTGAACACATAAGCAGGAATAATAGATCAAATCAAAAACTATTTGAAGGTAAAATAAGTCGAAAGAGATAAAAAGGAAGACCTAGAATTATATGTTACGACAGGAATGAAGATGGAGTGTTATGAAGTACTCCAAGGTAGTCAAATTTGTAAAATATCCAGAAAAGCTGCTATTCATTCCCTCCTGCTTTTAAAAAAAGAGCACGAAACTACAAAATGAATCGATATTTTTAAAACCCATCCTTATTCTTTCATTTACTAGTTTCAGATTACCAGTGCTACAAGCAATGCAATTCAAGGTCTTACTCTATCTTGTGAAATTTGTTTCGTAAAAAAAAAAGGTATTTGTTGTCTATCCCCTCTCCCCTTTCCTTTCATCACCACCACCAAAGAAAATGAAGTTCAGCAAAGTTCAAATTTATTCTACACATTTAAAACATATTTCAATAAAACTACTGAGGTTTTTTAATATGAATATAAATAAAACATAAACAAATATAATAAAAAAAATAAAACATACCACTGGACGCTTTGCATGGACAATATTTGATAGAGTTAACAAATTCATCTTCACTTTACAAAGCTACACCAATATGCATTACTTCTTCAGTACCGACAACTGTTTGTGTAAATGGTGTACACATATGTAGACACAGTCATCGCGAAACTATTTGTGTAAATAGTGCAGACCTGTCCAGAATCAGTAAATTTGTCTAAACAGTGCAGATATGTGTGGACACAGTCTTCACAGAACTATTTATGTCAACAGTGTAGACATGTACATACACAGTCCTCGCGGAACTATTTGTTTAAATATTGTAGACATGACTAACTCAATCTTCGTGAAACTATTTCTGTAAATCGACTAGACATGTGTAAAAAGTGTAGACATGTCTGAACACAATTCTTATGGGACTATTTTTTAAGTAGTGTAGACATATCTAGACATAGTCCTCGTCTATTTGTGTAAATAGTGCAGACCTGTCAAGAATAAGTTCTCACGGAACCATTTATGTAAATAGTGTAGACATGTATGGACAAAGTCCTAACAGAGTTATTTATGTAAATTGTGTAGACATGTCTAGACACAGTCGTCGCGTAATTATTGGTATGAATAGTCTAGAAATGTGTGGATAAGTGCTCAAGGAACTATTTGTGTAAATAGCGTAGACATGTGTGGACACAGTCCTCAAGCAACTATTTATGTAAATAATGTAGACATATATACAAAAAGTACTCGTGGAACTATTTTTATAAAAAGTGTAGACATGTCTAGCTACAGTCCTCACGGAATNGTGTAAATAGTGCAGACCTGTCAAGAATAAGTTCTCACGGAACCATTTATGTAAATAGTGTAGACATGTATGGACAAAGTCCTAACAGAGTTATTTATGTAAATTGTGTAGACATGTCTAGACACAGTCGTCGCGTAATTATTGGTATGAATAGTCTAGAAATGTGTGGATAAGTGCTCAAGGAACTATTTGTGTAAATAGCGTAGACATGTGTGGACACAGTCCTCAAGCAACTATTTATGTAAATAATGTAGACATATATACAAAAAGTACTCGTGGAACTATTTTTATAAAAAGTGTAGACATGTCTAGCTACAGTCCTCACGGAATTATATGTGTAAGTAGTGTAAACACATGCGAATACAGGCTTCCCTGAACTATTTATGTAAATAGTTTAGACACTTCTAGAAATTGTAGTCGCGGAATTAGTTATGTAAATAGTGTAGGCATCACTAGACAGTATCCTTTCGGAAATATTTGTGCAAATAGTGTAGACAAGGCTAGACAGAGTCCTCGCGGAAATCTTTGTGAAAATAGTCAAGACATGTCTTGACAAAGTCCTCGCGGATCTATTTATTTAAACAGTGTGAACAAGTCCTGTCACAGACTTGCGGAACTATTTGTGTAAATAGTGTAGACATGTCAAGACAGAGTCTTCATGGAACTATTTGTGTATATAGTGTCGACATGTGTTAAGACATTCCTTACAGAAAGATTTATGTAAATAATCTAGACATCTAAGGACAATGTTCTATTTGTGAAACTATTTGTGTAAAGAGTGTACACATGTCTGGACACAGTTCCCGAAGAACTATTTGTGTAAATAATCAAAACATGTTTAGAAACTGTATTCCCTGAACTACCTGTGTAAATATTGTAGATATGTCTACACACAGCTCTCACCGAATTGTTTGTGTAAATAGTCTATACAGGTCTAGACAGAGTCCTCGCGGAACTATGTATGAAAATAGTGTGGACATGTGTAGACAGAGAAATCGCAGAACTGTTAGTGTAAATACTGTAAGCATGACTAGATGCAGCCAGACACACTCATTGTGAAAATATTTTTGTAAATAGTCCAGATATGTCTAGGCACAGTCCTCACAGAACCTTTTGTGTAAATGGTGTAGACATGTCCAGACACAGTCCTCGCGGAACTATTTTTGCAAATACTCCAGACATGTCTGGAAAAAGTCCTTCCCTAACAACTTTTGTAAATACTCTAGACATGACTAGACACAGTCCTCAAGGAACCATTTTTGTAAATAGTGTAGAGATGTCTACACACGGTCCTCACAGCGCTATTTGTCTAAATAGTGTAGACAACTCTAGACACAGTTCTCGCAAAGATAACTGTGTAAGTGATATAGTCATACCTAGACACAGTGCTCCCGGAACTATTTGTGTAGATAGTGTAGACACGTCTAGATACAATCCTTGCGGAGCTATCTGTGTGAATAGTGTAGACATGTCTATACACAGTCCTATGAAGACTATTTGTGCAAATAGTAAATACATTTCTAGTGACATTCTTCGTTGAACCATTTGTGTAAATACTGCAGACATGTGTGAACACAGTCCTCGCAGACCTATTTGTGTAAATAGTGTAGACATGTCTAGACACATTTCTCGCGGACTATTTATTTAGATAGTGTAGACATTTGTAGCGAGAGACTTCGCGAAAATATTTGTGAAACTGGTCTAGACCTGTCTAAACACACTTGTCGCAAAGCGATTTGTATAAATAGTGAAGATATGTCTAGAGATAGTCATCGCATTACAATTTGTGTCAAAAATGTAGATCTGTCCACCACAGCCCTCGTGGAACTGTTTGTGTAAATCGTTTAGACATCTCTAGACACAGTCCGTGTGGAATTAGTTGTGTAAGTAGTGTAAACATGTCTGTACATAGTCCTCACCGAATTATTTGTGTGAATAGTGTTACTATGTTTAGACAGACTACTCGAGGAACCATTTATGTAAATACTCTAGACATCTAAGGACAACTTCCTAGCAAAACTATTTTGGTAAATAGTGGAGACATGTCTAGAAAGTGTCCTTGCGGACATAGTTGGGTAAATTGTGTAGAGATTTTAAGACACAGTGCTCGCAGAACTATTTGTGTAAATAGTGTAGACACGTCTAGACACAGTCCTTACGGAACTATATGTGTAACTAGTCTAGACATGTCTAGACACAGTCCTCCCAAACTTATTTGTCCCAAATAGTGTAGATATGTCTAGAAAGTGTCGTTGTAGAAATAGTTGTGTAAATTATGTATACATGTCAAGACACAGTCCTCCTTCAACTGTTTGTGTAAATAATCTAGACATGCCCAAAAATTGTCTTCCCAGAATTATCTGTGTAAATAGTGTAGACATGGCTAGACAGAGTCATCGCGGAACTGTTTTTGTAAATGATGTTTAGATTTCTAGACACAATCCTCGAAGAATTAGTTGTGTAAATAGTGTAGACAGGTCTAGACACAATCCTCACGGAACTGTTTGTGTATGTAGTCTATACATGTCTAGACACAGTCCTCGCGGAATCATGTATGTAAATAGTGCAGACAGGTCTACGCACAGTCCTTGCGCAAATATTTTATTAAATGGTGTAGACATGTCGAGACACAGTCCTCGCAGAAGTGCTTGTGTAAATGATGTGGACATGCCTAGACAGAGTCCACAGGGAACTATGTACTTAAATAGTCCAGCCATCTCTACACAGAGTCCTAGCGGATCGATATGTGTAAATAGTCTAGACATATCAAGACAGGTTCTTCATGGAACTATTTGTGTATATAGTGTCGACATGTGTTGAGACATTCCTTACAGAAAGATTTACGTAAATAATCTAGACATCTAAGGACAATGTTCTATTTGTGAAACTATTTGTGTAAAGAGTGTACACATGTCTGGACACAGTTCCCGAAGAACTATTTGTGTAAATAATCAAAACATGTTTAGAAACTGTCTTCCCTGAACTATCTGTGTAAATATTGTAGATATGTCTACACACAGCTCTCACCGAATTGTTTGTGTAAATAGTCTATACAGGTCTAGACAAAGTCCTCGCGGAACTATGTATGAAAATAGTGTGGACATGTGTAGACAGAGTAATCGCAGAACTGTTAGTGTAAATACTGTAGGCATGACTAGATACAGCCAGACGCACTCATTGTGAAAATATTTTTTTAAATAGTCCAGATATGTCTAGGCACAGTCCACACAGAACTTTTTGTGTACATGGTGTAGACATGTCGAGATACAGTCTTCGCGTAATTCGTGGTGAAATTAGTGTAGGGAGGTCCAGAGACGATCCTCGCGGAATTATTTGTGTAGATAGTGTTACCATGTTGAGACATACTCCTCGAGGATCTATTTATGTAAATAATCTAGACATCTAATAACAAAGTCCTCGCAAAATTATTTGTGTAAATATTAGAGGCATGTCTAGAAACTGTCCTTACGGAAATGGTTGTGTAAATTTTGTAGAGATATCTAGACCCCGTCCTCCCAAACTATTTGTGTAAATAGTGTAGACATGTCCATACACAGTTCTCAGGGAAATGTTTGTGTAACTGGTGTAGACATTTTGAGATACAAGCCTCTCCGAATTGTTTGTGTAAAGAATGTAGACATGTCTAGACAAAATCTTGTCGGAACTTTTTGCGTAAATAGTGTGAACATGTCTAGACATAGTCCTCGCGGATGTGTTTGTGTAAATGGTGTAGCCGTGTCGAGAAACAGTCTTCTCGGAATCTTTTTGTAAATAATGTTGTTGTGTCTAGCCTTTTGGAATCTGTTATTTTAAATATTGTAGACTGGCCCAGACACAGTCCTCAGGAAATTATTTATGTAAATGGGGTAGACATGTCTAGACAGAGTCGTTGTGGAACTGTTTGTGTAAATATTGTAAACATGTCAAAACACAGTCATCACAGAATTGCTTTTGCAAATGTCGTAGACATATCGAGACACAGTCCTCTCGGAACTCTTTTTGTAAGTACTGTAGACGTGTCTAGACACAGTCTTTCCGGATCTGTCTGTATAAATAGTGTAGACATGTCTAGAATGAGTGCTCATTAAACCAAGTAAGTAAATGGTGTAGACATGTGTAGAGTCAATCCTCGCCGAAATAATTGTGTAAATAATCTAGACAGGTCTAAACACAGTTTTTCAGGATCTGTTTGTGTAAATAGTGTAGACAAGCTTAGGCATAGTCCTTAGGAAACTATTTATGTAAATGGTGTAGATATGTCTAGACAAAGGCCTCGCAGAACGTTTTGTGCAAATAGTGTAGACGTGTCTAGGCACAGTTTTTCCTTGTCTGTTTGTGTAAATAGGCTAGACATGTCTAGACACGGTCCTTGCGGATCTACTTGTGTAAATAGTCCTGAAAGGGCTTGATACAGTCCTCGCAGAACTACTTGTGTAAATAGTGCACTCATGCCTAGACACAGTCACCAGCAAACTATTTATGTAAGTAGTGCAGACATGTCTAGACGAAGGCCTCGCAGAACTATTTGTGTAAATAATTTAGATCTGTCTAGACACAATCCTTGCAGATCTATTTGTGTAAATAGTTAAGATATAGCTTGAGTTTGTCCTCCCAGAATTATTTGTGTAAATAGTGCAGTCATGCCTAGACACAGTCCTCAGGAAACTATTTATGAAAATGGGAAAGACATATAGACACAGTCCTCTCGGAACTCTTTTTGTAAATAGTGTAGACAAGCCTAGGCATAGTGCGTAGGAAACTATTTATGTAAATGGTGTAGATATGTCTAGACAAAGGCCTCGCAGAACTATTGGTGTAAATAGTGTAGACATGTTTAGACATGTTATGTCATAACTATTTGTATAAATAATCTAGACATGTCTAGATACAGTTCTCGCAGGACTGTCTGCGTAAATGGCGTACACATGTCGAGAAAGAGGCCTCTCCCATTTCTTTTTGTAAATAGTGTAGACATATCTAGACAAAGTCCTTTCGGATCTGTTTCTGTAAATAGTATACTCAAGCCTAGACATAATTTTTAGGAAATTATGTATGTCAAGGGTGTAGATATGTCTAGACAAAAGCTACCTAGAACTGTTAGTGTAAATAGTATAGACGTGTCTGGACACAGTCCTTCCGAGTTTGTTTGTGTAACAAGTCTAGACATATCAAGACAGAGACCTTTCGAATCTATTTATGTAAATAGTCTGTAAAATGGCTTGACACAGTCCTCGCAGATATATTGGTGTAAATAGTGCAGTCATGCCTAGACAAAGTCATCAGGATTATATTTCTAATAATGGGGTAGAATTGTTTAGACACACTTCTTGCGGAACTGTTTGTGTGAATGATGTAAACATGTCAAGACACAGTCCTCATGAAACTATTTATCTACATGGAATAGACATATCGAGACAGACTCCTATCGGAACTCTTTTTGTAAATAGCGTACACTGTCTAGACACAGTAATTCGGAATCTGTTTGTGTATATAGTATAGACACGCATAGAAATAGTCCTTAGGAAACTATTTATCTAAATGATGTAAAAATGTCTAGACAGAGTCCTCACAGAATTACTTGTGTAAATAGTATAGACGTGTCTAGACCCAGCTCTTCCCGATATGTTTGTGTAAATAGTTTAGACATGTTTAGACAAATCGTCCTGGAATTAAGTATGTAAAGGGTGAAGATATGTATAGTGTCAGTCCTCACGAAAATAATTGTGTAAATTATCTAGTCATGTCTAGATAAAGGCCGCGCAGAACTATTTGTTTAAATGGTCCAGACAAGTCCTGACATAGTCCTCTTGTACCTCTTTGTGTAAATATTATGCACAATTCAGGACACAGTCCTCGTTAAACCAAGTGTGTATATGGTGTAGACTTGTGTAGAAAAGGGCCGCGAAGAACTATTTGTGTAAATAATCTAGAAATGTCTAGACACAGTTCTCGCAGGACTGTTTGCGTAAATGGTGTACACATGTCGAGACAAAGTCCTCTCCCATCTCTTTTTGTAAATAGTGTACACATATCTAGACAAAGTCCTTTCGGATCTGTTTCTGTAAATAGTATACTCAAGCCTAGACATAATTCTTAGGAAATTATGTATGTCAAGGGTGTAGATATGTCCAGATAAATGGCTTACAGAATTATTTGTGTAAATAGTGTACACATGTCTAGACGCAGCCCTTCCCTATATGTTTGTGTAAATAGTGTTACCATGTCTTGATAAAATCGTCATTGAAGTAACTATAAAGAGGGTGTAGATATGTATAGTGTCAGTCCTCACCAAAATAATGTTGTAAATTATGTAGTCATGTCTAGATAAAGGCTGCGCAGAACTGTTTATGTAAATATTGTGGAGATGTCTGGACTCAATCCTTATTAAACCAAGTATGTATATGGTGTACACATGTGTAGAAATAGGCCGCACAAAACAACTTGTGAAAATAATCTAGACATGTCTGCACACAGTCCTCGCGGCACAGTGTGTTTATATGGCGTACACATGTCCGGACAGAGTTCTCTCGGATTATATTTTGTAAAGGCTGAAGATATGTCTAGACACAGTCCTTTCGGATCTGTTTGTGTAAATAATTTACGCTGGCCTAAACACAGTCCTTTGGAAGCTATTTATCTAAATAATGTAAGCATGTCTAGACAAAGGCCTCACAAAACTATTTGTGTAAATTAGGTAGACATTTCCAGACACAGTCCTTGCGGACCTATTTGTTTAGATAGTTCACATATGGCTTGACAAAGTCCTCGCAGAACTATTTGTGCAATTAGTGCAGTCATGCCTAGACACAGTCCTCATGAAACTATTTATGCGAATGGTGTTGGCATGTCTAGACACAGTCCTCGCGGAACTGTTTGTGTGAATGGTGTAAACATGTGGAGACAGACTTCTCTCGGAACTGTTTTTGTAAATAGTGTAGACTACCTAGACACAGTCCTTCGGAATCTATTTAAATAGTATAGGCACGCCTAGAAACAGTCGTCATGAAGTTAAGTATGTAAAGGGTGTGGACATGTGTAGAGTCAGTGCTCACCAAAATAATTGTGCAAATGAGGTAGACATGTCTAGACATGGAGAAAGTCTTGGAGAAATAGTTGTGAAAATAGTCTTGATACCTTCAGAGATCCTCACGGAACGATTTATGTAAATAGTGTGGAGATGTGTGGACACAGTGCTCATGGAATTATTTATATATATAGTCTAAATTTGCGGAACTATTAGTGTAAATAATGGAGACATTTTTAGACAGAGTTCTCGCAATTTTTTGTGACAATAGGATAGACATTTCTCGACACAGACTTCGCAGATTTATTTGTGTAAATAATGTAGACATCCCCAGACATAAGTCCTCACAAAATTATTTGTGTAAATAGTGTAGACATGTGTGGATACAGTCCTCGCTGAATTATTTTTGTAAAAAGCGTAGACATGTTTAGGAACAGTCCTCCCGGATCTATTTGTGTAAATGGTGTAAAGATATGTGGACATAGACCTCGCAGATTTATTTTTATAAATAGTCTGGACGTGTCTACACACAGTCCTTGCGGAACTATTTGTGTAAAAAGTGTTACCATGTCTAGACTGAGTCATCGCAGAACTATTTGTATACATAGTGTAGACATGCGTGAACACATTCCTCACAGAACCATTTATGTAAATAATCTATAATAACTGCTCTTCGCATAAATAGCGTAGATATGTCTAGAGATAGTCCTCGCCGAACTATTGTTGTAAATAGTGTTACCATGTTAAGACATTATCCTCGAGGAACTATTTATGTATATATTCTAGACATGTCTAGACACGGTCCTTGCGGATCTATTTGTGTAAATAATCTAAAAACACCGTCCTCGTGGTAATCGTTGTGTATATAGTGTAGACATGTCTAGGAACTTTCTTACCGGAACTATTTGTGTAAAACGTGTAGGCATGTTTAGAGACAGTACTTGCGAAATTAGTTGTGTTAATAGTCTAGACATGTCTAGACACAGTCCTCGCAGAACTATTTTGTAAATAGTCTAGACATATCTAGACACAGTTCTTGTGGAGCTATTTGTGAAAATAGCGTAGACATGTCTAGACACAGTCATTACGGATCTATTTCTGTAAATAGTCTAGACATGTCTAGACACAGTCCTTGTAGAGCTATATGTGTAAATAGTTTAGCCTTGTCTAGAAACTCTCCTAGCGGATCAATCTGTGTAAATAGTCTAGACAGGTGTAGACAAAGCCTCACGGTACTATTTATGTAAAACGTTTTACCATATCTAAACAGAGTCCTCGCAGTTTTATTTATGTAAATATGGTAGATATGTCTAGACGTTGTCCGTGAGGAACTATGTTTGCAAACAGTGCAGATTTTCTAAACATGTCTAGAGGGAGTCATTGCGGAACTATTTGTGTAAATAGTGTGGAGATATTTAGGTAGAGTACTCCTGGAACTCATTGTTTAAATTGTGTAGACATGTCTACACACCGTCCTTGCGGAAGTATTTGTGTAAATAATGTATACATTTCTAGACAAAGTCCTCGCGCTAATATTATTTTCAATAGTCTACACATGTGTGGACACAGTCCTCAAGGAATTTTTTGTGGAAATAGTGTAGAAATGTCTACACACAGTCCCTGCGGACGTTTTTGTGTAAATAAAGTAGACATTTCTAGTCAAAGTCCTCACGGAATTATTTTTGCAAATACTCTAGACATGCCTGGTCACAGTCCTCAAGGAACTATTTGTCTAAATAGTGTAGACATGTCTAGACAGAGGCCTGGCGGTACTATTTGTGAAAATATTCTAAACATGTCTAGAGGGTGTCGTTGCGGAACTATTGGTGTGAATAGTGTAGACATGTCTAGAAACAGTCATCGCGGAACTATTTGCGTAAATAGGGTAGACACGTCTAGAGTCTGTCCTCACGGAGTTATTTATGTAAAGAGTCTACACATGTCTAGACACAGTCCTCTCGGAACGTTTTGTGTAAATAGTGTAGACAAGTCTAGAAACCGTCCTCGCGAACTATTTATGTACATACTGTAGACATGTCTAGACACAGTCCTAAGGGAACTATTTATGTAAATAGGCTAAACATGCCCTAGCGTTTGACTGAAAAGATGACGAGTTTGACTATTCTTTTGGTGGAAAATAGACAACAAGTACTAAAACATTTCATGACCTTCTGTGTTGATGCTGCTTTTTGATGTGTAATTCATTGTTGAATGACTTCTATTCGGGTTTCAAAGCCAAATATCATATTGGTTTTTCATTGTTACTTCTATTGTAACTCTTCAATATTCTTTTTCAAGTATCTCTTGGCAACAGAAATGTTTCCCCAAAAAAATTGTAGCAGATAAATCTTAAATGAAATATCGATGGCGATTTTTTTTTTCATATTTTTTATAAGCATATTTTTACTTATAAAGTCTTCATTGATATTGTGTACCTCGTAGCAGACATCTTACCACCTAAGGTTTTAATATGAGATGATTTAGAAAAAGCGAAAATGAGAGCATAGAACTTTTAATCAGAAGAAAACAAATTACGCTTCATTTGAAATGGTTTCTTTGGAAGAAAAAATTACTATCATACATTTTTTAACTTGTGATGGTTTTCATATGTATTAATTCACTTTTTTTTTGTAAAAATAATATTAATTAAGGAGAAGATTTTCAATTATAGAGGGAGAGAAGTGAAAATATGTTTGCACGGAGCTGTGTTCAAACCCCGTATTTATTGTTTTCATGGTCACATAAAAGTTTTCTTGTCCTCTATCTGTGTTGAAATCGGCTTCTCCTGCTCTGGAAGAAAAGATGCTATTTTGTGAAAGCTTCAGTCCTACATCGATCTGGATAAGATGTTCAAGGGTGGAGGGCTAACGAAAGAATGGAGCACTTATGTGGAAGTTGTGATTTTAAAAGCTTCTAGTTAAGAACCTGGGGCTAATAGTTCCAGCGGTAAAACATGTGCTATTTAAAGAGACTGGTTTGAAGGTAATTCTTTCCAAAACATTTTTACTTAGATTTCCTTTGATAATTATTTTCTAACCCAAGTAGTATATGACGGTTACCTCTACCTTTTTCTGTCAACTCCATTTAAACATTTTTTTTCGTAGTACCTGTATATTTAGTAGGTAGCTTCAAGTTAAAGAGGCACTAATTTTTTACAGGATTATTCAGGGGTCGAAGTAACCAAATCTTGAGTCAACGGTGGCTTCTTTCTAATTTTCAGGACTTAAAGGAGATGGGTTTTTCAACAACAGTGAGCTTTAGGTACCTAAACTTTTTACATTTGCACTTTTGCATGCCATACAATTGCTGCTGTTTCAGATCAACTTTACACATTAAATAAAGCATTAAATGCTCATTTTAACTTTTCAAAAATTTCAAATTTTCTCTACCGGTTTTTGCAATGTCTACCTGTTTTCTCAAAGATAGGCCGTTGTTATTTCAATTCCCTGTTGTCCTGTAAACGTTTCTTTTTGAAATAGTGGAGAAGTATACAGGGTATAATGCCACTAAGTGTATGGAACTGTGGAGAAAAGACAGAAAAAAGAAACAAAAAGAAAAAAAATGGTTAGGCCAAGAGATGTCCGAAAACATCGCCTAGACGTAGACTGTCAGCGTGCTGACTAACCGGTGATGGGAGTGGTATTAGAAGGAGCGACAGAAGACACTTTCTACCACACATTTCCGGGTGTCAACGAAGGTCAACATCCGCATGGTGGTACCTGGATGCTGATCAGTTAGGTTCTTCTGAGTAGTCAGTAATGAATGGCCTTCACTTCCAAGCTCTTCTTCCGTATCATCGAAGAAATCGATCTTGTCATTCATTTGATTTCCAATCTGGTTCGTCTTCGATTTCGAGAAGGTTTTTGGAAGTTGTGCGCCCTGGTTGGAAAGTGAAAGCTTGTTGTTTCTAGTTTCTTTCCAAATCGATCTTCCTTGCTTGTGGGCTGCTGGTGCCCTTCAGTGCCGTCTTACCAGTATGTATAGCTGGCACCCCAGGAAACCTCGTGTGGTAGGGTAACAACTGTTGACTCTTTTTCACAAATAAAAAACCAACCTGGAAATGTGCGTCTCCGATTCCCCTCAAGGTGGGAGAGATATTCCCGGTGCAATCCACGTACTTGGTCACAGATGCATGCTGGGAGGGGAAGCGTTACTGTGGGTTCTGGGTATTTACTATTTGTAAGGAGGTGAGGAGTGGCTGGTTTCTCGTTCCATGAAGCCGGATCAAGCTCACCTGGATGGCCTTCCACTTTGTCTCCAACAACTTACACAACAACAACAACCTATTCCCATTATATGAGAGAAATAGTGATGAACTGACACTATTACCGGTCTTCTAATGGAGACAATATTTCAAGGAGAATTACATACCAAGATTAAAGAGGCCCTCCTTCTTGTGAAACCGATTTAACACTATCTAATGCCAACATGGTTTTTCATCGTGTCCATACAAAAACATAATACATGATTTTTTAAAGAAATTTAGTACCTTAATGATGGGAAGTACATTTTTTTTTTTGCTGTACTACTGACAGACGATGATATACATACGAGCAGTCAACCTGAAAAACATTTTAACCTGGATCATTCAGTCAACACAGCAAAGAACAAAATAAGAAGCTGCTGAGGCAAGAAAACGTTTATTCTGACTAGGATTATAAAAGGAAAATTAGTCTTTGATACGGTACATTTTATGAAATTTCATTGATGTTGCATTTTCTTCTAAAGAAGAGAAAAAAGAAAGGAAAGAAAAAGAAAAGAAAAGAAAAAAGAAAGTAAAGAAAAAGAAAAGAAAAGAAAAAGGGAAGAAAAAGAAAAGAAAAGAAAAAGGGAAGAAAAAGAAAAGGAAAGAAAAAGAAAGAGAAGAAAAAGAAAAGAAAAGTAAACGAAAGTAAAAATGTAATATAGGAAAAATTTTGAAGCTTTTCCCTTCCAAAATTTTTTTGAGTTATGCTTTTTATCAGGCTTCATATAAATATCCAGAGGTGTTAGTTGAGTGAATAAAACATTATACAAGTAAACTAGAAAACATGTTTATAAGAAGAGAATAACGTAAATATAGAAAACAAACAAAATGATTCCTTATATTAAATAATAAGTGATGATGATAATGACGACAGGAAATTATTGTTTACATCTGAAAAAGAAAAAAATAGTTGGAATAAAATCGATTTCTGTTCTGAATAGGATAACAAAGCATTAACGGTATAAAAATAACATTCAGTATTGTGGGACAATATTCCTTTATGAAACTTTCCATCATTATTCACCTACTCTGAGGAATGTGAATATAGGTCTTTCTATCAAAACTAAGAAAAGCTTTTGTTCTTAAATAAGAATAATTAGAATTAAAGTTGCTTTAATATTCTTTTAATGAGGCCACCAACCTGCTGTTAATAACGATTCCGTACAGGTGTAGAAACAACTTTGGATGCGAGGATCTGCATCTGTAAATTGCGACTGCAATTGACAACAACCTGTTTTTCAATTCATTAAAAATTTTAATTAGTTGTGTTGGCATATGTGGTACATGGAATAAATACATGACAAAAACTGAATGGAATTAGTACTGGGGTATCTTTGTTATTTTATTCTGTTTCAAAGTAAAAAGCCAAGAGAATATTGTTTGTGATTGCAGAAAGCTTGTCCATTTATGTTTGATGTGCTATGTTTCACTAACTTTATTTTTATCGACTTATTTTCTATGTCTTATCAACTTTTTGCAATGCCATATTAGTTTTTTTAACGTCATTTTCCCCAGCAATTAGGGCTCAGACAGCCCCTGTCAGAGGGACGTTGTTTTGGCAAGAAGGAATTTCTTGGCCGGATGCCCTGCCTGCCGCACACCAATAGCTTTTTCTTTTGCAATGTTCCAAATTCTCCTCAATCGCTCGGCGAGTTGAACCCGGAACCTCCTGGTTACCGATTACTGGTAACTGTGCAACTGCACTAACCATTAAGCCACGGCTCCTCTTATTCCATCTCCTTTCAAATTCATAAAACGTATTCAGTAAAACTCACCTTGAGTTTTAAGAAACCGTATACCTTGTGGTGGTCAAAACAACAGAATTTTCCATTAAAAATAAATGTTCAGTCAGGGCAGTCATAGTATTAAAAAACACCAAACATATGCTTCAGATTAGGTTTTCTGATCAGTGCACGTCTCTTAATACTCTCTACAAAGGACTTAAATAGCAGCGAAAAACAGGTCTTTCACAACAGAAATATAAACAAAAGTTGGTAGAATTAAGAAACCTGATTGGGAGAATGGTAAAACTACAAAAATACATGAAAAATCCAAAGTAAAGCCTAATGTTAAAAAATTCAACCTCATCAAATTACTACTGATATGGTAAACAAGTTACTAAGCCTGAAACTATGAAACAACTAGCAAATTTGTCATACTCGAAATCAGGTTGAAGGGCGACAGAGACATGAGACGGAAAGCAAATGATATACTTTAAAGAATAGAAGATTGAAAGAGGAGATCGGATTTTTCTGGGAAGATGTATATGTATATATATATATATATATAAAGAAAGAGAGAGAGAGAGAGAGAGAGAGAGAGAGAGAGCGTCAGGGAGAGAGAAACCAAAGTATGTATGTATTAAAGCACCAGGAACAATCAAACAGACTACTACTTTTTTAAAATTGTTTTTTCCCCTGGTTATGAACCAAACAAGGATAAAGCCAATAAATGTGTGGAACTGTAAAGAAGAATAAGGAAAAAAGAGAGAAAAAAGATTAGGTCAATGCAAAAGAGTCAAGTTGATTTTAGAATTAAACACATTCAAGTCAAGTGGTGGAATAGGTAACCACTCAGGAATAAAAGAGTTCTACAATCTAACCCTCTGAGGAAAAAAATTACATTCATGAAGAGATATATTACAAGAGGCAAATATTGCATTAGAGTGACGACGTTAAAAGAAATGAGTCACACGAGTTTCAAAAACTGAGTTGATACACTTTCCATGATAATACCTGTACAAAAGACTAAGACAAGTCAAGTTCAGTTGATAAGACTAAGGTTAAAGACTGCCAGAAAAATGTGGACTTAGCAAGTTACAAACTCGTCTCTTAGTTGATAAAAGAACATCAAGAAGAGATGAGGAAGCACCTGTCCGGATGTGACAACAATAGTCCATGCAAGGACGAATGGTAGATTTTTAGAGAGAAAAAATGGCCTCAGGCGTAAGTTAGTCTAGCGAGATACAACGAATCAACCTTCCTGAAGCAGACTTACCAAAATATTTAATACAAAAACCGAAATAAATACCTGGAGAAAATGATAAATCAAGCAGTTTCATCAGAATTAACATCAGAATCACAGTCCATGAATACTGGTGGGAGATAAGGATTTTTCTACTGACCGCTATCAATTGAATTGTCATTGCATTGAAAGAAACCAGCCACTTCCTTTCCCAATCTCTAACAGCTAGTCTTCAGGAAGTGTGACTTGTTCCACCTGGGTTTACCTTGCAGCCAATGCTAGAGTACAAGGTAGTGTCATCAGCAAGACGTCGATTAACGAAAGTAAGTTAACATGAAGCCAGTTGATGAAAAGGAGGAAGAGAATTTGATCAAGAGTAGAAGCTTGAGGAACTCTAGCATTAATTAAACACTCATGAGTTGTAATTCCGTCAGAGTGAGATTTTACGATTGGAGAGGAAGAACTGAATAAAACTAAAGATCCATGTAGAAATTTCATAAACTGAAAGCATTTAAAGTAAGCCAACATCCCACACCTTGAAAATGCCTTAAAGATATTCAGAGCTGTAGCGTGTCCTTCACTAGAATGTCCATAAACCTGTGAGCACTTTCTATTATTACACTCCAAAGGTCGCTTATGGCACCAGATGTTCTAAATTCATATTGAACATCAACAAAAAGACCCAGGTTTTGCAAGAATCTCATCAGTACATTGCTAATAAGTCGTTCAAAGACCTTAACAATGACAGAGAGAATACTGACAGGTCAGTATTTACCCAAATCAGTTTGGTTACCTTCATTGGGGAAGACAAAAGTTTGCAAGCGAAGCAGTTTATATTTGCTTTTAATATTGCACATGCATAGAAATCTAAAAGTGTTGGGCAAGAGATGGAGATAGGAAATTTTAGAAAATGCGAGGGTACAGGATAAGTCAGAAAGGACTGTCATTGTGATGAAAGGTCTATAAGCAAAAAGAAAAACAGTGCAATGTGAGAAAATAGTAAGATTGTGCTATGGTGAGAAAACAAGGGCACAAAAAGCAAAGTAGACAAGGAAAAGTTTAGTTTTACGGAGCATTGGCTTGACCAATGACCTGACAAAGATGGTCCCGCATAGTCAAGGGATGGAACAAAAAGCCAGAACCTTCAACAAAATTTAAAATATTAGAGTTTAGCAACCTAAAACAGATCAAACTGCTGACTGCTGCAGCCATCATCTTCAAGTAATCTGTAAAGATATGCAGATACTATTAAAAATACATTAAGAATTTTAAATTTAAAAGCTGACAGGACCAACAAACATGGCTTTGGATAATAGAGAAATACAAGAAGCCCTTAGCAAGGCAATATTTAATGCCCCGCCAAAGAACTCAAGCGCACTCTAATGCAGAAGTCATTAAACTATTAGCTTAATACATCACATATTTGAATTAATACCCATGGCAGTAAAGAATATGACCTATAATCAAAGAATGGTTTTGTTTGTGGAAGATTTTAGAATAAAATGTGATCGTCATGAAATACCTGCTTTACGAGTCATTGAAATGAAATAAGACACACACATATATATATTTATATGTATATGCTTTATAAAGTTTTCCAAGTGCAGCATAAAGAACTACTAACCGTAGTGGAAGGTTTGGATCCGAATAGAAAAGATGTTCTTTTGTTTAGTAAATTGTACTGGAAACAAACTGGGTGCAGGTTGATTAAGGAATAATTTATTTCGTCAAAATTAAGAGAAACATTCCACAGAATAAGTGTTTTCACCAGAAATCTTCTTTCTTTACAGTGATAGTAAAAGCCATGGATATAACCTTATGTGCTTCTTCTGGGTAAGTAAGGCCGTGGTTTTATGCCAGAGGTAGGCAAAGTAGAGAATTTACAGATGGCTTGCTACAAGATGAACCATTCAGACATTTTTAACAGAACATTGTTCTTACGGCGCATAGAGGTGATGGGTTTTCCAATGTTGTTGCAATCCTGCAACAAACAAAACCAATTTGGTAGATATTACAATAAAGTAGCTCGTGAGATAACATTGAAATACCCTGCGCTGACAGAACCGCAGTTTCTTGGATCGACTGTTTGGTGCAAGTCAAGGACATAGTAAACGATCAAGCAGATTTGACAAGTAATCGAAATTCGACATATCTGTTGCAAAACGTAAAAGATACTTCCCTAAGATCCATCGGAAGGCTCACAAGTAATCGACACTGGTATACTTTTGCTGTGAAACGACTGCAGCATCTATTTGGAAAACGTGTCATAATTGCAAAAGTGTATTATTTGAACATGACGACGGGAAAACAAATTCATAGACGCAATAATGCTCGTATTGTAAGATAATTCTTTTGCATCAGAGACCTTTCGGACATTGCAGTACATAGCAAGCAATTAGAAGATTACTTACGTCTTGCCGGTAAAAATGATCAGAACAGCTCGTAGAGAAAAAAACAACCAATATTTTTGCTTGGTCTTACTTGAATCAATCGTCTTGGGATTGTCTATTAAAATTCACCTGCTTCGCTAATCGATGAAACAACAACATTATGCATTTTTTACAAGGTCCTATCAGTAAAGTCACTCAAATCAGCCCAGAAGGCTGAAGCTGCAACAAAGGCAAAAAAATAGCTATCAGTGGTTTTGTGCAGCTGAAGTTGTGCCTGCAGCCGTACAGAAACTCTCTCTGAAAGTAATTCCTGTCGAGATCAGTTTACTGTACGTTAGCTTTCGCAGTGCTGCGCACTGTAGCCAATCTATGTTGACATTAAAGAATTTGAGCGAATTTATTGGATCTGATTAACAGGTAAACAATGTATTTCTAGTAAACGTCAAACATTCTGAAGTTACATGCTGTCAAAAATGTTTGGAAATTTGTTCGTGTAGCACAAAGACCTTTTCAAAAATTCTAATTAATGGCGCATAGCTAGTTGACTACAGCAAATTCAACGTACCCTGGCAGATTCATTCTGATGACATTCGACATAATCCAATATATTCCTATCTTAGACGAGTTAGTATCAGGAACGTTCCTACTTAATACATTAAAATTTTGATTCGTGCCGATGGTACTGATGCAAGGGTTGCAAAAGAAGTAAAACGAGGAACCAAAGAAACATCCTTGGGGATTTTCACTGCTCTTTGATTTATAGTAATGAAAGCTAATGTGCTTATCGAAACCTTGGATTATAAAGTGCCCTATCCGTGTCAGTCAACCATATCCTCTCTGGTGACAATTCAATTCTCAGTAATAACTTTGAATAATTTTTACCTACAGAAGCCTTTGAAAACAAAGTTAATAAATTTCGTAGTAAAATCTATTGCAGTGAGACCTGCAATGAACAGTGCTTGAAAACACTGGGTTAATTGAAAATGGACTTTATGGAGCTGGAATTCTTTGAGAGAACCATAACCAATAAGCAACAAGTACCTTTTTCGTACCCTTAAAACAATTCAAGCGCCTCCGTGGAAGACATGTTTTGAACTGCAACCAAAACAAAAGTGTTATTCCAGCTTACGAAATTACGTAGAGGTAGGTTAGGGTTCAAATTTATCTGTTTATTAAACCGAGTCCAACTGCTCCAGTGTAGCGTATCTTCAACATCATTGGGTTAATCAAATCAAAATATGAAAGAAGATGGACGATAAGAATTATAATGCAACTACACGGAAACGATAGTTTGAATTTAATTAGTTAGACTGACTTGGTCAAAAATCCGATTGTTGTTGTTGCACTGTTTCAAAGTTATCAGGTTGCTGTGGCTGCAAAGATCAAACCAAAGTTTCACCACGTTTTGTTAAATAGAATAATCAAAATTCTTATTAAGTGACAGACAAAATAGAAAATAACAGACAAAATAGACAAAATAACATAACAGACAAAATAGAAAAAATCACAGTCTAGTGTGTCTACCAAACATCCGTACACTTATTTGTGATATCAAGTACTCACCGTGCTGTCACCTTTTGTGTTGCAAAGTACGACTGTGGATCTCAATTATGGTTTGTTACAATCCAAGCCCTTTTAAAGGATTTCCACAGCAGATTTGAAAGCTTTTTCCAGCTTAAAGTACCTCAAGACGTTAATGAATGGAGTAACAAGTTACTTTACTACTAACAAAATTTGTGGATAACAATGCTAAGTTATTTGCGCAGTTCCAGCGCACATATGCTGAAACTTCAGAACTAGAATTTGATTGTGTATCATACCTTTGTTTAACGAAGTAATTTAGAGCTATTTCTGTTTGTTTTTTAGTTATGAAAAGATGAACAGTTGCTTCTTTTAATGTCAATACACTCTCAAGAATGAAGTTATAGGATGCCATTTTTTGCAGAGAGAACCAAGAAAAACTAAAAAGGAAATTTGTTAATAGATTGACTTGATCCATTTTTGCCTACTCCACAATACCTATAAAATGAGTTCAGGTACTTCAAGACTCTAGCAGCAAATCAGGTTGCTGAAATTTGATAGCACTCTAATGTCTAAGTCTGGAATATTATCAATAAAAAGATTAATCCCGGGGGTCTTTCTCAGGTTTTGATAAAATAGGTATGGATTTCTGGCCCGAACATTTAAAAAACTGACGAAGTAAATTGGTCCATTAAGCTAACCTTATCCAAATTAAAAGATATAGGTCTAGAACTCAAGTCCGACTTATTATCACACATCATGTTCACAAGCTTTTACTAAATTTGAATCAGTTTTCTAAATTGAAGGATATCAGTACCTTTCTTTATAAATAGTTTACCAACGCCTTGAAAGGTCATCTTCATCAGGAGAAAGGTTAAAGATATATAAGTATTCGGGGCCCTCTTTTGAGCCGCTTAATGAACAGATGTAAACGACCAGATCTGCTTGACTTGTGAGTGACATAGGAGTAATGTTTGATTCGAGTCCTTCAAAAAGAAGTGGGTATCCTGCCCGCTAGGCACATTGAAGTTCATTCACTTATCCAAGAGTTTTTAGAAAATAACTTATTTTTCTTTATAGAATAAGCTAGTTACAGAATTTCTGAACTTTCAAGTCAAGATTTAGAGTAAAATCCATAAAAGGAGCTGTATTGCTGTAGAGGTTTAAAGCTATTTTTTCAATTCATGCCAAACTATCTAAAGGCAATAATTGACATTAACACCCCACCTTATTATAACACTGGCGCCGAGTGTTGTTGCTGCTGCAAAATATAAGAGGCCTCCAGAGAAAATTCGACAAGACCACGGATTCCTTTGACAGTGGTAAATAGTTGCCACCGTGTGGATTCCGTGGTACAGGATCCTAAGACTTAACCACCAAAATCGAAAAAGAGTAAGTGTTGGAAGGTACTTTCGAAGTGGAATTGAGTTTGTCCAAAGAAAAGATTTATACGGCTACGGAATTGAAATAAGTTTGGTTTAGCCTCGTTCAAATAACTCGAAATCTTTCATTATTGTAATCCTGTACAAACTCCCAGATTCTTCAAAACACTTGTCTAAATACTTGAATACGTTTTTGTCAATAAAGCTTTGAAAAGTAGATAGTCTATTATCATGGGAGATAGTAACACTTACTAGATGAAAGCAAAATTTACTATACTATAATTTGTTAGTATGGTATTAACCAAATAATTTGATACATTGGCAATTCTGCAACTCTCTTCCCTCTTAACATCAATGATCTTCCTGGTAATTAGCTTCAGTTCATCAACATCTATGTTGATGACACTACATTGTACTCTGGCCGCAAGCCAATTAAATAAGAACAAGCCAAACTTGCGGAAGACTGAAGATTTGGAAAGTAGGTAGTTTCATTCAATGCGGCAAAAATGCAACTGATGTCATTCAATAAAAGCCCGAGTCCTTATCTTCCTCCAATACTAATGGACTATCATTCCGATTTTCAATCCTGGCGAGGCTACTTTTTCTCTTTGGAAATGGTCATCAATGAGGCTGATCAGTATGTCAATTTTCCCAGATCTTTTTGGGGGTTCGTACATTAAATTGTATTGGCAAGTCTGCGTCAGCAACGTTGTTTGTATCGCATTAGAGTAACTTACGCCTGTGACCATTTTTTTATCTCGATTAATCTACTGTCCATCCTTGCATGGAGTACTTCTGTCACACTTGTCAGGTTCTCCTTTTGCTCGTCTTAATGCTCTTATTCCAGTTTAGGGACATATTTGTAACTTGATAGGTCTAAATCTTGCAGCTGCAAATAGGTCAACTTTTGGCTAAACTTTTTTTCTGTCTTCCCTTCAAAATTCCATTAAAAGTAGTGGCTTAATATCTTGTACAGCTCTTATCCATAAAAAAAGTTGGTTCCATCAATGTTTTGCACCTATGCTGGGTATTTCTTCTGCAATAGCCCTTTGTAACTGATGAATCAACACATTTATTTGCAAGAAAGGGGATATGTGAAAGACAAGAAAGAGTCGTTAGTGCAAAATTGTTCGGAGAATTAAATTCTCCACATTAACGTTGGTAAAAAAAGGTACAAAATCGGTGAGGAATCACAGAAAACATATCATCATAGCCGATGCAAAATTAGAGATCCTCTAGATCCTCTAGATCTTAATTGTGTATAGTGTTCTTTACATGTAGGAAAGGAGACGATACAGTACAACCTCCTTTTACAAAATTCAAAGTCCGTGTGCGTGGATATATGTGTTGTTCGAATGGAACTGCATACAAAGCGACGCATAAACCTATCAGGCTACTATACAGCTTTCCTTTGAAAATGGACTATGCTTCTTTTCGACAGGACTATCAGGGTCACCCTTAGAATCACTGCCTGGGATTAGGAAATGGTTCACATGGGTCCATTTTCTAAGACAGAGACCTATAATCTCAAAAGGAGTTATACAAACCTGCTTGACCTGCATAAAAATACGTTGAAGGATCAAGTCAGATTTTGATTTCGAATTTTAGCATATATCGTCAGAGAAATAATACAATGTTCATCTGACCACTTAGCCATATGATTCGGGAAGTGCCTGGTACATCTGTAGGTAAGCGATAAAATTTAAAAAGTAAGTATCACATAGTAGATCTTCCAATTACTCTTGACTACCAAGTGGGGGCGTGCAATGATATGAACAGAATAACAAAAGTCATATCAGGCATTTGACAGGGTGTCGCATGCTAGTTTGCTTCATAAGCTTTCTGATAATGGTATAGACGGATTTCTGTGTTTTTGTTTTGATTTTGGGTGCTGTGCACGCATGCGCGGAAAATTGGGTGCAAACATAATCGGCGCCATTCGTGTTTTTGCTTGAGAACAGTGTGTTGTGGTGCTTTGTACAGTACTATTATCCTGATTTTTAGTTATATTTTACATTTACTACGAAGAAAATGCCATCTTGTTGTGCTGTAGGCTGCACGAATCAAAGTACTAAACAAAAAGATTTTGTTTTTTATCGGATACCAAAGAAAAATAGGAAGTTGAGAGAGCAGTGGTTGGGGCAAATTCAAAGGTTAGATTGGAGTGAACAACAGATCGAACATGCAAGAATCTGCAGTGCACACTTCATATCTGGTTAGTATTTTTAATATAATAACTATTTCTTACTGTTTTGTATGTGTTTCCTCAGTATGTTTTGTATGTTATGTAAGATCTAAGGATTGATTTGACATTTTNTGCAGAGACACAACACCTCCTTAAGATGACCCAAAGTGACTCACTAGAGATGACTAATGAGATTAGGAAACTGAACAAGAAACTATGTACAGCAGATAAAGCTGTCTTTCGTTACAGAAATTTTAAAAGTCGTGGACTTATGTTGCAATTTTATACAGGTATTAGCCATGAAATTGGTTGTTACAGTATGGACCACAAGATACTGGTACAAACATTTCAACAGTCGCAGATCATCTTTTATTAGTGCTGGTTAAATTAAGAATGGGTTTGACAAACAAGGATATTGCGTACCGATTTCAGGTCAGTGAAGCTGTTGTCTCAAGAGTTTTCCGCTCGTGGCTACCAAAGCTTTCAAAATTTATGACAGAAAATCTTATATATTGGCGTGAAAAGAAATCACTAAGAAAGAATCTGCCTGAATGTTTCAAAAAGCTCTTAATTTTTTCAAATATTTTTCTTGATCTTCCTTTTCGAGATTTTTAAAGTAATCAGAATTTTTCGCCCACGTGAGATTAACATGAGTTGCCATTTCGAGAAAAGGTCGGTAGAAGAACAAGAAAAACGTCTCTTGAAATATTTTCTGGACCCTCGTGCTCGCTTAGAGTTTGTTATTATTATGCAGATAGTGGTTTTACGTCAGCAGGCTATGAATAATTAAGCTTTTACGCTGATTGACGATGTAACGAAAACATTTTCTGTTGGGTTGGGAAAAAAACAATCGATATCTTCAGACGGTGTCAAAGTTCATTTATCGAAATAAAAATAATCAAAGCCAGGTTTGGAAGTCGAGACAAAACAGTGATAGATAAAACAGGAGTAAGATGGCGGCTGAGATCTTGCAAAAATTACATTAAAAAAGTGGATGGTTTCAGAATTAAATCACGTAGTAATTAAGGGAAATACAATGATATCCACCATCTTTGTTTATATTTTGCACCCGAAACCGCGTGGAGACTGAAAACGATAATAATAATACGTCATCAGAAACCCGTCTATTCGCGTAAGGGTTTTTGGAATTCTGCAGTCCTATTTCTCAGATCGTAAAATGTGAGCCAATAGATGCAATTACATCTGATGGGTATTCCATTAACACTGGCGTACCTCAAGATTCTATTCTTGGTCCAACTCTCTTCCTTTTTCACATCAATAATCTTGATGACACCAAACTAAAATCGAACAACAATCAGGAATAGGCGGTTTGGATTAACTAATCATCAATTTCTTAACATATAACAAACGAATAATATTACTAATAATAATAACCAGTAAATGAAAATTTTAGCTCGGCAAAAAGACTGAGTTTTGAGAATCACAGAGCATTGCCTGGTTTTTATTTCCAGTATTGCACAGTATATTTGGGGAAAATGTAAAATACGGCAGCTAGCAAACTTACAGCTAATACATTTGTGTTGGTAGGTAAATGCCTCACTGAAGGTATCAACTGACAAGATGTACAAAGCCTTTTACTAAAGAAATTGTATTTCACCCTACACACTTAAAAATTCAAATCAACATACAAAAGAATAAAGAAAACCCAGCACTATTATAAAAGTCATCTGCGAGTGTCCAAAGTACCCTCGAAGTCCAATATTTTCATAAGAGAAAACAAATATCTACTGTCCGCATGGCAATATTTTTGTAAATTTAAAAGGGCATCTTGTAGCAACGTTGATCGAACCTGAAGTGCCAACTCACTGCACAACATTTTGAGTTTTATGAACTCTTTTGAACACGGTTTCTGGAGTGTCGATAACACAGGCTTATATATATATATATATAAATAAGTACGTGAAAAATAAGTAGCTGTGCTGCTACAAATTTTTCATCCATATTCTGCGTTCTTCAGGCACATATGCGTGAAACTTCCAGTAGCACAAAAAGTAGTTATTTTTTATGGACTTCAATTCTACAGCTTATTTCTTGGAACGCCGAGCACTCTCTGTATAGATCTCCACCAAATTTTTGTGATAATTTTAAGAGTGATGTTATATTTCGTAAAAATCCGACTTGTTACAACAAATCTTACAAAACTTCTCTTTATTGATTTGCAAGTACTGCCACCAGGATATGCCAGTTTGGTGAACAAATATTTTTCACTTCTCTACAATCAGTTTTAGGGATGTCCTAACCGGTCTTCTAAACAGATCTCGAGCTTCAGCATAGTTAGTTAGGTGATTCAACTTTCCTTAAATGGAAAGATGGCTGCCAATGAAAGAACTTGTCAACACAAAATGCATGTTCTCATTCCAAGCTTTAGACCGTCTACAAAGTCCAGAATTTAAAAAAGCATTCTTGTCTTCAGCAGTAATTTCTTTAAATGACCCAGCTGTAAAAAATTTGACAAAAATTATTTTCCCAGCAGTTGATTATGGGAAAAATAAATAAAACCATTCGTCCTTAAGCTGCGTTATTGCTTGCAGCAGGCATTGATGACAAAAAACAATCTTCATTCCAGGACGTCGTATGCAAAATCACAAGAGTGAAAATTATACGATTTGTCAATCAATACGCTTGGTGTAATCAAGCCACCCGATATTAAGTCGATTTATTATTGCACTCCTTTTCTTTATTAAGATGAAATTCTTTCGCAAACGTTTCAGCTACAAGGATTGGAAATATCAATGACGCATCACCAACAACCTAAAACAGAAAAAGCAAAACTGTAAGAAAAACAAGCAATATTATTGACGGCTAACATTTTTCTCAAAACAAGGTTTAATTAGCATTCCTCTCGATAACAGATAGATATATTAACTAACCAATCAATACCCAATCATATTGACCCCTTATGGAGGGCTAGGATGGGGGAGGAGTTTAACCCAACGTGTGAATTTTTTCAGTAGGAAGGTAAAATGATAAGGTGGTCTAAAAGAAGTGTCTTGTATCACCTGTGGGCACAATTTCGACTCGGGTCAGACCGCCTTATCGTCTTTATTATTAACAAGCTTAATCAATGTAACATTACTATTTGTCAAATTACAAAAATAAGATAACAACTAAGGCATGGAATACCTATCCATTACATAAACAAGATTGTATGCAGTATTCCCACTAGTATATGCCAGCTGGGAAGGCAAGGATTATTTAGAAAATTTTTATGTAATGATCATTATACAAGTTACTATCGTGCATTCTATTTACAGGTTCTTGTTTTTATGCAATCTCTTGGTGATGTCAAACGGAAAACTTAAAACACATTCTGCAGGCACAGTGCATATCATAATAACGATAATAGTATTGATAGTAATAATAATAATAATAATGGAAACTTTATTTTTTTTCATCTGAACACATACAATTACAAACCTCACTAATCAAGGTAGTTTGCATTGGCTTGCCTATTTAACAAAATCAAAATTAAATATTTTACTAACAAAATCAATAAAGCGACAATAGTTCAGGATTGGTCCATGGTTTATTTCTACGACAGAATATGTAGTATGTGGTGCAAATGATTATGTTGGAAAGTTTGGTTGAAAGAAAGCGCTCGTGTTTGTTGTCGATGTTCAAAGCGTTGCACATTTTACTGAAAGTAATACAAGATTTACCGAATATACCTAAAGAGCTCATGGAGAGATTTACGAAACTAACTTTCGAAAAGCTGGATTGTAAATCACGAATTAAAGAACGATATTTTTCGTA
>RDPX01000001.1:3185163-3206255 GCA_003991215.1 Morbakka virulenta | reverse complement strand
CTCTTCATGAAATTCAAAATATAGTATTAAATAGCACAGCGCATGTACTACGAAGGGCGCTCACTATCTAGAAATTGACGTCTTCACCACCTTCTCAATTTTTTTGTACATATTTGTTTCTTGTAATTCATTGTGTAGCTGATGTTCGTGAATTGTCCTGAATAATACCTATATACCTTTTTACACTTTATTTATAGATTTTTTTAAATTGAATATGTTATTATTATTCTCTCTTTTCACAAAAAACCCTTCCTATTTCACTTACCCTAGGTCAATGGTAGTGACCCGGTGTTTGATCTTACACAACAATTCAAAGAGAAAACTTTTTCATAATAATAATAATAATAATAATAATAATAATAATAATAATAATAATAATAAGTCCCGCTCAAACCGCAGACTTGCCAGTCAATTGCCTGACCTTAACCAATTGTGCATGTCCCGAAAGAGCTGACACATCACGCATTTCTGTTTAATGGGCGGGAGTAGTGGGTGAGCATCATATCTAGGTGTCGTGAGCTTGGATCTCAAGTTCTAAAGGGCTGGGTACCGAGTTCGCACATGTTACTTAGTCCTGAGGTCTTGGGTGAAGCCTCGCTACGGAGACCATTTTAAGCAGAATGGGTCACCTAAACTGGGAAACCTAACCATGCCCTACCTGCAAGGTCATGTGTTGTATTTTTATTAGCATCAATGTATCATACACACTTAGGTGTGATGCATGTACCCAGCTTACCATTATCGGGCTGGGAGCCGGATGGATTTGCTGGGGTTTCTACCCCTGAGTCCCCCATGGGCTCGTATTGCCCCACCACTCAATAATGACAATAAAACAAAAAATAATAATAATAGCATGAAAAGTAAATGAATTACCTTGAAGGAGGATCAGGCGAAAAGCAAAAAAACAAAACAAAAGAAAAGAAGATGCTTGAGGACTAGAAAGAGAAATGGTTAGAAGTATTACGATATTTGAAAGTAAAGTTAGAAAGAACCAAAGTAAAAGATGGAAAAATAAGGGATAATAGTTGAGGGAGGATCAAAGATTATTTTACAGAGGTATTGAATAGGAACAAGAAAGGTAAGATCCAGAAATACTGAAGTTTGTGCAATTTTGGGCAGGTATAGTGGAAGATAAAAATGTGACACATTGGAAGGAAGGGATGAGCGCACAGAAGATTAGGGAAACGGCCAGACAGAGGAATGAATTACAAACCACTGAGAAAAGATCATACGAAATAATAAGAAAGAGCAAGAACTGGTCGGCGCCAGGCATTGATGGTATAGAAAACTACTGGTTGAGGGAGTTTATTGGTGCTAAGAAATCAGTAGTGAAATGTATTAATAAATAGATTGAAACCCGCTGGAAATGCCAAAATGGATGACAGATAGAGGACCAGTGCTTTTGTCAAAGACAGTGAACTTGGATAATGAGAAAATGTATCGACAAATAACGTTTTTGAGCACCTGTTAGAAAATTTTTACAGCTATGGTGGCCAAGTACATGAAAATCATGCAACCACAAATGGAATTTGGGACAACAGTCAGCCGGGGACGTTCTCGGAAGTGTTTGAACCAGTGGATCAATTGTTGAAAGATAATGCCATAATGGATAGAGGGGGAAGGGGGGGTTATGTAGCAGTGGCATTCTGTGATTACCGAAACCTTGATTGGATGGAGAGAGTTTATAGATGGATGGAAATACTTGATAAAGTTAAGAGTAATGATGAAAAGATAACGCACACGACTGGAAAGATAAAGTGGAAAGATAAAAGTGAGCAGATAGATAAACACCAAAAAGGGAGGGGGCTGCTGCAAGGAGACAGTTACTCATCGGTAGGGTTTTGTCTGACTGAGGTACCAATGGCGACGTTATTTGAGAAGACAGATGGATATCGGATGGGAGCACCTAAGAGAAAAAACCATCAGGAGGACTCATATCCTATTCGTTGACGACCTGAAGGTATACCAGGAAATTATTAAAAAGCTACAAGTAGTAAATAAGACAATCATGAAAGCTATTATGGATACAGAAGCATGTTATAGAGTAAAGAAATGTGCAGAAATGATCCTCAGAGAAGGTAAGATGGTCCAAGGAGAGGGATTGACAATACTGGAAGAAAGAATGAAAACGCTTAATCCGGATAAAACAGGAGTGTACAAGTTCTCAGGATGTGGGCAAGGTGATAAAATAGATGTTGAAATGGTTACGGAAAGAATGAAGAGTGGGGTACGAAAGAGGGCAAGAGAACTAGTTAAACAAAACTTGAATGATAAACATCTCATGCAAGCCAGTAATGCAAGAATGGTCCCAGTGGCAGGTTATATCATGAATATTTGTAGATTTGAAAAAGGAGATGTAGAATGTTTGGATAAAATAGAAAAAGATAAGCTAAGGGATGCCAACAGTCACGAAAAGCAAGCTAGCAATGAAAGATTATACACGGATAGAAAAGAAGACGGAGGAGGTTTAAGAAGCTTCAAAGAAGTGTACAATGAGGCAAGAGTAAGAGTTGCATGTTATTTGGGAAGAGCAACAAATGAATGGTTAGGGTAAGCATAGGAGAATGAATATGGGAAAGAACAGACATCATTGAAAACGGAAGTGGAAAAATATTTTGCAGATGTACAGAGTGGAAGTAAAATTAGAAAAAGGATTTGTTGAATGTGATGAAGAGCAATACGACAACTGGAAATTAATATGGAGAACACTAAAAAAAGAATTTAAGAAAGGAACAAAAGACGTGCCTTTAAAGAAAGAAAACGCAAAGTGAAATAATATTGGGGTATACAAATGAGGACTATGGATGGCTGAAGTGCAACAGTGAATCAAAGACGAAAGCAGCAATATTCGACATGATGGAACAGATGGCGGAAACAGGAGCCTAGAAGAAACCTATAGGAATTGTAGAAATAGACAGTTGCAGGTTATGTGGTGAAATGAGGGAGGCCGTACAACACTTGTTATCAGGATGCAAAAAAAATAACAGCGTCAAAGAATATGTGGAAACAAGATAAAGCACTAAAGACACTGGCATTCCAATGGGGAAGGCCCAAAAAAAAGAAGGCCTGTTTAAAGAAAACACGGTGTGGTACAAGGAAAAATGGGGAAAAGAACACGTGTTTTAGAATAATGGCAAAAAGATCTTGTGGTATTGGGAAGATCAAATGAGGACGCACTGTAAAGCAAAAAGATCAGACATTGGTAGACGAAATAAAGAAAAGAAATATACATTGTGGATATGGCAAGTGAACGAAACAAAGAGATAAAGAAAAACGAAAAGATTGCGAAATATCAACAACTGTGTTTCGAACAACGAGAGATAATGCAAGGGTTAAAGGTGAAAGTTATACCAGTAGTGATTTGATGTTGTCGCCGTGGAATGAAAGCATTGAATAATGCAATAAAAGAACTACTTGATTAAAAGGTTGTAGATAAACTTGCGAACGAAATGCAAAAGACAGTATTGTCTGGATTAATCGGATGAATGGTGTTTGAATTAGATAACAGAACTTGTTAGCTAAAGACTCTGGCAATGGATATATATCTACCACTTATTGCAAAATTTCCGTGCTGTGTATCTATGGTTACAAAGTTACAATAACAATAAAAATGAGTAGCAGCATTAATAATATAAAGAGCTTAAACTCCATCCGGTTGTAGAATTGCAACATGGGAGACTCCGGTTACTCTTTGCCATAACTACTTCCAGGTCACCCTTAAGCAAGATGTAGCACCTGTCAGCTCTCCCCGCGAACAAAAAATACCAGGATGGGATCCGGCTGGGGTTAACCGGTCTCATGGGTGGAAAGAACTCTTTAGGCTTGGCTAGCAATCCTCCTAGTGATGATGTTACAATAAAAACACTGTTGGTGGTGCGACCTAAAATTTATTATCCTTAAATCAGTGTAAGTGGATAGCAAAATCGTTTAAAATAATGTCATTAATGAGACTGGGGCTGCATGGTAAAGTCTCTAGCCCGGCAGGTGTTCCATGGTACAGCAACGGGCCCGGTCGTCATCAAGTTATTGGTGCAATGTGGAAACCGAAAAAAATGTTACAATTATGGATTCGCATGGACCAGTGTCCTATTATTGAGAAACGACTCGTAGATCAGGCTAACCAGGTTGAAAAGAAAAAACGTCTGAGTGATTTGGAAATACATGAGATAAAAAGAATGCCAGATAAAGGGGAACAACTGAATGAACCAAATGATAGTGAATACCTGGCGGCAGCAACACTTAATGCTCAAACAAATACTGATGGACAAATGCATACGGAAAACACAGTCAGGTTAAATGGAAAACTGTAGTTAGTGGAAGGAAGTGTTATGTTACCAAAAGAGCTATAATTAGACTTCCTTCATTGCAACGTATCGAAAGAAGTAAACTCAGAAATGTTGCACAGACAGTGAATCCTGCATTGCAAGCGAACAACCCTGGTGGAAAAGAAGACTGGAACAGCAAGTCACCGATTTGAATCGGGTCCTTGGAAGAGTGAGTGCGATGATGCAGCAAAAAGGAATCAAACAGAAGCATGCATATGGTTTACAGAATCAGTAAAAATAAAGCAGAAGGGACTACCAGTCGTACGGGAAAAAATAAAGCAGAGAATAGCAGCAAAAACTGCTAAAATTTAACGGTACAGTGATAGATAGGATAAGCCAATACCTTTAAAACAAAAATCTTCCAAAATAACCAGAAATGACTTTACCAGAATGTCAACTGTGGTGAAAAACAAAAGGAGAGCCAAGTATCTCAATCGAAGGACACAAGGGATTGGTCTTCAAAATGGAGTAAGAATATGGAACATAAGAAGGAAGCGCAATGGCTGCAAGGTTTTAAAAGGGAGGTGGAAGGCAAAAAAAAACAAGGAATGACTGAATTTACTCAAGGTAAAATCAGATAGTTCTCAAAAAGGTTGTCGAATTGGAAAGCACCTGAACCAGATAAGGTTCATGGATACAGGCTTATTTACTTTACGAGTAAGTACAAGGGCTTAAAGAAGCCTCTTTCTCATTGCTTAAAGGAAGGGAAAATGCCAGTATGAGTGACAAAAGAGAGGGCAGTGTTTGTACAGAAGGGTACATGTGAAGGAAATCATCCCAGTAATTACAAGCTGATAACATATTTCCCATTGGCTTGGAAAATCCTCACTGGAATAATTGCACAAGAGACATACTTTTCTTGAAAAAAGATCTTGACTAACAGAAGAGCAAAAGGGCCGCAGAAAGGGATCCCAAGGAACTGGAAATTCGTTATACATCGACATTGTTACTACAGCAGGTCAAAAGAAGAAGTAAGAATCTAGCTATGACATGGGTCAATTATCGAAAGCCGTACAATGAATTTCTCCACTCATGGATTTAGGACTGTCTATAAACTCTAAGAGTAAATAAAAAAAAATTGTGAATGAACGCATGAAATCTTTGAAAGTTGAACTGACTTGATTCTTTGATCCAGGCAGTGTATATCTTCTGCAATGACATCAAAACGGAATTCGGCGTTGAAAAGTGCGCGAGATTAATATTGAAAAGAGGGAATGTTGTAAATCTGGGGGAATAAAGTTGCCATAAGTCTAAAAATACCTCGGCATACTGCAGACAGATCAGATTAAGCAAAAGGAAATGAAAAAGAAGGTTAGGATGAGTACAAGCGAAGAGTCAAAAAACTATTAGAAACGAAGCTTATGTTTCTTTTCTAATAGTTCATGCCAAAATGTTATTAATGCGATAAAGACCTGGGCATTATCTTTGCTGAGATATTCTGCAGCATTTTTAGGCTGGACGAGGGAAGAGATACATCAGTTAGATAGGAAAACAAGAAAGCTATTCCCAATGCACCGAGTACCACATCCTAAACGTAACGTGAACTGACTATATATCTCAAAGAAAGAAAGGGGAAAAGGATTGCTTAATGTGTAAGACGTTGTAAACCTCGCAGTTATTGGAATTGAAAGATATGTGTGCATACCTGACATGGGCAGTTTTTAAGACAGACAAAAAATGAACCAGGCAAGGATAGATTGAACTGGGATAGAAATGCAAGAATTAAAAGACGAGCAAAATCAATGATAATGGCAGCACGGGAACAAGAAATACACACCAATATAATTTAAAAAAAGATTGGTAAAAAACAAGAAGAAAGTAAATGCAGAATGTGTGGACAGGTAAATGAGACGGTGAGCCATATCACTAGTGAATGGAGTATTTTCGTTCAAAAATAGCACTAACGTCGAGAAGATAGGGTTGGAAACCAAATCCATTGGGAAGTGTCTTAAAAATGGAATCGAGGTAAAGCCAAAGGGGCAGGAACATCAACTAGAACCAGTACAGGAAAATGAGAGATGTAAAATATTGTGGGATTTTAGCATCCATACTGACCATGTGATTGAAGTTAGACATATTGATATGATTGTCAAAGACAAAAAAAACGAAATCCACTCAACTAATAGACTTTGCCATTCCTTATGATACCAGAGTAAACGTCAAGGGGGTTCGTTCGTTCGTTTTCGTGTCTCGGCTACAGCGTCTCTACCCAGTAGCGGGCAAATGGTACTGCCGACGGTGTGGACTCCTCTAAGTTAGTAAAGTTACAATTTAGGGCGTCTGGACATTGCAGGAGGTGGTCCATAGTCTGTGTGGCGTTACAGCTGCAGGTGTCAGATGTTGATAATCCCATTCGTTTTATGAGAGATTTACATATACCAGAACCAGTACGTAGCTGGTTAAGACAGCGCCACGTTGACCAGCAAAGATCGTCGCCAGTAGCAAGTTATTATTTGGGTACTACACCTCTGCTCTCAAAAGCTGTTGAGTTTTCTGATTCATCCCATGGTGCCTTTCAAGAAGGTAGAAAAGATTGAGAAACAGAGATGAGAAAAGACTTTTCACGAGAGATCAATGAGTTATGGAGCAGTTGAGAAATCTGTTGATCTCAAATCCCGACAACACAATACCACTGGCATTAAATGAGCAACAATTGTATAAAAATAAATAAATAATTAAATAAATAAACAAATAAATAAATTATAAAAATTTAAAAAAAATAATGAAGTGGAGTAAGTTTAACTGACGAAGAAAAAGAGGAAATAAACATGCTAGATGAGACACTAAATGAGGAGAGAAAAAGGTTAGCATCAATGGGAGCGGTTGATAAAAGGAAACTGAATTTAGACGTGTAAAATGTCAAAAAATATACAAATAGTTGACATAAACAAATTGAATAATTTGATTTATGCTGATGCTTTGTTTGTTGGAGAAAAGCTCAACATGTTTAAGGAAAAAACCAAGAAACCAAAACCGCTTGGTTCAGAGCAACAAATCAGAAACCTGAGGATTATAGTAGAATTAAAGCATTGAATGACAATAAAACTGTAAAATAAAAGCACATTGATTGACTGAAACGAAAATATGGAATGAATGAAAAGGAGAAGAGCACTGTATTGGAAAAGATAATGCAATGAACTACAGGCAAAAGGGGCAAACTGAAAAGTTACCGAAATTGGATCAATCAATACAACCAAAAACGCACCTTTTAAAACAATGAAGGGCGATTTTACCAACTCCCGAACCACCAAAAGGGTGACAGAAAGCAAGAGAAAGCGAATGCAGAAGACGCTAAAAGGTTTTGGAGTGATATCTGGGATAACCCGCAGGAATATCAAAGAGACGCCAAATGGTTAAAGGATTTAAGAGAAGTGCTTTGTATGATCGTATCATGAGAACCTCAAACAAATATTTACTAGTATAACCCAGAGAAGAATAAAAATAATACAACGTTTGACTGCGAAGTGTGGACTGATGGATACCACGAGATCGTTACAACACATGGGCAGTAGTTATCGTCGCGTAGAGGGGTGTGTGTGTGGGGGGGGGCAGGAATCCTTGAATTGAAAGGATGTCAATTGAAAAGCTTTGATAGAACAACAAGAAAGACAATCACAATGTATGGTGCGTTTCATCCAAAGAGTGATATGGACAGACAATACTTGAAGAGGAATGAAGGAGGCATAGGTATGAGAAGCAAAGAACATTGAGTCAAAAGAGAGGGAAATAGTTAGGGCTTGTCCTTAATGACTTCTGCGGAAAAATTAATTCAGGCGATCAGGGTCAATGAGACAGAAAAAACCATCAACAAAAGTGAGTTCAAACGACAGAATAAGCAGGAGTTTAAATAGAAATGGCCAGAGAAAAGAATGCATGGATAGTTCATCAGGAAAATACCGGAGAAGATTGACATGGGCAAATCCTGGAATTGGTTAGTCAGAAGTGATTTAAAGGTTGAGGCAGGATTAGGGTATGTGCTGCAAAAATTATGTACAACGCCACATCGATAGAAGTATGGAAAGAGAGGAGAAAGTGTGCAAAATATAGTAAGTGAATGAGAGAAAATAGCTCAGAACGAATACAAAAAGGGAATGAATATGTAAAATTGTTGTGAGATATAAATACACAATGAGACAATCTGAGCATGGTCCATGGAGGCAGACATTGTTTTAGTTTAGAAGAAGGAAAAAATATGTATCATCGTGCCTGTTGATGGAAGAGTACATGAAAAGAAAAGAAAAAGCATGGAGAAATAACTGAACTTCCAGGATGTAATTGAAAGATTATGGCAACTGGGGAAGGTGCAAGTTGATCCTGTGGTAGTAGGTGCCCTTAGAAGTGTATATTCTATATATTCTATAGGTGGACTGAACAATTGGGGATACCGAGTGATGTTGGAGTTGCATAAAAAAATGCCTTGTTAGGAACTGCAAGGAAATTGGGGAGGGTGTTTGGGGTGTAAGAGAGTGAAAGAGTGAGAGAGTGTGTGAGTAAGCGAGGGAGCGAGCGAGCGAGCGAGTGAGAGAGTGAGAGAGAGAGAGAGAGAGAGAGAGAGAGAGAGAGAGAGAGAGAGAGAGAGAGAGAGAGAGAGAGAGAGAGAGAGAGAGAGAGAGAGAGAGAGAGAGAGAGAGAGAGAGAGAGAGAGAGAGNAATAAATAACAAAATAATAAAAATAAGAAAACAAAGTGACAGTTAAAACTGTTATGAAAGGATGTTGCAAGAGTGGAAGTTCTGAAAAATGACGGAAGAATTAAAATACGTTTTAAGGAAGCATTACAACAAGATTACTCGCTTAAGCAAAAGGAATATAAGAAAATCCCCGAGGAACAAAAGCAAAGGATCAACGCAAAGTCAGCTAAAGCAACATGGTATCAGAAACGAATTTAAAAATGTTGACTGACCTGGCAATTCATGACTATGCAAAATAGACTGTACAAGGAAAATGAGGATGACACTGTATATTCGACACCGAATTAAGAAGAAAAGGCGTTCAGGAGTGGCATTTAATGCAAAAGTCAAAATGAAGATTGTGAATGCTGCACAAAATAAAAACTGAGGAGGAGATCATTGAGTAACAGAAAAAACTCCAAGTCACTGCTAGAAAAATAAACGATTTTTAAACATACCTAACTAGAAATCACCTGATGATCGTGATGACCGTGTTCAGCGAGTCTGACTTAAGAATTTCACAAACAAGGATGACAGGACTAGGACGGAATTGAATAAATGCTTAGAGAGAAGCAGTGTGTGTGACGGAGGGGTGAACAATACTTATACTAAAAAAAATTATGAAAACTATACTGTCATAGGCAGTATGTGATATGACATGATGATAAGCTATATGGTGCTAACAATAATAATAATAATAATAATAATAATAATAATAATAATAGTAATAATAATAATAACATACAATATAAAAAAAGAATAATACTGCATAGGCCAGATATACAGGAGCCTTGGAAAATACAGTGCACATTTCATGTAAAATTATTTAATAAATTCAAGTGAGTCGTTTGCGATCCAGACTGACTGAAATAATACTTTTATAATCAGTCAGTCCTTATTTTAAGTCTCTCTTGTTATTATACTTAGCCACTCCACCCTTTATGTTAAGTAACCAAATTCTGCATGGTTTTTCTAATGCTCAGCTTCTTTTAACCAACCCTCCAAATATCTCCATCATCAGGTTTTCAATGGGCTATCTGAGAATCAGTCCTGTAAAATCAAGCTTTCCCCACTGTAACCTTCGCCATAAAACACCTGTATTCTAGTGACAGTTCCTAAATACATATCATATTATTTCTATAAGTGAAATAAGTACTGTAGCCTAATTAAAACGTAAAATCACTTTCCTTGCCCCCACACCCCACCCCCCAATTTTACTCTTTTTCAAACCATTCGCATTGACAAATTCTGTAAAAAAACAAACAAAATAATATTCAATAACCTTACTTTTACAGGGTGTGCATTGGCCCTAATTTTACCCCAGGAAACAGCTTCATCTGGCGAGGCACCTGAATCACTTCCGTCGAACTCAGTTGCTGTTGTCACGTAAACTGCATAATCAGCACCATTTCGCTAACAATAAAACATAAAGTGACCAGTCAATTTCCCAGTGCTAAGGATACAACAAACTTTATTACTTAATGAAGTTATTATTAATGTACAACTACGCAATCTAAAAGCACTGCGGGTGTATAAATGATGAAAATATTCTTTTTCCTTAATTCACTTTTGTAAAAAAAGTCCTTTCTTGAATTTATGTTTTACAAGAAAAGAGCAACCTTTTTCCTAAAACCACATAAAAAATCCCCAAAACATAATTTCTCAAAGAAATTCTGGAAAAGCAAAACTCTTTCATTTCAATATTTCATCAACGCTTTTTAAAGCTTTCCATCTCATACGAACATCTGGCTCTTTAGAGAAAAAAATGACAGGCTATGGCACGCTCATGCGCTTTGTTGCTAAAATAAATGGCCCAGAAACTTTTAAATTCACAAATGTGAAGCTGCTTTTTGCACATGCACCTGCAGTGCGTAAAATTCCAATTTCAATGCCAAAAAAGGTCATTATACCATACCACAACACTACTAAAAATGCCTTGTAATGATACCAAACTATATAATAAGCAGGTTGTGCGAAAGGAAGAGGGGGTTCACACGGGGCAAACAGAAAAGGCAAGACTAACTATTACACGTCTTCTAGCTCAGTGGTCCCCAACCTTTTGTGTGCCAAGGACCGGTTTCAAAGTTTAAGAACTTCCTGAGGACCGCAGCATGGATGATAAGTGGCTGATTTACAAATTAAAACTTAAACATCAGGTCTCTAAGTCGTTATATTGGAACTAGTTTAGGTTCTTACAAAATATATACATCCATAAAAGTAAAAAGAAAAACCAGAAACACTAAAATTTATTAAAATGTAAACACCAAAAAAAATAATGCTTTCATTCCACGGCCCGGTGCTGGTCCGCGACCCGGTGGTTGGGGACCCCTGTTCTAACTGTATTCCAGTAGTCATATATAAGAACAAATGATCGGGGAATACATGGACCAAGTGAACCATAAAAAAACCCTGGTATTATTTCTTAAACAAAACTTAAGTTCAGATTTTTGTCAGAATTGTTGAAAATACGCTTTTTTGTAAACAGTGGAATACCTGATAAAAGGCCAAAAGTAGATACAAACAGAGATGATTCCAAACCGACGAAGCCAAGCAAATATTATTAATGATAAATATAAGATGCCTCAAACTGGATTTAAAGCAGAGATAAATAAAAAAATAAAAAAATAGATATATAGATATATAGACAGATAAATGGATTGCTGGATAGATAAAGACAAGGGAGTCACATGTTTAAGCGGAGGGTTTTTAAGTGTTGTAACCTAATGAAGAAAAACTGGGGCTACTGCTATACTTAGTTGGAATTCATGTAACGTGAATAACATTTATTTTAACTTTACTCACCATAAGATTTGCGTTGCAGATATGATGTTTAATAACACCACCGCCAAGGATAATGGCTCCTGTATTAGCTGAATAAACTGCTATATTATTAATCCTTCTGATATCTAAAGCGAAACAAAAAATTTAGTGAATCCATAGAAAAATTCAAGAGTCCTAAGGATGCTTAGAAGGTATCATCCTCAAAAAAAGTCATGCTATAAAGTTTATCTGATAGGAGTTGCCGTTCACAAATGGAGGCTATCAGTATTCTGAACATTAAAAATAGGTGCGACAAAAATGATTTTAAAAAAATGTCTATTTGACAAAAATTACTGGGTATCGGGGTTATTAATGGCTGAATATGAACACTCAATCCCTGAAATGTACAAGTTTCACATGTGGCCGAACAGCTTTCTTAGTATCATCCACGGTTCTCAAATAGTCCCAAAGGGGGTGTTACCAAGGAAGTCTGAGTCCAAAAAGTGACCATTTCAAATCAACTGCCGCCGAATTAAAAGTAACTAGAAAATGAGGCAAAAACAATGGCATACGAAAGTAACTGAAGCAGTTACAACAAAAGTACCATATATGACAAAAATGAGTACACCTGAAAAACGTGCGTTCTTTTCGATATTTAGAAAACACAGTTTCAAACACGATAATAAATTTACCACAATCATCAATCCGCATACTGGAGATGGTCTCGAATGAAATGTTAATAGGGCTCTACAATTAAATGTGAAGGACGCGTATGGCATAAGAAACTTAAAAGCAGTGTGGACTTGCAGACCAGTAACATACCCCTAACAATACTGACGTAATCTACATGAACTTTCGTCAATGGCTAGTTATGGGTAGTTTCATAGGATGTCTTCAGTCACAGAAGAAAACTGCGAACAAAGATAATCCAATTAAGATATAATTAGAATTATTCATGTAAAACGTTACTCATATTACGGAATTCACTGGAGTATGTATATCCACCACACGTGTCATCCGACATGAAATCGAAGTCCTCACATAATGATCGCCATTTAAATCTCAACTAAGAACGTACTACAGTGGCGACGGAAGAATTTTTTTTAAATGAACGAGGAATTGAAAAAAATATGTTAGTGGAAAAAATGATAATGGAAAAGCTTAATGAATGAACTATGTGACGTCAGAAAGATAAAAATGTCTTCAAAGACAAAGTTGATAATGATTATGGTTTAACATTGTGAAATTCTATCGCTTTTTCTTTTTCTGTCAACATCAGCTCATACAAAAACAACATCAGCTTTCATATAAACTTATTCTTATTTCTTATCCTCGAAGTAGCATTTTAGAGAGCATGTGAGGAGTCCTTTTCAAACTGGTTTCCCCGAGACGCAGCCAGTTGGAATTTCAATTTGTTTATCCATTGCCTCGTATTACTGTGACCACTGCCTGTCGGCAGGAGAAAAATTACTTACAAACATCAAAGAATATAACTCTCAGTTGTAATTCTGTATTATCCTTCTTCTGTGACACTAAGGCACCGGCGAAAGGTAATTGCCCATGGTCTTTCTTCTGCTATGACATCCGTAAAAGTGATGAATTTTTTTAGACTGAGTGCAGATCCTAGCTATAGTCCTACTCCTATATCGATGGCTTCTTCAGTTCCTGAGATGGTGCTAACTTTGATGGCACTGTTCTTGTACAGATCCTGAATGATACTTATATAAGGCACGTGGGCTCCTCTCCTCCTTAAGAAGTGTCATATCCGCTTCAAAGATGTAAGGTCGTAAGTTTTTCAAGACCTACAATACAATTATTGGATTATTGTGCTTTGAAAATTCCCTTGCAGCACCCTGTGGTGGTGCAAGGGAAATTTGTTCCTTCTTGATTGTTCCTTCTTGATAACGACAACCTCTCTCACTTACACCTCAATAAAACGCTCCACGAGTTTTATACTGTGACTTAGCAACTTTATTTCTTGGTATATTCCACAATCAACTGGATCCATTTTCTCTTTATATAAGGGTGTTGTAGTGCTTTCACACCATTCCTGGGGTACTCTGTTTGTAAAGATGTTTTGGATCATAACAGTCATCCGGGTCTTTTCCTTCTCTTCAGATGTTTGATGCCAGTAGGTATTTCATCTGGTCTGCATTAATATGTTTGTTTTCAGCTTCTCTAGTTGAATCTTAACTTCACTTTCTGTCATTTCTTGTATTGGTCCCGGTATTGCTGGTGTTTCTGGGAGTTACTCTCTCGTAGTTTTTTTGGCAATCAGTAGTGCATCAAAGTTTTCTTCGTATAAATTTATGATCTGGTCGTGTTCACTGGGTATTTTGCCCTTATTTCACTTCACAAAAAAAAATTCTTTCAATATCCATTCATCTCCTTTCCTCGTCTTGGCTAAGAGGTGAATGATCTTTGGACCATTATTATATAGCTCTTTGTAAAAGTTCTCGCTTGCCCCCTCTCTAGCTACTGAATACTTTTCTTTGCTAATCCTGCTCCAATGTTTGTAGTTTTCTTTAGCATCACCAGTCCCTTGTACTTTCCAAATTTTGAGTGCATCTATCTTTGGCGATACCGCCACTTTCACCTCTTTGTTCCATCAAAAAAACTCTTTTCCTAGTTATTTACCAAGTAATGAGATTCCAAGTATATCCTTTGCTGCTTCATTCACTATAAGTCGTGTTTCCTGCCACTGCATTTTAGTCTCACTTCATATGTCCTTGAGAATCTCTTCCAATCTATGAACTAGGTCTTGTTCTTTTTTGTTTTTTGAGTTTCCACCTACTGATCCTTACCTCTCTTTTACCTCGTCTTCTCTTCTTTATCTCAATGATGAAATTTACAAGCAATAGTCGGGGATGATCGGTTCTGGGTGCTGCTCCACGCATTCTCCAGCAGTCGCTTTACAGATGTTGACTGTGCTCGGATCTTCTCTCCTCGCTGTGACGTAGTCAATCACTGTTTTGTTCGTATCACTTTGGAATGTGAAGCTCTGGGCATCACTTTTGGTCAAAGAAACTATTTACTATGGCCATTTCATTCCCTCTAACAAGTCCAAATTTCCCTGTGCAATTTTATATCCACGTGATATGCCACCGTCAATGCTAGAAACCCTCGTGATTCCTACCGACATCTCCATTCAGATCAACAGCGACAATCAGCTCATTGCCAAGCAAACACCACCAGCCACTCTTACGAGTCATGCCTGAAACTATTTTTCTTCTCCACTCCATAGGTTTGCCATGGAGCATAGGCAAATAGAATGTTTTACGTCCGCTATGGAGTCACCAGATTCAAACTGATGATCTTGTCTGATTTCCTGTTCACTTCTATGACCTTGTCGTTCTATTTTTCTCTCACACAAACAACAACTCTATTTTTGGTCTATTACCACTGATGCGATAATAGTCCTCGGTAGTGCAGTGGTAAGTATCCTGGCATGTCACGCGAAAGACCGGGGTTCGATTGAGGAGCCGTGGCATAATGGTTAGTGCAACTGCACCGTAACCAAAAATTCCGGGTTCGATTCCCCGAGCGGGCGACTTTGGAAATTCTCGAAAGAAAAAGCCATTGGTTGGCGTCAGGAAGGGCATCCGGCCAAGCAATTCCTCACTGGCAAAACAAAGTCCCAGTTAATAGGGGAAAATGACGTTAAAACAAAAACACCCCCCAAAAACCCCGCTGCTGCGATAAAGCTTGATGCCATCTACCATGTTCTTTGCCTTACCTCCTGACTCCCAGCAGTCTATCTAGCCTCCTGTAAAAATAGATTATCGATATTTCACCCTGTCATCACAACAGCTACTTCTCTACTCTTTGCTATCAGTGTACAGATGTTGATTGTCGCCACTCGGATGTTTTTTAGCCTTGCTCACATACTTCTTACAACATTACGACCAGAAGTCAACTGTGGATTGCTTAACACGAGGGATACTCTAAAATTGTCTAGTTGCAGTTGACCGTCGGACATGATAGTTGTGACATGAGCATTACTGGCCGGATGCTCTTCCTGTCATCGAACCCTCTGTTTCTATTCGGGGTTGACACCGGCTGAGTCATGCACTGGCATGTACACCCATTAGGCAACATTCTTCAACTCAATAATGTCACTTTTAAAATTCTTACCATAGCTAAAAGATACTACAGAAAGTGGGTGATAAACTTGCAGTTTTAAATGTAGTATGAAAAGAATTACTTGCAAATAAATATATCAATAGTTTCCGATACAAGTTCACAAGAAAATTTAAGGTCTGCTTACGGGAATGTTTCTTTCCGCTTTGGTAATCCAATAATACATGTGAGTTAACTTAACCTACCTTCGACGACATCAATCCTAAGACCAGGGTTCTTAAATGAATGAAAGTATATATTGTCACCAATTGCACCGTCCGTGATTGCTGGGCAAAACACTGGAATGTCATTCTGTTGGTACAATGGAGAAAAGACAGTAAGATATTGTGTAGTTTTGACAAACTTCAAAAAAGTAAGGCGTCACTTTCTTATAAAGCTCCCTGGCATTGAAATGAATTCCAAAATGCTATTCTCATGCTTATAACTTAAAAACGAAGACATACGACACAAACATGAAACAGATCAATATGTGTTACCATTGCAAGTAACAACGTAATACGTCACTTTCCAGAACGCTTACGGTATAACACACGGCATTTTTTTTTAAAGGATGCAACCTGAAATTGATAACTTGGTAAGTGAATCACAGACAGACTATGAACCAGGTAAAAGTAACTGTAGCTCACAGGATAAATTTTGTCCAGTGGGTTCAGTGAATCATTGTTGCTCTGAGGATGCCGCTGTTTGTTTTGCCACTACTGTGTCAAACAGTAGGTCCCTCTCAGATAGGTCTGGTTTTGCGGCACAAAGAAATGATTCATATGTGCTAACTATTCTGACACCTGTTGGTTGTCTGAGTTCTTAGCTAACTTCTTCAGTCCAGCAGAAAACACCACGCAGTGCAGTGCTTTTTATTTTGTGAATGAGATGTAACAAACAAAGACAATTATGAAGGATACATCTGTGTAATATCAGGAGTGAGAGCACAGAGGTATGTACCTGCTACCCATGATATGACAACTCTCACAATGTTTGTGTTATATTTTTTGTAATAGCTATCAATTTTGTATATCAATGTTTTGTTTAAATTGTAATTNCTATTCTGACACCTGTTGGTTGTCTGAGTTCTTAGCAAACTTCTTCAGTCCAGCAGAAAACACCACGCAGTGCAGTGCTTTCTATTTTGTGAATGAGATGTAACAAACAAAGACAATTATGAAGGATACATCTGTGTAATATCAGGAGTGAGAGCACAGAGGTATGTACCTGCTACCCATGATATGACAACTCTCACAATGTTTGTGTTATATTTTTTGTAATAGCTATCAATTTTGTATATCAATGTTTTGTTTAAATTGTAATTGTATGTGCTGGACTAAAGTATTTTTCTGGTTGTGAATTGGTTTAGATTGCTCACCATAATTGTTTTTATCTTTGTAGTTTTTACAACTCAATAGATTCAATAGACGCAATAGACTCAAAGACTCATTCGACTCATTCTACCCAATACAACTTGGAGTCTGTAAATTAAAATAAAACTAGTTACTCCACAACAACCTGAAATTACGCGGTAGCTCACAGCGAGCTAAAGTAACACTAAACAAACTTTTAACTTCCAGAAGGTCAATCGAAAAGTAAATTAAAAATAGACTAAACACAACAATCAATATCGTTTCTTTACAACACTGCTTAGAGGAAAGACAGAAAGTTACTTTGTTGCCATTTTACCTCAATAGGTAAAGGGTTACCCAGTAGTGGATGGTTTTAAATGACCCATTTTCCCGGGGTGCATCAAGGCTGTTGTTTCTCCACGCTTGTGTTTTAATATATATTTTAAATATATATTTTAAGTAAATATGTTTCAATATATATTTTAAATTTTAAAACCCAATACTAGTAAGCTAACTACTGGATGAAATAAAAATTGTCATTCTTAAGTTTAGAACTGATGAGCCAGTAGTAGCTGGGTTGACTAGTAAGCTTCCGGAAATCACAGAAAAGTTAATAACAAACCACAAATTTATGGCATGAAAATAAGTAAACAAAAATCCAAAATAAGTAAATTCCAAAAAGATAATTTGAAAAAACACAGTGAAATCTTAGCTAATGCTGATAGACTAAAAGACCTTATGCAGTTTAAATATCTGGGGTGTGCCATCGCGGGCAATGTCAGGTACTTAAGTTAGGTACACGGGTGAATTACAGCTTACCGGTGAAACTAGGTCACTCAAAACATCCTGTACAAATAAAAATCGGATAAAAAGAGAATCAAATGAAGCCTACGGCTATTATAATACCATCCTGATTCCTACCGGGGAATTTAATAAACCCTTCGGTAAACAAAAATGAAGAGGAAACCTTGTAATCACAGTTTTGAATACCTAGGCATCAATTTTTTCTTGGTATGTATCGATGCAAGTCAAATTCTACCACTTAACTCTTAACGACTCCTTTCTTGCTCTGCTTGACTTAAAATACAGCTGTGTTAGATGACATCTAATGCAGCTGTACTTTAAGTCAAGCAAAACAAGAAAAGGGGTCGTTAAGTTAAGCAGTAGAATTTAACTCCTTGAACGTTTCATATCTTTACAATAACTAATATTATATTATTATTATATTTTCTTTATTTATTTTTTGACTTGTAAGTTAAGATCAAACACCGGGCTACTACCAGTAGCCTAGGGTGAGTGAAATTGGAAGTTATTGTTTTTATTATTTTGAAATTTAAGTTTTTCAGGAGAAAGGAACGAATAATTTTTCTATCATGTAACAGAACAATTCACGAACAATGAACTTCTTCATACTGCAGGGACAGGCACAAATAACAAGACTAATCACAAACATTGATTATGAATTTTCAACGTGACATACAGAAAGTAGACTAAACCAACAAAACGAAACAAAAACAAAACAAAACCAAAATCGATTCACTAAACAATCATTTCTAAAACTTCACGAACATTAAATATATTTAACACACAAAAAGGGAACGGTTTGGTTTCAGATGGTTTAGTTTCAAATGGTCTCCTTTACATACTCAATGCTCTTCTTAGTAGATGTGCCGTACTATTTAAAACTATCTTTTGTATCTCATACAAGGAGGGGGTTCCTGGGATTTTCTCTAACAACTCTTTTGTTCCCTTTTTTATCAGGCCTAGTGCACCTACCACAACTGGTATTGTGGTCCTTTTGAGGTGCCAAATTTTTTGGATCTCTATCTCCAAATCTTTGTATATGGAGAGTTTCTCAAACACTTTGGCAGATACATTTCTGACGGCACACTCATGTCAATCAGGAGACAGGTGTTGTTTTTCTTGTCTTTGATGACAATGTCAGGTCGATTGGCCTGAATAGTGCGGTCAGTGTGAATTGGGAAATCCCACAAGATTGTGCAATTTTCTCCTTCTGTTACTGGTTCAGGGTGGTGTTCGTACCACTTACAGGTATTGGTATCAATATCAAAGTGTTGGCAGATTTTCCAGTGAAGATACTGACCAACCCTGTCGTGTCGATTTTTGTACTCTACCGGTGTTAAGATAGAGCAGCCCGAGACTAGATGGTCAATCGTCTCTACTTTATCATCATAGAACCTGCACGTTGCGTCGGCGCCATTATGTAAAACATTAGCCTGGTAATTTCGCGTGAATAAGCTTTGGTCTTGCGCAGCAAGAATAAAACCTTCAGTTTCCCCTTTCAGTCCAGAGCTCAAGAGCCACTGATAGGTTGCGATTTTATCTACATCAGCGTTATTGGCTCGAGTCGTAAATTGTCCATGGAGAGGTTTCTCTTGCCACTTAGATTCAAGCTGTTTCAAACCAGTCTTTTTTGCTAATTTTTTAGCCTTACGAGCACACTCTGTCGGTGTTATTAGATTGTCTATTTCAGTATCAATATTTAGCTCATGAGAAAATCTTTCAGATTCCTTCACAACAGAGTGGAGAGTCTTCGAATTTTCATGTAAATTCACTAGTTGCAGCATCCAATCGTTTGTTGTATCTAGGTATTTACATAATCCTATTGTGCTTATTTTATAACTTAGTTCTAGTTGGATCATTCCCCTTCCTCCATCTTTTCTTGGAATATATAAACGATCTACATCTGATTTTGGGTGATGCATTCTATGACAAGTAAATTGTTTTCTTATTTTCGTATCCAACTTTTTCAGGTCACTCAAATTCCAGTTAATGATATTAAAGCCATACGTTACTACGGGTATTGCAAGTGTATTAATAGCCGTTATTCTATTCTTAGAGTTTAGTTCGATCTTCATAATCATTCTTACTCTGCGTATGCATTCTTTCCTAATTTTCTCTTTCGTCTTGGCATGTTGTATACCATCCTCTTCATTAACTCCAAGATATTTATATGTGCCCTCTTGGTCCAATTCCTTAATTATGGTGTCCTCATCTAATACTAAATTGTCGGTCTTGACTAACTTACCGCGTTCAAAGGAAGCTTCAGGACATTTATCTAAACCGAACTCCATCCCAATGTCATCGCTAAATGCCTTTATTGTTTTCACTAGTCCTTTAAGCTCTCCATCATTGCTGGCATAAAGCTTCAAATCATCCAAGTAAAAAGATGATTTATTTTTTGATCGTTGAACTTATAAACATATCCTGTATTGTTTAGAAGTTCTGAGAGAGGTATGAGGCTCATGCAAAAAAGAAGAGGAGAGAGGGAGTCACCCTGGAAAATTCCACGTTTGATTTGCATCCCATTAGAAGACAAAATACCATTAGAATGAGAGAGGAGGAGATTAGTTTTCCATAGTGACACAGAATTGCGGAGAAAGTTGATCAACATAGTAGAGATTTTGAATATTTCGAGACATTTAAAGACCCATGAGTGTGGGACGCTATCGAAAGCTTTCTTGTAATCAATCCAAGTGGTATGGAGATTCCTATGCTTAGCCTTGGAGTTCTCTAGGATCATCTTGTTGATAAGTAATTGGTCTTTACACCCATATGACCCTTTCCGGCAACCTTTTTGTTCTATTGGAAAGATATCATGATCATCCAAATGTGAGTATGTACTTTCAGAAAGTATTGACGTTAACAATTTATAAGACGTAGTTAAGCATGTAATCGGCCGGTAGTTTTTGGGGTTCGCAGTATCATTTGTTTTCGGAAGCAAGTAGGTAGTACCTAGACAAAACCATTCAGGTATTGGCTCAGGCTCTGAAATTAGTTTATTTAGACATTGAGCAAGTTTCGAATGCATAGAATACAAAGTATCCAACCAAAAATTGGGAACTTG
>RDPX01000001.1:3166533-3181209 GCA_003991215.1 Morbakka virulenta | reverse complement strand
CTACACCTTGCCCAAGGGTGACCTGGAGGTAGTTGTGGCAAAGGGTAACCTCATTCGCCCACGTCGCAACTCCACAACCGGATGCAGTTTAATGTCAATACCCAGGACGGTTATTATTATTATTATTATTATTATTATTATTATTATTATTATTATAGAATTATCGCACACTGATAAGATGTCATTTCATTCAGCGGTAATGTCTCCTTGATATTGGTGACAGCAAGTCTCCTCAATTTTCAAGGACTTTTCTCAGGATTCGTGCAGATTGCAGGATTACAATCTTCTGCTACTTCTCTCTTACATAATAGTTCTCCTGTACTGTCGGAAAGAAAATATTTCATACAGAATCTTATATTTTGAAAACAAACCTTGTATGCCCAGTAGTAAACAGATTCTTCGTTGTTTATCTCTTTTCCAAGCCTGTGTATCATCTTTGAAGGCGTCCAGTTGGTTCCCTGTTTGAAAAACGGCGAGTATGTTTATTTGCCGTGACTTTTGAAAAATTACAACAATTAAGAAAGACATGCATGTTAAATGCCTATATGTAGTGGTGTAGAAAAATACATGTATTCATCCCCACCCCCACCCCCACCCCTTAATGATAAAGGAGTGAAACGTTCCTGTTTTAACAAGTACCCAACGTCCATCTTTATTTACCTAAAGTACAGGAGACAATTAACTAAATATATATATATGAAATGTAGATTCTCACATCTAACGTTTCTGTCGGCAAAAATGTGCCTGTGTACACGTGGTTTTTTTCAAGAAACTGGTTTAAAAAAACTTGTACTACGATGGCCAAAAATTTTAAAATTTAACTCTAGAAAAACTGAGAAACTGCCAAATTTCCATTTTTCTAAAAAATTGTCTGTTGAATTTAATCTGTGCACGAAATATTCCTTGTGAATATCAAGGGTGGAAAAGGGCTTTTACTGTCACACTCTACGGCAACCTTACTTTAAGATGTAACCACTTTTCTTAAAAGCAAAGGTACTTTTGCTTTGAACCAATGTAACAGGGACATAACACCTAAACATCTGGCTAAATAACACTTATCCAGTCAGCATGAGTTAGTTATTTTAGAAAAGAAAGCCCATTTTGGATATTCAGATATTCATGATGAGTACCGAGTTCTGCTTAGAGAAAGCACCGATGACTATATAACGCTTAACGTTATTGATGGTGTAGATATGATTTTACTATAGATGGTTTAAATCATATTTTGAAAGTAGTATCCATGACATGAGTAATTGAATATATTTCAAAGCATTGGCATCATCATCACAAATTTATGATTATTTGTAAATGATTATTGTTTATTGCTACGAATAAAAGAAAAGAAGCAGTGTAGTAAACAAATCAATGATCAGAAAATACAGATCTGCTCCAGTGTGTGACCAATCATATTGGTTACAACATGATGGTAAGCTTTCGGCTTTTAATTCTTCTTTGACGTTAATTTGTGGCCGAATAAGTTCTAATAATTTTAATTAATACAAATGATTTTTTGTCAACATTTATTTTAAGCTTTAATTTGTTAATTTGTGTTTAGAATAGTAACTTTTGACTTTTTTTATTTTTCGTGACAATCAGCGATTATATCCATAAAAAAATCCTTAACTTCATAACAATATGGCAATTTTAGGTAACGTAAAGATGAAACCAAACAAACAACTTACTAAAACGGTACTTAAACGCCAAAAACAAAAAACCAATTAAAAAACTTTTAGTACTAAAACGCCGAAAATAAAAACCAATTAAAAAACTTTTAGTACTTAAACGCCAAAAACAAAAAACCAATTAAAAAACTTTTAGTACTAAAACGCCGAAAATAAAAAACCAATTAAAAAACTTTTAGTACTTAAACGCCAAAAACAAAAAACCAATTAAAAAACTTTTAGTACTAAAACGCCGAAAATAAAAAACCAATTAAAAAACTTTTAGTACTTAAACGCCAAAAACAAAAAACCAATTAAAAAACTTTTAGTACTAAAACGCCGAAAATAAAAAACCAATTAAAAAACTTTTAGTACTTAAACGCCAAAAACAAAAAACCAATTAAAAAACTTTTAGTACTAAAACGCCGAAAATAAAAAACCAATTAAAAAACTTTTAGTACTTAAACGCCAAAAACAAAAAACCAATTAAAAAACTTTTAGTACTAAAACGCCGAAAATAAAAAACCAATTAAAAAACTTTTAGTACTTAAACGCCAAAAACAAAAAACCAATTAAAAAACTTTTAGTACTAAAACGCCGAAAATAAAAAACCAATTAAAAAACTTTTAGTACTTAAACGCCAAAAACAAAAAACCAATTAAAAAACTTTTAGTACTAAAACGCCGAAAATAAAAAACCAATTAAAAAACTTTTAGTACTTAAACGCCAAAAACAAAAAACCAATTAAAAAACTTTTAGTACTAAAACGCCGAAAATAAAAAACCAATTAAAAAACTTTTAGTACTTAAACGCCAAAAACAAAAAACCAATTAAAAAACTTTTAGTACTAAAACGCCGAAAATAAAAAACCAATTAAAAAACTTTTAGTACTTAAACGCCAAAAACAAAAAACCAATTAAAAAACTTTTAGTACTAAAACGCCGAAAATAAAAAACCAATTAAAAAACTTTTAGTACTTAAACGCCAAAAACAAAAAACCAATTAAAAAACTTTTAGTACTAAAACGCCGAAAATAAAAAACCAATTAAAAAACTTTTAGTACTTAAACGCCAAAAACAAAAAACCAATTAAAAAACTTTTAGTACTAAAACGCCGAAAATAAAAAACCAATTAAAAAACTTTTAGTACTTAAACGCCAAAAACAAAAAACCAATTAAAAAACTTTTAGTACTAAAACGCCGAAAATAAAAAACCAATTAAAAAACTTTTAGTACTTAAACGCCAAAAACAAAAAACCAATTAAAAAACTTTTAGTACTAAAACGCCGAAAATAAAAAACCAATTAAAAAACTTTTAGTACTTAAACGCCAAAAACAAAAAACCAATTAAAAAACTTTTAGTACTAAAACGCCGAAAATAAAAAACCAATTAAAAAACTTTTAGTACTTAAACGCCAAAAACAAAAAACCAATTAAAAAACTTTTAGTACTAAAACGCCGAAAATAAAAAACCAATTAAAAAACTTTTAGTACTTAAACGCCAAAAACAAAAAACCAATTAAAAAACTTTTAGTACTAAAACGCCGAAAATAAAAAACCAATTAAAAAACTTTTAGTACTTAAACGCCAAAAACAAAAAACCAATTAAAAAACTTTTAGTACTAAAACGCCGAAAATAAAAAACCAATTAAAAAACTTTTAGTACTTAAACGCCAAAAACAAAAAACCAATTAAAAAACTTTTAGTACTAAAACGCCGAAAATAAAAAACCAATTAAAAAACTTTTAGTACTTAAACGCCAAAAACAAAAAACCAATTAAAAAACTTTTAGTACTAAAACGCCGAAAATAAAAAACCAATTAAAAAACTTTTAGTACTTAAACGCCAAAAACAAAAAACCAATTAAAAAACTTTTAGTACTAAAACGCCGAAAATAAAAAACCAATTAAAAAACTTTTAGTACTTAAACGCCAAAAACAAAAAACCAATTAAAAAACTTTTAGTACTAAAACGCCGAAAATAAAAAACCAATTAAAAAACTTTTAGTACTTAAACGCCAAAAACAAAAAACCAATTAAAAAACTTTTAGTACTAAAACGCCGAAAATAAAAAACCAATTAAAAAACTTTTAGTACTTAAACGCCAAAAACAAAAAACCAATTAAAAAACTTTTAGTACTAAAACGCCGAAAATAAAAAACCAATTAAAAAACTTTTAGTACTTAAACGCCAAAAACAAAAAACCAATTAAAAAACTTTTAGTACTAAAACGCCGAAAATAAAAAACCAATTAAAAAACTTTTAGTACTTAAACGCCAAAAACAAAAAACCAATTAAAAAACTTTTAGTACTAAAACGCCGAAAATAAAAAACCAATTAAAAAACTTTTAGTACTTAAACGCCAAAAACAAAAAACCAATTAAAAAACTTTTAGTACTAAAACGCCGAAAATAAAAAACCAATTAAAAAACTTTTAGTACTTAAACGCCAAAAACAAAAAANCTTTGTAGCAGCCATACTGCTGATACTTTTTAACTGCTTGGTGGACTGCAGTTTTGCTGACTTTCAATTTCATAGAAATATTCCTTTCAGATAGTCCTCTATGCAGAGCAACAATTTGACCTCTTTGAACTTCACTGAGGGACTTTTTTCGACCCATTTCTGTAGCAATAAGAAGTATAAAAAGTGAAAAAATATCCAAAGTAAAATCGATTCAGATGTCGGCAGTGTTAAAGAAGAACGTGTAATGGGCGACCAGAGCGCAAATAATGAGTATGATGTAATCTCAACAGTAGGATGATGCAATACGATCTCATACCGAGAAATCTACGTATTTACATGAATGGTCTTAAACTTTTGGTAGTGACTGTACTATTGACACTTCTATTGCCAAATTCCCGAAAAATACTCTACTTTACAGGGGTGGTTATTATTGAATTTATTGAAATATCACATTTACTCACATATACTTAAAATTAATTAACAAACAGTGTAAATAAACTGCTATCTACAATTTTACTGTCTAACTTTAAAAATATTGTTTCAGTGGCTGATTTTTAATGACCTTGTTGAGAAACCAATATTCTCTTACCTTATTCCTCTGCTCTTCCACCATCTGATCCAAAATAGGTGTTATCCAGTCTTCAAAGTAACAATAGTTGTTATTTGGTACAATTAAGTTTCCAGTTCTGTTTAAACCCTTTGCTCTTAGCTTATCACCACTAAGTCTAAAGCTTCCTATGTAAAAATTCCCCATACATTTGATAAAGTCCTCTTCAATTCCACCACAGGTTGTCACAAGACAATCTACCTGACAAAATGAACAAAAAAAGATTGCTGATGCATAGAATATCTCATAAAATAATGCAAACTACTTCCTAAATTACTACTGCACACAGAAAAATGCAAATATTAAATTTGTTGGCCAGAATTTTACAATATTTGAGACACACAAAGAGGTTGCCCCATCAGGTCTACAAAAACTTGGGTATCTCCATTTAATTATATGCAAGTATAACAATGAGGCAATTAAAGAAACAAGCATTGATTTCCTCACGTGCAAGCAAAATTGTTGATGATCTCTCATTTGCTGTAACTAGGATATGACATATGTAAGAAAAGCTCCTTTAGCAGTACTGTTTGTAATAGCAAAATTGTGACACTTTCAACAATTAATTTGAATTAAACCTATATCCAAAAAAACCTGAGGCAACAATCCATTACTTTACTTGCAAAAGGTGAAAATTGAGCTTAAGGGGGTGGCAAAGTAAAATTTTATGTTGAAAAGCAGTGAAGCAACCTTTCCATAGGACTATGAAACAAAAATGCTTTTAACATCTTAAAAAAAAGTTAGAATGGAAATTTTCCAAGTGCATTACAGTTGCTTAATGTATAAAATGTAATAAAATCACATAAAATCATTGCCTACCAAATGCAACACACTTTGTTGCGCTCTACATCCCTGTGCATCAAAATTGTGATTCAGTCTTGTATCACCATGGGATGGAATAAAGAGTTAAACATTGCTGTTATGGGGTGCTATTTTTTAAGTAGACCAATCAATGAAGAGGGTTGACTATTGGAGGGGATAGAAAGTGTATGCATAGCATTTGTAAAGAAAGGCAACAACTTAACATAATCAAAGAAAGATTATGTCATCAGGCAAGAATAATTAGACTAAATGATTGGCTTTCAGATCTTGAAAGCTTCTTCTTTTTTAGCCTTCATCCAACATCTGTGAGGTTGAACACTCAACACTTTTTTCTTCAATTGACTCTGTCTTCCCACTCTCCCCCTCTTGCTCCCACTTTTTTCATGTATTGTTCTATGATGTCCTTCAGTCTAAGCTCTTGTTATCCTCTACTTCTCCTTCCTGTCACTAGTGCCAGGCATACTGTTTTAAAAATGTTGTCATTTTCTCTCCTCATTACACATCCATCCCATCTTAACCTTACTTCTCTTGCTTTCTCTGTTATTTTTCTTACCATCAAAAATCTTCTTATGTCATCATTCATCCTGTGTTTGTGCAAGGATATTCCGACTAGCCACCTTACCATTCTCATCTCCATCACTTACAACATTCTCTCCTCTGCCCTTTTTAAAGTTAGATCTTTAAGACTTCAAGGCTTTCAGATCTTGAAATAAAGGAGATCAAACTATGGGTATCAAGTGATGAAATTGAAACAGAAGAAGATAGAGCAGTGAAAGGGATAATTAAAAATGAGAACGTGGTAGAGAATGTGGGTAGAAATGGATGATGTGGTAACTGTTGTGGGTTTGAATATGTCAGAAAAGGATAAAGAAACCTTGGGCAAACTCAATGAAATTATAAGTGATAATCTAGATGAAGAATGCAATGGGTTCAAATGAGTTGACAGGAGAAAATTAAAAGAGCATGTACTGATGGTGAATAGAGTTTTGTCTAAAGTTAGAACTGATAACTTCACTGTGGCCAATAATTCTATTAAAGCTAGCTCAATTCTTCTTGGCTGAGAGGTATGACTAAAGCCTTTTAGAACAAGAAATCATAGGAAAGAACCATGGTGGAAACAGATTATCCAAGACTGGATCAATACAATAAGAAGACACATTAGTAATCCTAAAAGTGCTAGGAAAAAATGGATTGACAAGGTCAAGAAAATTTAAGGATTTAGAAAGAAAATATCATGTAAAGAAGAAGGGAATGGGTACTGTAATGGAGGAACTAAAACATGACCTAAAAGCTAAGTATTTAAAAGCACACAATTGAGCAATTCAGAATAAATAAATTGTTTCAAAATGACCAGAAGGTGTATTCATAGCTAAATGGCAAAAAAATTAGTAATGAAAAACCAGACACTGATGAAAGCAAAGCATCCAGGGGTGAGATTTGGGACAAAGAAGTTATTCACAATGGAAATGCAGAATGGTTTAAAGAGTTAAAGGAAGAAGGGAGAAATGAAGTAAAACGACTTACAAATCACAGTTGAAATGGTTACTAAACAATGCAAAAGGATGCCAAACTGGAAAAACCCAGGCCCAGAAGGGTCCCAAGGCTATTGGCTTATAGCACTTGACAAGAGATTAGCAGAGCAAATGAATGATGTGATAATTAATGGAAATTAAATCCCAAAGAGGATTGTTGCATACTTATTATGATGCAGTAGACACTTGCCATCACAGCTCCAAGCCACCATCTTTAATTTAGTGTTTAAACTTAAGGTGCTTGGAAAATGGCAGGAACCTTTGAGTAACCACATTCTCTGAACTGTACCAACGGGATAAAAGATCTAGTTTTATGAATCAACTTAGATTGTGTTTATCTGTCTGATTACTCTTCACCTGTTATAACAAGGATGACCACTGGAAAAACTGTCTTTTTCCAGAAAGACCATACAAGAAGCCATAACAATGGACAAATACTGCCCAATTATGTTTTTACCACTACTGTGGAAACTCCTCACAGGGATAGTTTCAAATTCTCTGTACCATTTCCTAGAGGTGAATGATAAATTACCTGCAGAACAAAAGGATGCAGATGAAAAAGCAGGGAGATGAAAGACCAAAAGCTTATTGATAAAATGATAATGCATGATTGGAAAATGAGACATCCTAAATTAGGAATGGCATGGATAGACTACAAGAATGCTTACAATATAATTCCAATACAAGGAAACCAATACAAACGCGAAAATGGTTAAAAAGTTTAAATAAAAGAGTAAAAGAAGAAATATAAATCTCTGCACTGAAGTTGCTACCAGCTTTGCTGAGGATTAACAGGTGATATCCACTGGATAAGAAGTTAAAACAAAACATGAAAAAGACCATATCAAATTATCATATCCATTATTCTACACTAAACTTGAACTATAATTTTGTTTAAATTTATTCTAATGAGCTTATTTGAATACTAACATTTTTTCACTTACAAATTTGTGTTGCACCAAAAATCGAATGACTTCCCTAATCCCACATGATATTAAGTTTGATGTATATCCAAGAAAAATTGTGCAGTTAGACTTTGGTTGACAGTACTCCTCCACAGACTCTTTAGTGCTACTCAATGGTGCCTTTTTTGCCTCTATCTAAAAAAAGCCAGAAGTTAAAACATTATCAGAAATTTGTTATAATTCTCTTGAGAATGAACAGGGTTAAAAACAAAATGTCAAATTATAGCTGTATATATATCAGACCTTTATTTATTAGGTGGTTGAAGTTGACCATTTTCTGCCATTTTGAATTTTATAGCAGTAACTGTTTTTTAACTTAAAGTGTTGAATTAAAATTCAAAATAGCTTTCAATTCACCAAATTTTCCCTTAGCTTTTGTGCCCACTATGGGGTACTTAATATAGGTTAATTTCAAAAATCCAGTTTTCACATCTTTGCCACAAAAAAATACAACCTGAAAATCTCTAAAGCATAACTTCATCCACTTTTGTGAAAACTTTACTCAAAAATTTTAAAAAAATGCTTTTCTAAATGGGAAAAATCAAAATTCTAAAAGATTTTATGATATTCTCAAAAAAATGTGTAAATCAGAGACAATAAATATGGCATCTTGACATGCCTGTTATACTCTGCATTTAGTCACTAAAATATAGCATTAGGATACACTGGGTCTTTCATTGATGGAACCCCTGGTAAAAAGTGGGCCAATTTTTTTATTTCACAGATATCCATCTATGAAAAACCTAAAAGAAGCAATAGATCAAGATAAAGTGGGGCAGAAAGCAAGCAAGACTCCATAAAATGCAAGACATTTGGATCATCCCTCTAGGACCCTCAATGCAAAGGCCCTTCCTCTTGGGTTGGTCATCAACCAAGGCTCAAGCATCTCCAAACCCCAGTCCTGCATGGCTGGGCTCTATGGCAGAAGATCCAACCAAGGAAAGACCAGAGCTCTACACTTGATCTTAGCCAAAAGTCTGAGAAGCGATATACTACTGTGTCTCCTGAAAAGATTTTCAAATGATTGTGCTGAATGTCTTTGCTGAACCACTTGATGATTGTATCAAAAGACTTTTTGAATGGAAAGATGTTATGGAGAAGAGGAGACTGGGGCTGGATGCTTATCAAACAAAGATTAAACAGTGGCCCAGAACCAGACCTTTTGCAGAGATCAGACAAGTACCCCTGTACCATCTGTCTCTCTATGGTTGGCAACAACAGCATCTCACGCAATGGCCACAAGCACTGGGTGTACAGAATGTTCAGTGGTCTCAAATGGCTGGTTGCAAGCTGGATTTCCAGTGGAGGCACAACCAGGAAACTCTAGGATGTAATAATGACAGACCACAGAAAGATATACTAGTTTCACCCAAGAAACTTGGGTTAGACGTTTCTTTCTATTAACTTATTAACATGTTATCAGTACCCAGAAAATGTAAACTTGCAGCAACAACTTGGATACAGAGCCTGGAAGAATTCAAGGATCTAAAATCAATCCTAAATTCTTAACACCTCAGCTACAAGACATGTTGGGCATGTTAAGAAGTATATGCAATGTCAACCCAAAAAAGGTCATTACTACCCAGTAAAACTTTGCTAACTTTGCTTAGGCTTGAAGACCTGAATTTTATTCTTAGAGAGAGAAAGCTACTCAGGTATGGGCAAATGCATTGCTCCAGTGTTGTTATTAAGATCTTTCACGACGTGGAAATTAAAGGGGAAAAAAGAGAAGGGCAGGGTGGCCAAAGATGAGATGTACTCAGGTGATGGAGAATGACTAAAGAGGATGGAAGCTATCCTTGCTTTATCCTTTTAATTGAACCATCTGTAGATCTGTAAGAGATCTGGAGTTAGATCTTTCAAACGTGCAGTTAGCCAGCTACCTTGAGTCACTGGTATAAAAGATTTTCATCCATGTTGCTGGAAAATAAAACAACAACAACAACAAAATACCTTCTTAAAGGTCAATCAGAACATTATATATCCTGGAATCTAACCTGAAAAGTGATGTATGCAATAAATAGTATATTGTGATTTATTTACAATAATTCAATCAATCTCTTTAATATTAAGCTATTCTTAAATTCACTTCCATAAACATATTTTAAAATTTACACTCCATTATTGTATAATGTCAGATCAACTAATAAAGACATTGGGCCTAAATCAATTAACTGATAAATGATACAATACAGAGCAGAACCATATCTTGTTATGAACAATCGAGGATGGCTGCAACGTTTTACAAAAAGAAGACCTAGCTTGCTATGACAACAAAATGGGCACATATATAATTATGCTCAAAAAATTCTAACCCAAATATTAGAGGCAGTAATTATAAAAAGTTAATATCTTTAGTATCACAAATAAAATCATGTTCATTTTGGTATAGTCATTTAACCGCCACTCAACTGGATCCTGACGCCAGGGTGAGAAAACTTAAGTCAAATGGGTTTTGTCAATCCTGAAAAAAGGAGAGTATAAAAAAAACCACACTTGTTGCACTTAGCAGAACAAAAAAACAAAAAACAAAAATTGTTGGAAACTGAAACAATTCAATACTATAGGCCTACACAATTTTTTTTGTCTATGAAGAGGAGGTTATTCAAGTTTTTAAAGAATTTTTGGCAATGCTTCTAAATGTAAGGTGGACCTAGCACTGACAGTTACTTTGAATTGTTTTATCTCGAAATTTTTACTTCATTGATGGTTTAGTGTGAAAATATCCAAACTCAATGTCGACTACAAAATTATAGGCAAAAATAATGGCCAACCGGTCTTTCCCTTACTAATTACCGAAGATCACATTCACTCAATAATAAATCGGTCTATTTTTGACAACTTTTTAATTATCCGAGACTGCATAGCTTACGACCAACAAAAACAGTCCTACTCCTAGTCAACCTTAACCAAGAAAATCCATCCAGCCACAAAGATCGTTGCAATCTCATTTTCAACCGAATAAACACAACCCCACGAAAACACTATCACCAGAGAATCAACACCAAAAAAGCATGCCAGAACATCCTTCTTNTCTAACCTGAAAAGTGATGTATGCAATAAATAGTATATTGTGATTTATTTACAATAATTCAATCAATCTCTTTAATATTAAGCTATTCTTAAATTCACTTCCATAAACATATTTTAAAATTTACACTCCATTGGGCCTAAATCAATTAACTGATAAATGATACAATACAGAGCAGAACCATATCTTGTTATGAACAATCGAGGATGGCTGCAACGTTTTACAAAAAGAAGACCTAGCTTGCTATGACAACAAAATGGGCACATATATAATTATGCTCAAAAAATTCTAACCCAAATATTAGAGGCAGTAATTATAAAAAGTTAATATCTTTAGTATCACAAATAAAATCATGTTCATTTTGGTATAGTCATTTAACCGCCACTCAACTGGATCCTGACGCCAGGGTGAGAAAACTTAAGTCAAATGGGTTTTGTCAATCCTGAAAAAAGGAGAGTATAAAAAAAACCACACTTGTTGCACTTAGCTGAACAAAAAAACCAAAAAAAAAATTGTTGGAAACTGAAACAATTCAATACTATAGGCCTACACAATTTTTTTTGTCTATGAAGAGGAGGTTATTCAAGTTTTTAAAGAATTTTTGGCAATGCTTCTAAATGTAAGGTGGACCTAGCACTGACAGTTACTTTGAATTGTTTTATCTCGAAATTTTTACTTCATTGATGGTTTAGTGTGAAAATATCCAAACTCAATGTCGACTACAAAATTATAGGCAAAAATAATGGCCAACCGGTCTTTCCCTTACTAATTACCGAAGATCACATTCACTCAATAATAAATCGGTCTATTTTTGACAACTTTTTAATTATCCGAGACTGCATAGCTTACGACCAACAAAAACAGTCCTACTCCTAGTCAACCTTAACCAAGAAAATCCATCCAGCCACAAAGATCGTTGCAATCTCATTTTCAACCGAATAAACACAACCCTACGAAAACACTATCACCAGAGAATCAACACCAAAAAAGCATGCCAGAACATCCTTCTTCTTCTTCCTTCAATGAGCCGGGCTCCACTGGGCGTATTTGGCTCACCGTGACGTCACTGTAAAACCATGAGGGCAGCTCTGGTTGGGTTTTCAGTAAAAGGCTTTTGGTCTGCCACGGGGGTGGGGGTGGGTGTAGGTGTTACAACTATGAAGAGTTACATTCAATTCAAAGTACCCTAACATCAACACATGTTCTAAAGCCTATGGCCCCACTCGGGATTCCTGTGGACAAACCAACACCTCAGACTTCACCTTCCAAATTGCACGAACAAACAAAAAGCCAGTCCCATTTTCTCAAAATAGGGTAAAACCCAGTACAAATTAATTAATGATTTAATAAAGCACAAGATATTAATTATTTCCGCTGTGTACAGCTCTGTGTCCAGTTGTATTAGTAATAGTTACCGTAGCGTACCATTCGCTGCATTTCATTTATGGCCATCCCCAACAAATGTGCCTGAAATCCAGTGGTAAAATAACTCGTGGAGAATATTTTATGGTAATCAATGCCCTCGTTAAAATCATAACCCTTTACAACTGGAGTTTCTTCAGGTATCTCTTCACTTTTGACTAAAGTAGCCATGACGGAAATAGTGGGAGGTTTTTGCTCCTGTTCACCTTTTGATGCCACTGACTGCATTTTTGAGTCTGCTGGAACTGTCAAAACTGATATTCACTATTTCATGCGATGTGTGTATGTTCGTAGGCAGGAGTTACGATCCTAAATGCTCAAAGGAAGACAAATGGTTGTATCAGACACCAACTGAGTTCATGAAACTGTGTCGATCTTTCATAACTCTCCTGGTGAACAGTGAGAGACTGGACAGGAGCCGCAATAAGCGGTAATCATTAAGATCTGGGGCGGTCGTTTTTCAATATGTTTATCGTATGATACATTTTCGTTAAAAAAACCCCAACAATTTACAATTAAGTGGTTTTTCCACTGGTTTTAAGGGAGGGGATGCGACTGTGCGTGGGTTTTTCTTTAGTGATACTAGAAATTGAATAGGAGAGTGTTGTTTTGGTGCATACACAAAAGTCCTTGGTGGGACCATAAGGATGCGAAAATGCGCTGTTGTTGTGGATTCNTTCATAACTCTCCTGGTGAACAGTGAGAGACTGGACAGGAGCCGCAATAAGCGGTAATCATTAAGATCTGGGGCGGTCGTTTTTCAATATGTTTATCGTATGATACATTTTCGTTAAAAAAACCCCAACAATTTACAATTAAGTGGTTTTTCCACTGGTTTTAAGGGAGGGGATGCGACTGTGCGTGGGTTTTTCTTTAGTGATACTAGAAATTGAATAGGAGAGTGTTGTTTTGGTGCATACACAAAAGTCCTTGGTGGGACCATAAGGATGCGAAAATGCGCTGTTGTTGTGGATTCCTGTGTCGATCTACACTCATGAGACAGGTAAACTGGTTTTTACAGGGGAATCACGTGTATTCTATTTTTTGAATGATTTTTGTCATGGACTTCTCACATAACTAGACGTTCAGGTGCGTGAACTCGGGCTGACTTTGTTAAAGATTTGAGAAATAAATTTGTGTTTGCTGATTTTCGACTACGTCACATCCGTTGTTGACCACGTGACTGCATTTTGGCGATGAAGAACACGACGAACACTCTCGAATTTAATACTCGGGCTACTTCCAGCCCGAGTAATAACATCTGGACTGGAAACCTTTCAGAAATCTGCTGATGGGTGCACAAGATAAGGCCAATACAAACTGTAGTTCCCAGACCCTCAGCAACAAACGCTGTCGCTATCAAACAAAGTGCCAATTTTTGACTGTCAAGAATACATGCACGGTTAAGAAATGTGCTGCTGTTGGCTACAATAGTGGCAAAATACAGTAGAAAATCGCGCTGGCATTTCATATGTTTCCTTTAAATGACGATGAGTTACTTCAACACTGGATGAGGAAAAGTTCACGAAAAGACTTGTTGCAAAGGAACATTCCAGGTTAAGCTCTCTTTATTTTACCGTGGATTCGTTTGTGGTGTGGTGACGAAAACTCCCGTCCACCGGCTCCCAAGGTTGCGGATCGGGGAAAGGCCTCCCTGCCTAGGGTTACAGGTGAAGCCGCGGGGTGCAGCGTGGTGGATGTACAATTTCAGCGGAAGAATCAACTTGATCAACGGTGAATTGTATTCGATGCTGAGCGGATGAGCCACAATCACACGGTCAACGGTCAGGATCAACCAGTGCAGTCAGAGAACAGTGCTACAACATGTGGAGTTGCGCCCCGTGTTGTAAAGAGCAATTGAAACCCAAATATGAAGACAAAGCAAAACAGCACCAGGGTTAAAGCCCCTGCTAACACCCTCCCCGAAACTCCTGCTACTCCTTGTAACCTGAGGACAAATGATGGTGCCTCCTCAAACCCGAAAGGAAGGGAAACACCGGAAAATAGCAAGAACAAAGGGAACCCACTGCTCAGATGCAAAACTTATATTCAGATCGCAACACTCAACGTAAGAACAATCAGAACCTCAGACAAACTTTTAGAACTCGCCAACAACTTCAATAATTGTAATTTAGACATTCTCGGTATAATAGATCATAAAATATTCCATGAAGA
>RDPX01000001.1:3145933-3162906 GCA_003991215.1 Morbakka virulenta | reverse complement strand
AGTTTTTACAACATCAAAATCACTAAGTTACATGCAATTTGTGTACTTTTCTGTGTTTATCACTGATTTTGACCATTTATTGTAACCCCGACCCCCTCCACAGACATAGCTTTCGTAGACTTCCCCCTTATCAGTACTTTACTGTATGAATGGTCACTATTTTGGGGAATTGGAGTTTCATCATATGATTAGATAGGTGTAAGGAGAGCTGCTGACAGTGTAAGAATGTACTTTTGCTTCTGAGAAAAACTGGCCTCATCTTGTACACCCTGGAATCCAGTTTCCAGTCCAGATGTTATTATTTAGGAGTCCATGATTTTTGTATGCGCAGTATTTTTTGCAAAACTAAGACAGCTATTTGTACATGCTTGTGTGGGGACATACAAGCTTTGATGGGGGAAAAGGGATAAAGTGCCTTCGGTACAAACCTGCCGAAGGGCTGTTCCTTCGGCTTTTCCTGTTAGGAGTCGCCACAGTGGACTATCGCCCTCCACATCTGCCTGTCGGTGGTGTCCTCTGCAGAGGCTCCAACCACCTTTATGTCCTCGTTAACCGAGTCAGAGAACCGTCTCTTTGGTGTCCCACGCTTCCTCTTTCCTGGTGGTACAAACCTGGCGAAGGGCTGTACATTTGCCCACTGGTTGCCTATAACAGAAAAGATTCGTGTAATGGCGTAGGTCTTGACTTTGCTTAAATCATTTACTTAAATGTTAATTATTTTCTTAAATGTCACATGCCCCGCAAAATCAAAACGCGTAGAGATTAAAGATCCCTGTTTTTCGTGATGCAGGAAGACTACACCTTCACGAGGTCCTCCTGCCAGTACCAACTTATCAATTTATATGTTGGAAAACCGACGTCGTCATGGTTTGCAAGATGACAATAACATAAAGGTATCTCCTTTCTCGTGTTTACCTTTCTTTAAAAAAGAACCTGCACTCGGTATCCCAGCGCATCGCCATTTCCTCAGGAGTTTACTTTTGCTACTTGGAATGTACTGGGCCTGGCATCAGCCATAATAAGACAGACACAACATTGACATTACATCCATCTAAGAGACAAAGGTAGCCACTCAAAATGAACAGATCCTTAAAACAGAATGCTTGAAGGATAAAGTGTAGGGTATCTAAATGAAGAAGGACTAACTATAACTGTAGGAAGTATCTATTACTACAGATGCAGCACACAGCATATCGTCATCATCAGTCCAGGGTTTACGAAACCTCTTTTATTTCTTATATAAATCAGTCGGATGTCTTTGAAACTTTTTAGTTTACTAACGGAAATAAATTATTTAAATCACTTGCACAATATTTTTAAATCTGAAATGCTGACGTGAAACTTCGGCATATGATAAACGAACTTTTTAGTATCGCTGATAAGAAGATAATTATTTTGTTAATATGTAGAAGATTTATTCAAAGTATAACACTTTAGAAAAATTATAAATAATTTTATACAAAATTAGAGTAAGAATAATATCTGTAGGGAAAAGGGAAATGAATGAAAATATGGGCAAAGAAAAAACTTTGTATATGAAAAAATTGCAGTACTGCCTTTTTATATAAGTTAAAGAACTTATTGTCCGACTGGAGTCAAAATTAATTGCGCACATTTTCACAATGTGCAAAATGATGCAACTTAATCAGTTAAGAAGCCTTCAAAAGGAGGATATTTCATCATCGCAAATTTCAACAAGAACTGACTGTGACCAAATCTGTATAACTCAGGAACAGGGCCCTCCATTTAGCCAACTCATAAAGCAAGGATAGTTTACTCTTTATAATTATTGCAAAAGACCTTCCTAAAATGTGAGGATATGGGCTGTTACTTCGAGGAATTATTAGAAAAAAGTTAACATCAACAAACATTGATTTGTAAGCCAAACTATAGTTTCGGAATTGATGTATGATGAGTTTTTAATATGTCCCTAATTAATGTATGGTCAAATATTTAATACGTGCTCATTGAAAAGTTATGATGGTTACCTATCCGCTTCGTTACCTAATCTTCTTGGTATATGGCATTCTTAAAAATTCTCAGATAAATTTTCATCGGTTTGAGGAATTAATATTTTTGACTCTCTGTCGCTCTCCTCGCATTTTCTAGACCCCTAACAACCTCGCTCTGTACTTAGGCAAAAAGAAACACCGGTGGTGGAGAAGAAGCGCTAAGGGTAAAAGGTGACAGACTTCCAGTTTGGTGACTCAGGAAGAGGTAAACCTGGGAAATTTATAGAATTCCTAATGAAATTGATTCTCCTCTTGAGGAATGCTCATCAGTGATGATGATTGTTTTGTCGCCTTTTTCATATATTTCTTGAGGTCTTTATATTCAATCTATTAGTAAGTCTTCTTCTAAAAAGGGTTGCTTCTTTGTATTGTGCTAGGGAGTACCTTACGCTTGGGATCATTTTTCTCTGCTATAAATTTACCATCCGTCCTTCCATGGAGTGCTTTTTCCACAACTGAGTAGGTGCTTCCCTGTCTAATCTGGATGTACTAGATCGAGTTTAGGTTTGATAGGTTCTGGTCTTGTTTCTACTCTTCAACCTATATACCACTGACAAAAGTGGCTTGGTTTAGACATTTTTATAGGTATCATTATGGGTAGTGTTCTAATGAGCTTTATTCATGGGTACCATCTCGGTTAGTTGCATCTTCTGGTCATTTTTTGATAAAAGGATGAATATCTTAACTGTTATTAGCAGTTTAACATACAAATGGCCAACATATACTATATAAAGATTATTTATCATCAAGGTTAAGATAAGTCCTGCACTATGGGCTTGCAAAAAACATAATTGTACAAATTTTTCAATATATATTAGAGAAAATTATAAATTTAAGTTATTGCTCCCAACTAATAGTTGGAAAGTGTGTTTGGACGTAGTCAAAAAAAATCCTTTTGTCTAGAAGCTACCAATTGACCCTTGTTTAAACTTTTTATACTAAATATTTTCTGGCGCAATGTCCTTGAGAATGCACCCCTTTAACAAATCTGAAACTGAGTCTACTAATACGTATTCAGCAGGCTTTTTTGTGTTTTTAATGCCGAAAGAAATTTTTTTTTATATTTCAATGAAATTCATATCAACAGAATAATAAAATTGGCTTGATGAAATTTCCTTTAAAAGACGACGATCTTAACAAGGAATGTAAAAGCAATTCATCAATATCCTGACCAAAAAATCGACTGATGGATGCCGTCCTAAAATGTACATTGAAAACAACACAATTTCCATAACACAAGGAGCTTTTAGTATAAGCCAGCTAAATGGTCTTACCTTTCGTAACCATCCGGCCTTTGTTCTGACCTGGTTGGCATTCTGCAGCCTTTTTAATTCTATCAGAATGTCATCGTATCCCGCCTTAGACATCTTTCTCCATACCATACGGCTTCAGATCTTAGCTGAATGTATTACTTCATCTTTTCTTTGGCCGTCCTCACTTCAGCAATTTATCAGCAATCTTTATTCCTGGAACCTTTCTATACTTTCATTTTTCTCTCTACGTCACACATACCCTTACCATTGGAGTCTTCGCTTTCTCGTACGGATATCGGTTTCAGTTTTGCTTCCTCTCTAATCTCCTCATTTCTAACAAGATCTTTCCAATTTATGTTGTTAATATACCATAACATTCACACTTCCGTCCCTGTAATCGTATCTATCTGTCTCTGAGTCACTCTGCCCAGGTTTAGATTCCATATAGGAGTGAAGGTTTGATTGTTGTCTTTTACAAGAAATCTTTTAGAGAAAGTTTAGTTGGAACCTGCTTCTTACCTAATACTCCTGATAAACTTCTTCACTTGTCCCACACAGCTTCTATTCTCTTGGCTACTTTAATTCCACAACCCTGCTTTCTATCCATTACGGGTCCAAACCATTTGAAAATTAATACTGCTGGAAGTTTAGTAGGATCGTCCTCGTTATACTCCTTCAATTAAATTATCGTACGTCAATTCTTTGTTTATTACTTTATTTATTTTCATTTTAATTCTCTTTTAAATATTACACTTTCTTATCATGTAATTGTTTTTCATCAAATTTTGATAGTAGGCGAGAAGGCACAAAAGACAACATTATGAACGCAATGAAAAGGTATACTATCCCGATTTATAACATCAGTGGTTATATTAGGTCGGCATCTGTCCAAATTTGTCAGTATATCATGCTCACTTCTTCAATCCCAAAACTATGAAAAATAAAAGAAAGGAACAACCAACAGATCTGTATCACTAAAATTGACGTAATATATGTATAAAATATGCAGAGCTTAAATTGAAAGAAAGAATGTAAATAAGGCTTATTTTAGTCTCTCTTTCCAAACTAGCACTGCCCACCTCAATGGCAGTCAGGGCACAAATCTGCAATCATCAACATCATCAAATACACCTTCTGTCGTTTGTCGACATTGCGCTAAAATCCAATATTTAAGAGTGTGCAGGATCAGCTTTTCGTTATCTGCCTCCACCTTATTCTCTCACTGACTTGTTGTTCTAGTTTTGTATCTACAATTTTTGGCAGGCCTTTCTCTGCTAATTGTGCATTAGTCATTGAGATCCAGGTGGTTTCCGGTCTGCCTCTTGGCTTTTTTATAGTTTTCAGAGCCTCTGCAAGGGCCTGTTTTGCAGGAGATTTTTCTGGCAGGCGTAACATGTGCCCTAATCTTCTTTCTCTTATCTTTTCGCTTCATTTCTTTACTTTCGATCTTTCATATAGCTCTTCATTTCTTATTTTATGTGGCCATTTTATATTTAGCATTTTTCTTATGGGACTTCTTTGGAAAGCATCAATCTTTTAGTCACAGTTCTTAGTTAGAGTCCATAGTTCGCTATTATATAAATATATGCTCTTGTTCTGAATGATAATTTCTTACTTGAAAGCAGGTATTGATATTGTCTATATGTTGCTGTGGCTAGCATTTTTCTTCTTTTTACATCTTCCCTGGTGTCGAGCATGCTTCCTAAGTATTTGCACTTTTTCCATTCTTGTCCTCCTTTGCTTTTAATTTTAAATTCTTCCGGTTTGTCTCATTTACGCACAATTTTCTCTTTTTATATTTTATTGGCACTGTCTTTTTATGTTATTATTAACTGAAGTATTTTCTGATATATATCCTATATTGTCTGCATCATCTGATCTTTCGTTTTTTCCGCTGGTTGGCTGTAATTATGGTCATGTAGGCCGTTTTCTTTTTTGCTGTAGTTATGTTCTTATAGGTGGTATGGTGTTTCGCTATCTTTCTGCTCGAAAGCCTTGGCTAGATATAATGTGAAGAGTATGGGGCTTAAGCAGTTCCCTTGCGGGACCCCAACATTTGTTGTGAATGCGTTTTCTGGCGTTTTTCCATACTGTACTCGTAGTTTTACATCCTTTAACATTATCGATATTATGTGTAGTTCATCTTCATCTAGTACTTTCTTCAGTTCTTTGAATAATATTACTCGGTCCACTGTGTCGAAAGCTTTTGACATGTAGAGCAGTAGCATATTTGTGTCACAGTTGGCAGATGTTATCCCCTTTTCAGCTATAATTTTCGTGCTTGTTTTTGTGGACGTTTCGGCCGCATATGACACCGTGTGGCATCGAGGACAAAGACTTCAGCTTCTACAATGCATTTCTAGCAAAGAACTGGTCAGAATGATAATGGAAATGATCAGTAACCGTGCATTTACATTGCACCTTGCTGATGAGAAATCGAAACCTTACTGACTTTCCAATGGCGTACCACAAGGGTCAGTGTTAGTACCAATGCTATTTAACATTTATACAGCTGACCTCCCTACCTGCATCAGTAGGAGATACATATATGCAGATGACATAGCTCTTCTCTACCGTGCAAAGACATTCTAGAGCATTGCAAAGATCCTGTCTGAAGATTTAAATGAACTAAAGCAGTAGTTCCTTTTCTGGTGATTAAAACTCAACACGGCCAAAACTGTTTCAAGTGTGTTCCATTTAGCAGACAGGCAAGCTCATCGCAGTCTAAAAGTTAAAGTCGGCTCAAACACCATACCATTCCAAAAAAATCTAAAGTACCTCCGTGTAACACTTGACCGATCTTTAACATAGAAGACCACAGGAAAAGTTCTCGCTAGATCAAATCTACTTCGATGCATTGCAAGCAATCGACGGGGTGCTTCATTTGATGTCCTCCGAACATCCGCATTGCGGCTCTGCTACTCTACTGCTGAGTACTGTGCCCCTGTTTGGTGTGCTAGCTCGCATGTGAAACATCTAGACTCTGCCCTTAGTGACAGCATGCGCATCGCCAGTCGCTGCATTCGCTCTACACCTCTTCATTTTCTTCCCATCCTCTCAGGAATTCAGCCACCTGATTTGAGGAGAGAAAACGTCATTCTTAAGACCTACACCAGAGCACTCAACAGTCCATCTCACCTAGTGCATACCATAGCAACTGCTCACAGACCCCACAAAGGCTAACATCCAGATGTCCTCTATTTAGACGAATGCAAGACATTGCTGGTGACGCAAACGGCAGCTCTTCGGATCTATGAACAGCAGAGAAGTAGCAGGAGAAGTGGAACAGCATCGAGTGTAGATTGAAACAGTACATACCAGAGCCGTCAACTGAACCTCCAGGGCACGATCTACCTCGAGTGCCCTGGGGTTTGCTTTACAGACTGAGGTCAGGCCAGGGAAGGTATTCAGACTTCATGTACAGAATCGGGCTAGCACAGAGCAACCAGTGCTTATGTTGGGAAAGGAAAACACCAGAGCACGTGCTACACTGCAAAGCCATTGGCCTTCAAGGGGACGTGCAAACTGTGAACGAAGAGCTTCGACAGTGGCTGAAATACAAACTTTACCTTATAATATGATTTTTTTGATAGATGAACATTCATGATTTTTAGCTCATACGCATATATATATATATATATATATATATATATATATATTCGAGCTGAATACGTGCTCTGTGGTGCTACGGCCTTGTTGGTAAGCCGCTTGAGTGATGGGGATTTCTTTCTGAATTTCGTTGCTTGTTCTTCTTATCATGCAGATGGCCGTGATCTTTCTGAGCATCGTCAGCAATCTTATGGGTCTTAAGTTTCCAGGTGGTCCTCTCTTCTTATTTGGTTTAGGTAGGGGGGTGAGGATACCTTCTTTTATTTCTGAAGGATATTCGCCTTTGCTCGCGATACCGTTTAGGATTTTAGCTATTCCTATGTTTATTTCCTTTGGTCCATACTTCAGTTGTTCAGCGGTGATGTTGTCTATGCCAGTACACTTATTGTTCTTTAGTGATTTTATGGCCTTTTCTACTTCATCTTCGATGAAGGGTATCTGCACTGGTTTTGGTGTGATATATGGTATTTTCATCTGATCTTTTGCATTGAATACTTTCTCAAAGGATTCACTGATTGTATTGACAGTTTCTGTCTCATTTCCTGTTAGGCCTTCTTCATTTTCTACTAGCATTTCCTCTTTAGGCTTATCTCTTTTCATTTGTCTGATGACCTTTTGCATCTTGGTTGAATCATTTTGACATTTTTCTAATTCTTCAATATTACTTATTGCCTTCTAGTCTTCTTTTTCTTTTAGCCTCTGATGTATTTCGTTTATGATTTTGTTTCTTGTTTCTTTCATTTCCTCCCTTTTCTCTTTTGATGTTATGGCATTTATTCTTATTCTTATTTCTTTTTGTTTTTCTGATAGCTTGCGAATCTCTTCAACTTCGATAAAATTTGACCTTTCTTTCTTTTTGAACCCTAGTACTTCTTCCAATGCCTCAGTACATGCTGTTACTATGTTGTTCCATTGGTCCTGTACTCCTTTCTTTTCCTCTCTTTGCTTTAGTTTCTGGTTTACTGCAATTCTATACTTTTCTCTTATTGTGAGGTCTTGTAATTTGTCAAAGTCAATTTTGTTGCCTTGTGATGGTGTAGGCTCCAGTTTTGTCCAGTTTATGTCCAGCTTTGCCATCACTAGGCGAGGGTCTGAGTACGTGTCTGTGCCACTATATGATCTTGAGTCATTCAGCAATATCCTGTGTTCTGACCTTATCAGGATATAATCAATTTGATTTCTCACTGGTTTTTCATTGTTTGCTCTTTCTGGGCTTTCCCAGCTTGTTCTGTGTGCCATCTTGTGATTGAACATGGTGTTAGTGATAATTAGTCTATGTCTACTTGCTAGGTCCAGTACGTGTTCTCCATTGTTGTTTAATTTACCTTTTCCATACTTCCCTATTACTTTTGGGTATTGTTCTGGTGCGCTCCCAGTTTTTGCATTGAAGTCTCCACATAAGTCTATGGCTGATCTTTTAGTTATTGAGTTTATCACATTTTCTAGGTCTTGATAGAACTTTTCTCTCACTTCTGGATTTTTTTCACTTTAAGGTAGCGTTGGAGCGTAGGCACAGATGACAACGTGCTTTCTGTTTTCTACATTCACTATTGTTGTACATATTCTGTCTGTTTTCTCTTCAAAAATTGCTTTGCATTCTTTTCTTGCTATCCCAACACCGTGCTTACTTTTTGCTGCGCTTGCTTGATATAGATGGCATTTCATACCACAGTCTGATGTTATTTCTTTCAATTTTCTGTCCTTTATGTGCGTTTCCTGTACTGCCGGTGCGTCCATGTTGTATTTTTCCATGTCATTTGCTAGTTGGCTTAGTTTCACATCATTTCTCAAGCCTCTCAATTCGGGTGTGATTCCCTTTTCTCTGTGATCTTATCCTACATATTGTGCTGTTTTTGGTGCTTTAATTGATCTAAAACTCTTGTAATTTTGGATTTTATCCAGACATTCGGAAGGGCATCCGGCCAAGAAATTCCTCACTGCCAAATCAAAGTCCCTCTGAAGGGCACCGTCTGAGCCCCAATTGCTGGGGGAAAATGACGTTAAAACTGAAGAAAAAAAATTCCTGCGAAGAGTTTTGGCGCGTCACCAACCAGATCCAAATTTGCAATGACACTTTTGAAAGGCACTTTTTGCCTCTGTTTCAATCGTCTGAAGACGGAATTCCTCGATTTGAAGTAAAGCTCAAACTTGGTCAGAAACATCTATGACGTCACTGTTCTGAAGAGACAGAGTTTTCAGATCAGCCCCACTGTCCATGGAATCGGTTGCAAAATGGGTGGTCTGAGGAACTGAGCCAGTTTCCTGCCCCTCTTCAAAAAGCGCCTTGCAAACGAAGAGAAAGAGAATTTTTTTCAACACAAGTAATTCAGAACAGAGAGGGGGAGCTTTAGAAGAAATGAGTCATGGCGAGATTAATATAATTACTTGCATATTCTAACAAGGCTTTCAAGCTCAGTTTTCCCCATATACTGTGAGATATAAATAAACACATTATTAGAAAATAAGATGCGCTGGGGAAAGTTAACACAGATAGCAGAGGACAGCCACATGGATTCAACATATTGGACTTTGAACAACCCTGGTACTGTGCTCCACCTACACATGAGGAGTGTGTTCTACTTATAGGATTTAACTTGAAGTAATTTCATATTTTGCTTCTGGTAATGTTGTTCAATATGTTTTTGAAACCAACCACATTGGAATTAATAATGAAAAACAATTGTCAAAAGCTTGTAAAGCTTTTGCGAGTTACTGCAAGGCAATGCAGTGACAGCAGCAAAGAAAAATCTGATCACAAGCACAGTTTTTGTTGGGAGACAGTAAAACCAGAGTTGCTGACAGACAAGGAGATGGAGATACATGAAATCCACAAATTAGCGTGTGAGGCAAGTATGTTATTCCAATATTTTGTAAGTAAACATATAATCATTTTTATTTGTCCAAATAATAGTACATTGTTTGCCACTGTTGCACAATGATAATACCTAAGTCAGTTAATTATAGTACTCATCGTCGAGAAAGGCTGTCTGCAAGCTGCTGAGCCAGTACGGTATAAGGCCAAAGATATGGGTGCCTCTGATGGTATAAATGAAAGTACTGGTACCAGTAATACAGGCCTGTCCATCATATTAGCCCATTATTTGTATGACCAAACTGGAGAAAATACATGAGAGTAACCAGACCCTACAGAAAAATTGGATAAGAACCACGACTTTTTATGAATGATACAAAATAAAGTGAAGGTCTAGCTCACAGTTTAATGTCAATGCAGCAATAGATGACCAAGTTTAACACGTCAAACTAACCAACTTGAGCGAATAATTTTTTTGAATTTTTACATCTGTTAACACCACAAAGTCAATTTTGACTAATACATCTACTGATACATCCAAAAACTTCCTAACACTGATTTTTTCTTTAGCCTTCTTTGACTAAAGACTTTAAAGCTAATATTTTAATTGTAGCTTTGATGGTCTTCAGAATAAGGATAGTAACAGTAACTTAAATGAACAATGCTTTAATTTGCCCAATTATGAATCTTTAGTTAAGAAATATGCTGTATGGAAGTTGCAGAAGCACAAAAATGAGTAAATTTTGTTTTGTTAAAACAAATTAAGGGCAAAAGCTCACCCATGTGCAATGGTAAGTTATTTTTGTAAAATAAGAACAATTTTAATCATTCAAATATTTATTTAAAATAAAAGAAAGCTTCATAATACTTTAGTAGAAAAATGAGAATGAGGCAAATGCCATTTGCCTGCATCTAAAAATAAAGAAAAAATACAGAATTAATTGTAATGGAGTGATTTAGAAGTTTCATCCATTGACTTGATGATAATAATAACCATTATCATTAATCATCATGGTTGGTAGAGTGCTGGTACAGCCACATTGTTATACTTTTGCTCCTTTCCACACAGTGTTTTTCTTCTGAGTTTGATTTCAATCCAATTCTGCTTTATTGTTGACTGTCAACAAAGCAGATTCTGTGAGACCTTCTTCTTAGCTCTACACTCTTCTTAACTCTACACTTATTGTATTTATTATTTGATGATTTTGTCTGCCTCAATACAATGACCATAAAATGTTACCTTTTCCTTATTGTTTCTGGCTTTCTTCATCTTGGCCCAATCACCTTAATGAATTTGTCTGAAATGCAGCAAATTTCTTTCCCATTTTACTGATTATTTTCCAACCCTTCCAGCTATAAAGTAAAACTGGATTAACTAGGGCTTTTCTACCTTTCACTTTGTTGGTTCACTCAGTGTATTTCTTGCCCCATATTTTTTCAAACCTTGCAAGTCTAATTTGATTTCCTGCTGAGTTTCTGTATTGCTTTACATGTTATCGGTAGCAATGGATCCAAAGTAATTGAAACTTGATACTTGTTTTCATATGCTTCCATTTACTTTGCTCTCCAAATTTTGGTTTTGTTATGTTCATCACAAATGAAACAAAGAATACTTTGTACCAAAGTGGCTTCTGGCATTGCTAAGCCTGAGCCTCCTTGTGATTATCTTCAAAAAAACATTTAAGTAAGTTAAAACGCTTGTCAAATTAATATTGATTTGCACATGGAATTGTAATTTTAATGTCATCATCATCATCATCACCATCCTCACTTTTGCTGCCATAGAACACTGGGATTCTGCTGTGTGTGTTGTTTGCATAGCACTTAATTTAAGGAGTTGCTTCTGTTGGTTAACACTGATTGTACCTCTTTATTTCACATGTTATTAACTCTTCCTCTGGCAGCATTTAGACAACATCTAGGCCAGGTTATGTCATCCAGCAAACTTGTGTTGTCAATGCCAATACATGGCTTATTAAGACACCTACAATGAAGATCCTTTAAGAGCAACAGATGCATTTTTAATTATTAAATGATGTTTAAACAATTTTGTCATGTCATCATTAGTATTTTTTATGCAACTAAAGGTTACAGAAATGAGAAAGAATAGAGTTGTTGGAAACCTCAGCCCAACATACACACAAGGCTTAACTTCAGCTTGACATCATATCTGGTACAAGAAATTTTTTAACTCTAACTTTTTGCCCATTTGGGTTCAAGATCATACCTGAAAGTACTCCACAAGTTTATTTATTGTTTATACCAGCATCACAAAGTCATTTGCATACAAGAGTTCTGATAGAGAACTTTCTTAAAATGTATGCAAGATATCAGATCATAATAACAAACAAGAGGGTATTCATCATGCAGCTGTGGCATATATCTCCTGCACCAGACTGATAATTAAGAAAGCCATTCAGATAAACCTTTCTTCTTGTCTTGTCATTTAATGCATAGCTTTTGCCAGCCCTTCTTTCTGAACTACTGAGAGTGCTTTTTCTTTACAGAACATAACATAGATATAACCATGTGTTGTAATGTTCCTTTTTTAACTATTTATTTTTAGTTTTACCAGATAAATATTCGGTGCTGCCCCTTCAGTGTTCCCTCCTGAGAAGTGTTTTTATTTGGCTTTAATAGGAAAGAAACAAGTGAAAACAAGTTTAGGGAGAGAGGCCAGAAACATAAAGTCATTGTAGCACTTGATGTAAACATGGCCAATAAAACAGGTGATTTTCTAAAAAATTATTTGATTTTTGCATCAAGTTGATTCAGCAACAATTCTTTAAAATTTCCATAACATAACAGAGTTAATCAAATCAAAGGTAATTTTTAGACACTTTTGTGTCATGTTATGTGTTTGNTTTTTTAATTGTAGTTGATAAGTGCACTTTGTCAAAAGTATCAAGTAGATAGGCCTAATGCTACAATTAAAATAGCAGAATACCACAATTTTTAAAATGGCCTTGAAGGAACTTCTTTGACTAATTAGTCATGATCATCAGTAATGATAGCTGGTAGAGAAATTTTTAATACTTGAAAGTACATTCCAATATATTTGGTACACAAACACAACTATTAGTCATGGTTTTGCCAGTAGCAAACTTATTCAGCTATTTTTTAACTATTTATTTTTAGTTTTACCAGATAAATATTCGGTGCTGCCCCTTCAGTGTTCCCTCCTGAGAAGTGTTTTTATTTGGCTTTAATAGGAAAGAAACAAGTGAAAACAAGTTTAGGGAGAGAGGCCAGAAACATAAAGTCATTGTAGCACTTGATGTAAACATGGCCAATAAAACAGGTGATTTTCTAAAAAATTATTTGATTTTTGCATCAAGTTGATTCAGCAACAATTCTTTAAAATTTCCATAACATAACAGAGTTAATCAAATCAAAGGTAATTTTTAGACACTTTTGTGTCATGTTATGTGTTTGTCGTCTCTTAACTATCCTATACGGTAGTTTGTGCCTTGTTAGTTTACAGTCACTTAGGGTATAGATCACTGTTGACTGAGGCAGATTGCAATGGTATACCATGTTGTAAATAGCAATTAATTTGTATTTAAGTAGAAAATACAAAGCATATAAATGAGTCATAATGTCAAGAGATTCAGATGTACTTTTTGTATGCAGTTGAACTACTTACTCTTTGTCTTATTATTCTTTCTTTGATTGGATTCATGCATAATACATGAATTATACTTGAAATTAAGGAAAAATCCTATCCCATAGAATTTCAACTCCTCCATACTTGATTACACTGGTATGACCATAACACCATTGACTGCCATATGGCTGTTTGACATTGAGCCAGGACATATTTATTTTAGTTGTTGTGAAGGAGGTTTGGGAAGGTGTTGTGGAGGAATTGGCATCTTTGGAAACACAATATCACATATGCTAAGTAATCCTTCTAACCTGAAATTTGAAAAAGCAGTGGAAATGAATCCATTTATTGCCATTGCAATCTGGAACAATGCTGTAATTCTTAATGTCAAGGTCACTTCTATGTAATGTCAAAGACCAATATGAAAAAGAGTGTCATAAGTTAGTAACAAGCTTTCCTTTGTTGGGTCCTTCCAGCTTCTCTTGTTGGTATTTGCCCATGTTTCAACTGTACAGTGAAACTACTAAACAGTTTAATAAATTGTAACACCCCCTCCCTTAAAACCATTATCTGTAGCATGTCACATTGACCCATGCTTTTGGTTCCATTTTTCTAAAGCAAGATAATAACCATTATAAATATAGCTTGTCATGTGTTTTTAAGGTTTGGGACTTGTTATATGGCAGTAGTGCCCCATCCTAATTTGCAGGTTTTAACAAATTCTTACAGAGTTTTTTAAAATGAAATTTTAACTGATTATGTAGCAAATGAAATCCAGCCACAATATGACCTTCTTGAAAGTTTACTATGTGTTGTTGAACAGTGAAAGTCAAAGTGGTTTGTACATTTGTTTAGTATTGAGAAGACATTATGCAACACAATAATCCATCAACAAACAAAAAGGAGGAGACAGAAAGGAAGTCAGAAACCAACTTGAATCCACCATATCAAGGAATGAAACAGTTTAAAAAACCAATATAAATCATTCAATGCATCAATGGTCACAAAAGAGGATATGGTCATGCTGGTGATGATGATTTTGAGGATTATGACAACTCTTTTTGTTTGATGCTAAATGAGGAAATATGACCAAAAGTCAAGATATTTTAGTCACTGTTCACTGCTTGAAATAATGGTCTGACACCTGAAAAACTTGGAAAGACAAATTGTCAAATAGATTTATTTTTGTATTACATAAGGTTTCATTGCCATTTTTTGTAAAATCTATTCCATTTCACAAACAATTCTGTATGTTTTATTAATAATTTGCCATTTACAAGAATTTTTAAATGTATTTTTTATCTTTTAAAAATATTCTTTATCAACATGTCTCTTCTTTTTCTTTCCCTGGCCCCCAGGAAGTCAGCATGGTTAATTCCTTATCTGATAATCTGATAATTTTTACTATATGTTTGAGAGAATTCCTATAGTGACTGATACAATGCTGAAGAGCTGCAATGTAGTTATTTCAAGCCTTGCTGTTACAATTGGTTGAGAACATTACTTCATAAACAGATAACTAGTAGTGCTGAAATAGTAAACTTCATACAGCATATGATTTTGTTATTCTCTAAAATTGGCCCCCAATTGGAAAAAAACCCAACAACTACTTTGGTTATTCAGCTAAGAAAAAAAAGGTAAACTTAATTAGTTAAGATAAAATCTCAACATGAAGGAAATTAATTTTTGTAAATAGCTTTTTGGAGTAATGTGATGTGGCTGTGTATCCAATAAATGACATATAAGAGCCTTGAGCAATGTTAAATAGAATTAGAGGTCATGGAAGTATATTTATAATCATTGCCTGCATAATTAATTTTAGGATCGGGTAAAAAGTAGATTGGCCGAAATGGCAGTAATGTATTTGCATTTCACTATTTAAAAAACTTTGATTTCCTAATTAAAGCAAGACATGTATAACCAATTGTTAATATATTGAATAGACTTAGTATATTTGAATTTTTCTTTGCAACAGTTGATTTGTTATATCATAATTTTCTGTTCAGTACATTTGTGAAGATTAATGAAATATTAATGACTCGTACACAGAAGCTGGGTCCAGTGAAATTTTTGATATTTTGTTTTTGTGATTGACTTGAGTTGTGTATGTTGAGGGTATAATTTGGACTTCGTTTGCTAACTGAATGGGTCCACCAACATAAAGACATATTTTCTTTAAAACAATTTTCCGGTAGATCACAAATGATTTTGAGGAATATTTTCAGTGCTGTCAATTAGCTCAAAGTTTTGTAAAAGATGTTCCAAATTTTTGTTTTCTTTCAGAAAGGTGAAAGTAGATATTGTGATCCTGCAACTGGTTATCTGGTTTTTACAGAACTTTTTCACAGAAAACGTGGCCATTGCTGTGGTAGTGCATGTCGACATGTAAGTATATAATTACTCCATCAATTTTTATTTTATTGAATTGGTTTCCAGATCAACACACAATGTGATTTGCAACTGTTTGGTAGAGAGTGTCTTCTGTCACTCTATGCAATAACATCCTTATTACCATAGAATGTAGGTGGTCAATCTGCTGATATCCTGCAGCTGAATGGTGAATTCTGACATCTATTTCTCATTTTGATTTTTTATATGACAATGTCAACCAAGAAGAATTTCTGGACCAAAGACTGGCTCTGCTTCTGATAGTATAGGTTTTACATATGGTTTTAATTGCTCTACAAAGACCATGAAAAAGCCTGTTATCTTCAAAAGTTCCCACATAGCTTTCAGTAATTTACTGTAATGTAATGAAGGCTTTATTCTAAACTTTCTTCTATGAATGCTTTCTTGCATTCTGATGTGTCACATATTCTTGTACCTCGTGAGATTATTCTTAATAATAATGTTATTAATAATGAACTTTGTGTTGAGTGCTGTTTACTTATATTTCAAGTAACTTTACAACTCATCTATTGGTTATTCTGTGTCAAAATAGGCTACCTGAAAACAACGTGCAAACAACTACCACCAGACTCCCTGTAACTTTAAAAGTGAATTTCTATGTTGGTGAAAAAATTGGTAAATTTTAGCCTCCTATGATTAGCTGTTATTAAATTATTAATCATTGAAGATTGGGCCCAAACTCCTAATGTTGATGTTGCAGCAACCATTTTTAATATTGTAGTTATTAAATATTAAACACAATGTATGTGCACAATATCCCTGAATATAGGCACTTTACTAAACTTGGAGGGGGGATGATGGCAACCTTCTCGTGGTCCCCACCGTTAGTACCTGCCTTGCAGGGAAGCTAATGCCATTACCCGAACGACGAAGACATTAGAAATCATAACTGTACTACTTGATCATGAAGAAACTTCTCGAACAATCGGGCCCAGCAATCCTTCAACTTAACGTCAAAGGCATATCGGGACCTAAATGTGAAGTTATACAAAACATCGCCATGAAAAATTCAGTTTCCGTCATCTTGTTCCAAGAAACACACACCACCAACAACGACAAAATCAAGATCTATGGCTACACGCTAATCGATGCTGTTCACGACAACAAGCACGGTATTGCTACCCTCATCAGAAATGACCTCACTGCACAACTTGTTGAAAAGAGCAAAGACAGTGAAATGCAGTGGCTAACCATCAGGGTTAACGACGATATAACGATTACCAACATCTACAAACCACCGAATTCTCCATTTGTACCGCCCCCTCTTTATG
>RDPX01000001.1:3068945-3132050 GCA_003991215.1 Morbakka virulenta | reverse complement strand
GAACCACTTGGGTATTGATTCGGGTTCTAGAAGAAGTTTATTAAAATTAGCTGCCATTCTACTATGGGCTGAAGAAAGAGTATCAAGCCAAAAATTCGGTATTTTGTCAATTCCAGGGGACTTCCACTTATGAGACTTAGATAAAGCTGTTTTAATTTCATTAGTACTAATGTCTTCCCAATGTTGCTCCAGGATATCCTTGGTGCTATCCGCCAAATCTCCTAACCACTCGCCACTTTCATTGTAACCTTCCTCGTTACCCCAGATCTTATTCCAAAACTCCCTAACTTGTTCTTCAGACGGCACTTCCTCTACCAATATTACATCTTTCATAATTTCACGGAAAAAACTTTTTAGTATCTGTTTCAAAGATTCTATTTTGCCTGTAGAATTTTTTGCGTTTGTCAAACCTACGGAGTCTCTGTTATTATTATTATTATTATTATTATTATTATTATTATTATTATTATTATTAGTAGTAGTAGTAGTAGTAGTAGTAGTATAGTAGTAGTAGTAGTAGTAGTAGTAGTAGTAGTAGTAGTAGTAGTAGTAGTAGTAGTAGTAGTAGTAGTATTCTTAAGGGAGTATTACGCTCTCTTACGAAAGTTTGGTTGAGCACTCTCTGAGATTCGGGGACCTGAGTCTTGTATAATACGGAGCCCACTGCGCTTGTGTAGTTTGAGCACTCTGACAGGATCCCACAGTAACTCTTTAGGCTGTATTTGCCCCGGCAACATGGCCAGAGAGTTATGTCTCAGAAGCTCTATGCTGCACTGATGAGCCCACAAAGGGCGAAACGGTACTATCTGCAGATTGAGTATATATAAAGAAACATTGCAATATTTATTCATTTGTGATTTAAATATTTCGTTACCACTTCGAGTTCATTAGTCAAATGTTTATTAGAGGTTAATAAAGATCTCCAAAATGACAGAATATTACATTGGAAAAGTAGTATGAAAAGGGGGATTCGGGCACATTTTGCAAAAACCCACCCACAACGACTGGCGCATTTCTTGATACCCTCACAAAAGATGAAATGATCTGCTTGCCAAAATTGGCAGGAAAACATAATGCAAAGTATTACATGGTAACAGGTGAATGTTTTAAGATGCTAGGAATGCTTAAGAATGATAATGTTCGTATTTACCCATGTCCAAACATCCACAACATGATTAAAACAAGCTTAAATGAGGGATGTAAAACAGAACTTCAAAGACTGCCTACAGTCCTATCCTCTTGTGTCTTATTTATGCCTCGCTGTTTCTAAAATGACCATGTGCCAGAGCTGAAATGGCATCTTCTCGAATTATCCTCCTATCACCACAGCACTCAATGCAACTGTCTTTGTTTCTTCTGTGTAGACGTAATGACCACGGGATTTGATACCATTCATCATTTTCAATTGTTTTTTACCAGTGCCCAAACATTTCTTATAATCATGGAAATTAATACATTTTTTTCTCCAGGCTTTTTAACACCCATACACTTTTTACTTTTTTTCCTTCAAACATCTTGTATGACTATAGCTTGGCGCTTAATCCGACAAACTCGTCAATGATCTCATCTCCTGCTTCGTCTTTAAACGTACCTACCACTTACTTGTTGTGACTAGCTTCAATGTCAGTAGGATGGTCTTTAGGGAAGTTGCTGGTATCAAATTTAAGTTTGACATCCCCCAAGAATCTATATAAAAGCTTTGAGTGTCAATTTCATACGCGAAACTGTGTGTGTCTGTGAAAAGAAGCATTGCTTTTTCTCCATACTTCGTCGTTGTGTAGTTGTAATGGAAGTCGTACATCAATGTCTTGCTCAAGTCGAAGATGCATTTTCCTGAATACACGGGCTTTTTGAAAACCAATGTTGTCTTCTTCATGTGAATGGCTGCTAGTTTTTCATCAAAGATGTTGCAGTGTTTATAGTTTGGTCTTGCAGCTAACGTCTTTGCTTTTGCTTCGTTGTTGATTAACCTAATGTCAACTCGATTTCAAATGTTTTCCATCTTCTTGTCAAAAACACTGTTTATGAGCTTAAAGAAACCTTTTTCAAATTCATTATTAGCCTTTGTCCAAAGATTTGTGTTCTATTTCCAGCGTGATACTCAGCAACGGATAATGCCAATCGATTAACACGTTTTTTAGGGTCAGGACTCACATAAACTACAATGCTATTTTTCTTTGATTTCTTCAGTTCGTCCCAAAATGGTTTCACTGACGACCACTTTTTGCCGTTAATAGAATTTGGAGTTTTACCTCGTGAATCATAATTCTGAAAGAGTACATCAGCGTCATTTGTTTGTAATTAAATATATTATCATCATCGTAACCAACATACTCCTTTTTAGTTAATAGAGACCGTAGTCCCTTTGTTCCATGGTATCTATGATTAGAGATTACTATGTGATCACCTTTAATTTCTACCGGTTTATTACTAATCTAAAAAAATGTTCATAGATCCCGAACACGGTATCAAAAACTCTTATGCTTAACGATTTTCGCAAATTAGCAGCGCCCGCAGGTTCATTAACTTTAGATTTAGGTGTAGAGATCACACTAGAAGTGTTAGGAGGAGTCAGCGCTGGTAGTAATGACCTGTTCACCCCAATCTCTAAACTCAGATTTTCCAGCTCACGTCTAATGGGTGCTAAAGCCTTTCTAATCTCTTTAGCAACTCTAATTTTCGTTTGAATAATAGGTCCAAATAATCACTGGTGCTCTGCAGTTTGTCAAATGTCAAACGCTGAACGCTTGAAAGAAAAAACAGTAAAGGGCGTTTGATGTATTAAATTTAGGCGTTCGTAAAAGTGCGTTCTTTCATTAGGTACGTAAAACATATATATCTTCCTTTATATTCCCAATTTTAAGAAAAAAGATCCGTGTTTCTCTTTCCAGCAAAAGTTCTTGAACTCATCCAAAGACATATTTGCTGATGCATGATCCTTGTGGATATGCCTGAGGTTTTTATCATCTTGTGGAAACAATACAATGAAGTTGGCGTTGTCTGTAACAGTTCTTCTTGGTAATAGAAATAAATTTTGACTGATGTAGAAACTATCGCATGAACTGTGTCTACCCCTAGTATAATACACATCTGTTTTACTCTGTTTTTCCAAAATTCAGTTATCAAATATCATCAAGTTTTTATGTGTTTTATCTATCTCGGGTCTGGTTTATCGCTGCAGTCTATAAAATTCAACTTTGATTTTACGGTTTTCATTAGACTTAGCTACTTCCTCTATGGCTTCAATTACATCAACTTAGCTTTTATGAAGGAAGTCTTTAATTCTCAAAGATATTTTTGATCTGTTCTTTTAACAAACCACTTTGAAATGAAGCTCCCCAGTATCTGGTATTCAGGTTAAAACGAGCTTTTTCCAAAAACAACCAACTACAGTAGAACCCCGGTTGGTGACCATCTCACTGACGCAACCATCCCGCCAACACGACCACTTTTTCAAAGTCCCGATTTTTTCCCTCCTTAAACTTTGTAAAATGTCTTCACTAACGCGACTAACCCGGTTCCCAGACTGCGACCAGCAAATAGTTGGTCCCAAACGCATATTCCAACCCCCTAACATGACCACTATCTAGCTATCTAGGTCGAGGCACTTTGGCCTCGACCTACCATCATCCGCCAAATATCCCTGTCCATCATTTGATCATTTGAAACATGACCACGGCAGGGCAATTAGCGGCTTAAGTAACACCACTATCTAATTAGGCCTATGACTAACAGCAATAAATAGCGACCTCCAGTTCATACCAATAAAGAAGTAGTCTTCCTCACGCCCGTTGATGACCTTCATAGGAAAAAGTTTTGTAACACAATTTTAATGGGTACTCTGGCCTAATCCATATTTTCAAATTGTTCCGACTCTGTGGTCACCATTTTCAAATGCTGTTGCTATAAGCGACCAACTAGCTCTCGCGTGCGCGAAAATTAAATCTCCGAATAGGTCTCAATTCACTTTGACAATTAAGGCTTTGATAAAAACAAAGAATTGTCTTGCAGCCGGCATTATTTTAATCACTCATACTCACATTACGAAACGTGTGTTGCCGAATTCGAGACTTGTAGCATGGACCCTTGATGAATTAGTCGATTCTATTTTCGAGGAGTACCAGATTTCGAAATCTAGTCAGGGGCTCCGGTTCTAATCCGTCGGATGACAGTGATGAGGATATCACTTGTGTCGAGGATACTGAGACAATTCGAAAATCACGGATATTCGAATGGCATTGGAGGCTGTCGAGTATCTCAAAACGTTTGTGCTAACCAAAGATGCTACTCATTTGCTGAGCTCCGTGTATGCTCTGCAGCATGGACTGTGTGAACTATTAATGTCGCATTGCAGGCAAACTTCCATATTTAGCCTTTTTAAGTGAAATTCTAGCTGTGGAATTCAATCTTACCCGCATTGTGTTGGCTCAGGTTTTGATCAGAGGACTTTAATTTGTGAACTTTTATGAACATACATGGACTTTATTTTTATTATCATGTGCCATGATATGCTCTTAGCTTATGAAATTATCAATAGACTCTCTTCATGGGTATCATTTTCTTAGCAATTTTATGTCGATGAGTTATTGTCTTTACAGAAATATGCTGCATTTTGTGATCACGCATTCATTCATCCGGTAATCATAATTAAGGTTTAATTTAGGCTTGTTTCTGAATGATTTTAGCTAGTGCAAACAAGTCGTAAACAAATCGGGTGTGTTGATATTTCTTTGTCTTGAAAGATGAGCGAATGCGTGTAAAAATCTGAACCATATTGAGCGTAAATTTTATAACAATTTTATTAAATTGTTATGTTTATTTCAAAGTCGGTCCAATGAACAGTTTACAGAGAAATTGCTACCAAAACAAATACACCAGTAATTTCCATTAAAATGATCGTTGTGTTCGGACTTCTCTCATGTGCTGCCCTCATCTAGAAGTGAGATTGGGATCGATTATCAAAGACATATCTGGGGATGGACCTCGGCAAACGTGGAACCGGTACATGTCAAACTTTATCCATGATGACATCATCAACTATGGATCATAGCTATCGATTTACCCGGGTCGAGATACCTGTTATTGCTCTCTGATGCTCTGGACGTCTTCTGCATCCCTCTGAAAGTTGAACTAAAATGAGAATTAACGTTTCAAATTGCATTTTGCAGTAAGATGCCAGTTTTGTTACAACACATGAAAGACCTATCCTTACCCCTCGTTCAAGCTTGGTGGATGTATACTGAACCATGCACGACGATCTCGTTCCAGTTCAGTTTTCACGGAGGTCGGGTTGGCGCGACCACCTCGCTAACACGACCACCTGAGGCTGGTCCCGTCGGTGGTCGCGTCACCGGAGTTCCATTGTAGTTGTAATCTGATCGTAAGGGTTGAAGAAGCAAATTGAGCAGTAGTGTCGTTTTGCCCGTCCTGGTTTACCAATAATCAAACCTCAAATACTTTGAAAACAGAGCATCGTTATTTCCTTTGAGTGAATCTGAAGCCTATGTGTATCAGGAGTTTATCATTTTTGTTACACATTTTAAAATGTATGTTCTCAGATGTAAAAGCCAGACTGAAACTGAAATTCAACATTGTGTTTTTAGTGAAAATGGTAAATCAATGATTTATGGTAACTGCTCTATTTGTGAGTGCAAAATAGTAACGTTTAGTGGTAAACTTGATATTCATACGTTAATTGGTAAGTTTCCTACACCAAAGGATGGGTTCACACCTCGAAAATAAAAATAATTGGGTCCAAATAATCCTTTGGATGGTCAACTACATTTTCATAAACAAACTGGAAAAATCACAAAGTTACCTGTTCTACCCTATAAGAAACTAGATGCTATAGCTCCTCAACACGACGTTGATTGTGCCTTGTGTGAGGACAAAGGAACTGGCTTCAAAAACAATGCCAATCGTAAAATGGTGAGAAGTTTGGATGAAATCTAATTTGAACATGTGCGTAGATGGGGTTTGTTTGCTACAGCTCTCATTGACGCAAAACCAAAACTTGGGATGGGTATGAAATGGCATGATGAATTATTCAACAAGTTGAAAAAACCCGTACGTAAACACTTCCCGAACCGCAGGCCTTGTATCTAAAATTGATGACACTTGGGCTGCAGATCTTGTGGAGATGCAAAAATTATTCAAATACAATAATGGCTCTAGGTATTTACTAGCGGTGATTGATATATTTAGCAAGTACAATTGGTTGATTCCTTCGAAAAATAGGACGGGTGTTGAAGTAGAAAAAGCTCTTGCAAAGATATTCTTACAGAGGTCTCCTGATTAAATTTGGACTGATAAGGGGAAAGAATTTTACAAGAAACATGTTAAGGACTTGCTAAAGAGACATGACATTGAATTGTACAGCACCAATCATGAAGATAAATCAGCTGTTGTCGAGAGATGGAACCAAACTATGAAGAACAAAATGTATAAATTTCACTGCGAATCAAACGGGTAAGTACATTGATGTTTCACCTGGAATGGTTGAAAACTACAACACTAAACACAGCACAATTGGAATGACACGTAACGATGTAAGTAACCTACAAAATTCAACCGTAGTTTTTTACTCTATACAAAAACACCTAAAGTCAGGGCTGGTGATAGTGTTAGAATTACTAAAAAGAAAAAGACGTTTGAAAAAGGGTACATGACAAACCGGACAAACCACCTACGTAAAAGATAGCAGACCTAAACGGTGAGGAAATTCAAGGTTCGTTCTACGAACAGGAGCTTTAGTTATCAAAGCAAGATGTGTTTAGAATTGAAAAGATTATCAAACGCCAACAGAAAAATGGTAAGAAACAGATGTATGTAAAGTGGAAAGGATATGGTCCAGAGTTTAACTCATGGAATGATTTTGGTGATGTTGTTTACAGTATTCATAACACTGGCCAACACGATTTTTCTGGCAAAGGGTTTTTAAACGAATTCTAACTAACTTTGGGCTGCTTATTACGAATATGAACTCGGTTTTTGTCTATCACATCGGGATTTCGAGCTATGCAATTCTCCAATTTTTGATGAAAATTACTTGTCAACCTATAGCTATATATAAGATATCATTATAAAAACGTGATTTTTTGCACTATGTTTTGTATATTAATAATCAAGTAATAATAAATATTACTAAGTCGATGTACAGCAATCCAAATAAAATGACGGAAAAAAATATAAAATACATACATATATATATATATATACATATATATACATATATATGGAATACAGATCAGTATCAAATAGCAGTTATCTGAACTTTATTTTCTTGGCTGATCTCTGATGTACAGCTTTTGGGTTGTCTCATAAAGCTCCAGAAATAACCCGCCATCATGTGTGAGTCTCACCGGCCTTGAAACCGTTCTTCCATTGTTTTAATGTCCTGATGAAAACGCTCGCCTTGTTCCTCACTCACATCCCCAAGATTCTCCGGAAAATTGTCCAAATGGCTGTGTAAATAGTGGATCTTGATACTCATTTTACATCCAAGATCTCGCAGGCTCATTAGTAGTTCTTCCACAATCTCTTCATAGTTGTCTGCTTTCTTTTTCCCTAGAAAATTTTGCACCACATTACAAAATGCGTTCTAAGCTCTTCCTTCTGTCTCTTTCATGGATGTGATAAAGTTTGGATCTCTTATAAGTTGTCTAATTTTTGGGTCCATCAACTATGACAGCCTTTTTTTTCTCTTCGCTCAGACCAGGAAAAGTTGAACATATATAGCTGAAACATTCACACTGTGATAAAGAGCTTTGGCGGACTGTTTCATCAATCCAAGTTTTATGTGCAAGGGAGGAAAGATAATGTTCTTCCTATCCACTAGAGGATCATTGATGACATTCTTATCGCCAAATACTAAACTCTGTCGCTGAAGCCATTCATTCTTTACCCAATGCGCTGCTGTAGCTCTACTGTCCCAGTAACACAGGAAACAAGGGTATTTTGCTGACCTGAAAGAAAGTTAACCATTTTCAAATCCACACAAATTACCCATCCATAAGCATGATATTGCAACCTCTTCAGAACAATCTTGATGCTGTTATATTCTTCCTTAAGTTTTACTGAATGACCTATTGGTACCGAGCCATACTTATTTCCATTGTTTAACAGGGATAGTTGGGTACTGCAAATATTGCTTGTTTTTCTTATTGAAACCTTTTAAATTGACAAGGCAGAAATAGCAGCCATCTAAATGATTGCTTGGTTCTCTCTAATCCACAGGCACTCCCAACGTGAGTTTTGCATTCTTTCCTTGAGACCATGATCTCAAGGTCTCAACACAGGTTTTGCACACTTTGTGAGGAGCCCAATGCTTGTCTTGGTCTCCAAGTGGAACTTTGAAGTAAGCCAAATACACACTCTTAACAAAGTCAGTAATGTTGCGCCTCTGATTCTTCAAATAAAGCTCCTACAGATGTAGCAAAATATATTTGAATCACTTGAGCACTGTCTTTTGTTGTGAGATGTAGAGGCCATTGTTAGGTCAGTGACACATCCTGCAGACAAAAAAATTTGTTAGCTAGCTGAGTTGTTCCTTGAATTTCTACCCAGCCTCTCACACTTTAGGCATTGTTTCACAAAAAACCCCCAGCAGAATAATAACAATAAATAACTAAATTTAGTGATAAAATCAATAAAAAAATCACTACCTGCAAACAAGTGTTGTGTAAGTTGAAATCTGTTTGTTTACTTTCATATAAAAAAAAATGGTTATGTTATGCATGTTTTAAGAAAACAAAAATTTTCTTCAGTTTATTGGGAGACTAATTGAAAATTGAATTTACCAAAATGAACCATATAATCCGGGCTTTTTTTGCTACACTATTTGACAGGATATTATTTTTTTAAAAATTCATGAAAAAATATTAATATGTATAGCGCAAAAATTTGACGTGATGTAGTAAATCTAAGATCAGATTTGAATTCAACACCCTCAAATGAGTCTAAAACTGTTCTTAAATTCCATGCCAGAGAAAAAAAGTTTTTCTTTGTTTACCAGTGTAATGAATTACCTCTAGAAAGTAAACTAAATTCAATCGCGAGTTTAGTGAGTGCAGCCTAGAATGACGAAACGATATGACATGAAGAATTCCAGCTTGTTGTAAGTGAAGTCAGAAAAAAAACCCCTGCTGTTATTTTTTTTCGGTTTTTGAAGTGACGAATCCACATGGCGGGTTACCAGATGCCAGATATATGCCTATTCTCTCTAATATACCCTCCAGTTTTCAAGCTCCCTTTCCGCCTCATCCTTTTTCCTATTTACCAGTACCACGTCATTTGCGAACATCATATTGTGCGGGCAGTCTCTTCTAACATCATCCGTCAGCTTGTCCGTAACTATGGCGAACAACAGTGGACTCAGGACCGAGCCTTGGTGCAACCCTACTTTGACTTGGAATGGCTCTGTTACCTCCACTGAACTTCGGACCACAGTCTCAATGTACATCTCCTGTATAGCTCTCGCATACAACTGGGTCAAAAGATTGGGTCAACTGAACTTCTGTACGACATAAAGCTAAATTGTTGCTCATTGACCTGCACTTCTTCCCTTATCCTACCATCTAACACTCGTTTCCAGAGCTTCATTGAGTGGCATAGAGGTTTAATCCCTCGATAGTTTAAGCAATTCTGTACATCAACTTTGTTTTTAAATATTGTTACGAGGATGATCTTTCTCCACTCGTCTGGCATTCTACTTCTCACAAGAATTTCGTTATATAGTGATGTGAGGAAGTCAAGTCCTTGCTTACCTAGGACTTTCCACACTTCAACGGTTATCTCATCCGGTCCGACTGCTTTCCAATTCTTCATTTTGCTCAAGGCCTTCTTCACTTCTTCTCTGCTAATTTTTAGCACATCCTGTTCATGGACTTGTCCTGCTGCTTCCCTCTCTTTTCTGGGATTTTCTTTATGCATCAGCTTTTCAAAATATCCTTTCTATCTTTTCAGAATATCACTTTCATCATTTAGTACTCTACCCCTCCTCCCCATTCTTAATCCTCTTGACCTGTTGGATATCCTTGGCAGAAATTAGCAAAATAAACCTTCCTGTAGGTTTCAAGCGTGTCATGTTACAAAGGAATGGCAGATTGTATACAAAACTTCAACCTGATCTGCTAAAGACGTTCCTCACGATATTTATTTGCAGGGTAAGCACGTCTTATTGAACCCTTAAGTTATACTTTATTTGACATCTTTATCTCATTTTAGTTTTCATTCTTTCTGTCACTTTTTATTTTCTCTTCTTCCATTAAAAAATATTTTGTTTCGCAAATTACTGAGAGTAAATTTCCCACTTCCCTCCCTCGGTTCCATTACCACTGCCCAATCCTCAGGTGAGTAACTTTTGCCGCAATGACAAAACAAACAACTGGAGAAAGCGGCAACCAAACGAATATGGCCTCGCTTTAAATGAGAGTTTAGGATCTCGGCTTTTTTTGTTGTTGTTATGTGATAATAATTTGTCAGGAGACTATGCAAACCGGATTAAATATTAAATCACGCTAAGATCTGTTGGAATGGATAGCAAAGGTAAGCGGTCTTTTGGATAGGTTTCTTACCTATTTTTGGTTTTACTTTTGTTCCGAGAAGAGGTAAGGAAGCAGTTCCATAGCATAGGTAATCTTTACAAGGGCAGATGCAAAATTTTAAATGGGCTCCAACAATGGGGCCCGTTTAATGTTTTGGAGAGACCCCCATTGAACTAGGAATCGTTGCAGCTCCTTGTCAGAATATTTCAATACAAATTTTCACAGGAGAGCAGTGATATTTCATTGTCACGGTACAAATTTCGGATAACGATCTCAAGACTTGACGCTACTAGTCTAGATACTAGCCCTGCACTGTAGAGAGGCAATACGTTTTGAAACAGGTTGAAATTTTTATTGTCAGTAGTAAGTTAAGTTAAAATTATATTCAATATTTTTGGTAAAAAAGTGCACAACTCTGAATGCATGAGCAAGAAACTCACATTGGCTCCATTTTAGTAAATTGAGCACTGCAATTATATTTGTTCATCTGTTGATGGGGTGCAATATTATTATTATTATTATTATTATTATTATTATTAGTGTGTCTTATCATCTTATATGCATACACAGGCCGATTAAATATGCACGTAACCTCGTCAGGAGATTAATTTACTCTATTTTTAAAGGTCGGTATCAATTAGCAAAATACCAACAACAATACCAACAGGAATTCATGACCAATGTATATTTGGATTTGTTTGAAAGTGTTGAGAAGTACCGTAGGGCATTCTATTGAGTGTGGAAGACGAGGAAAGAGAGAGGCAGACAGACAGAGAGACAGAGTATTGCAGGCAGGCATGTGATGCCCTACACTGCACCATATGCTGTTGTTGTTATACTAGTCTATCATCTTGAATTTCTGAGATTTATATATATTAGTCATTGCTTGAAAGTATGGCATGTGAAATAGAAAAGTAGGATGGCAGAAATGAAGCTGTTTCATTTAGCAAATTAAGACACAACATTTTAGCACAGCTAGAACCTACTTCCAGTTAGTTTACTTGCTTCAACAAGTTTGGAAATTACATTTATGTACAAATGTGGCAAAAATTATTTACATAAACACTCCTGACCTATTCTTGGCTGGTGATCACCCATCTAGTCTTGGTATGTAATGGGGAAAATGGGTAAAGGGGTTCAATCTGTACTTAATGGCAACTGGGCTTACAGATGACAGCCAGAAAAGAGCATTAATTTTGCATTGTGCAGGAGAGGCTACTCAAGAAATATTTAAAACTCTTCCAGAAGCAGAGACAAGATTTGAGCATCCAGTGACCACTCAGAATGGATGCAAAATGGAATAAAAGATGTAAAAGCCACATATTTCAACAATGTGGACAAAATTATGATGAAACAATAGCACAATGTGTCACATGTCTGCAAACTCTTGCCAAGACTTGTAGATTTCATGATGCAAATGATGAAATCATTGATCATAGCATTGAGAAATGCCAATCAAACAAGTTACTGCTTGAATCTGAATTGATTTTTGATAAATTGATGGAAATTGCTCAGATTGGAGAATCAACTGATCAACGAGTCAAACAGTATGCAATGTTAAATCAACAGCAAGCTACCACTGATATATCTAATGATGATGATGGTGATGATGACATTATCAACAAAATTTAAACAAATCTCTCATCTCAATACCAAAGAAGTGGAATATCAGTGTCATCTCCTATTACAGCAACAAAATCTTGTTGTTGTTGTGGCAGTAAGCAACATTATGCAAACAAATGTGAAGTGACCAAGGGTAAAAACTGTAATAAATGTGGCAAACCTGGTCACTTTGCCAAAGTCTGCAGATCTGTTATCAAACAAATGAAGTATATCACTTGTTGAAAGCTCTGATAATGAGGATAATTATGTGTGGACAAAAAATTTTGGGCAAGCCAACTGGAAAAGGATTGTCTCTTATAAGTTGGACCCCAGATGAAATAAACTGACTGATTGAAGAGGAAGGCACTGCATTATCAACAGTGTTTAGCTGCAAAGACAGATCTGGTGGACTTGGTAAGCTGAATGATGTTGAGATCAAAGTTCACACAGACCAAGCTGCCATACCAATCGTTCAGAAAGCTAAACACCTTCCAGTCCTAATGCAAAAGGAAGTTGACTGTGAGTGGGGTCATTGAACCGGTTCCACAACCACCAGCCTGGGTCAAACCTCTAGTAATTCTACCAAAGGAGAAAGGTGGCATCTGAATTTGTGTTGACATGTGAGCTGCCAATACTGCAATCATCAGAGAGCCTTGTGAAGAAATTGTGCATGAATTTAATGGATGTGCCAAATTTACAACACTCAATCTTAATCAAGGTTATCATCAATTATCATTAACCCCTGAAAACCATGACTTAAATGCATTTGCTTGTCACTAAGGTATTTTTCACTATACCAGGTTGATTTTTAGGATGTCAGCTGCTGCAGAATTATTCAAGAAAAAATTGAGCAAGCTCCAGCTGGTATACCTGGTGTGAAGAATATCAGTGATGATATTATTGTTGGTTGAAAAGATACAAATAAGTTACTGCCAAGAATGGATACTGTTTTTCAACAATTCCAAGAATGAAATCTAACAGTGAATGAAAGGAAATGTAAATCTCTTCAAGGTGAACTCATTTATATGGGCAGCAAACTTTCTGCCGCTTGTATTGAACCAGACACCTCAAAAGTTGAAGCCATTCATGCTTTATCCGAACCTACAAATCCAACAGAGCTGAGATCATTTCTTGGAATGGTAACATACTGCTCCAAGTTCATTCCACATTTTGTAACACTAACTGCCATACTATGTCAACTACTAAAGAAAGATGCTACATGATCTTGGACCATCAACCACCAATCTGCTTTAAACTAGCTGAAGACCTTGCTCCAGTCTACTGAGACAGTAGCTTTCAACTGAATGTTCCTACAGAAGTCATAACTGATGTTTCACCAGTGGAATTGGCAACTATCGACCAATCAGTTATGCTAGCAGAGCTATGACCCCCACAGAACAAAGATATAGTCAGATTGAGCATGAACGTTTGGCTATACTCTTTGGAATTCAATAATTTTTTTAATCATCTATACATGGTATACACAAACTACACGACATTGGTCAAGTTGTGGAGCCCAGGAAGCTCTCTACCTCCAAAAATTGAAAGATGGGTAATCCATCTCATGGCTTATGATTCTAAGGTGATACATTGCCCTGGTAATGGGAATTTTGCAGATTATCTTTCTCCCTCAAATCCACTTGCACAACATGTAAAAATACAAAGCATCGCCGAAGAGTACATCTATCAAATCACTACTCAAGCATGTCCAAACTCCTTCAACTTAGATGAAATTGCATTATCATACACTCAGGGATCAACAGCCTAAAAGCCTTAGGACCTGCATTGAAAATAGGGAGCTTGAAACAAAAAGCCCATTTTAGCCCATTTGGTCTTTGATTAGCACATACAAGGGTGTATTGCTGGTTAATGACAGAATTAGCATTCCTAGTTCACTACAACAGTTGGTCTTGTCACTGGCACATGAAGGACATCAAGAAATGGTCAAAATGAAGCAGAGGCTGGAAGCAAAAGTGTGGTGGTTAACCTTGAACCATGATGTCAAAGTCTCTATATCTCAATATCATAGCTGCCCAGTGGTTTGGGGGTGGTGCAACCAGAACTGCTTAAACCAACACCAATCCCAAATGATGCCTGGCTGCTACTTGGTACCAATTTATGTGCACCTTTCCCCAGTGGTGAGCACTTGCTTGTTTGTGTTGAGTACTTCAGATGCTATCCAGAGGTGGAGATCCTATGCAGCATTTCCTCATCACCCATTGATCCAAAATTACATAAACTGTTTTGTCGATATGGACCATGAGAAGAAATTGTTATGGGCAATGTTTCATCAGTTTCAAAATAACACAGGATTTACACAATTCCTGAAAGAAATCAATGTCAGACATCATTGTGTGACATCCTACCACCCTGCTGGAAATGGAGAGGTTAGGCACTTAAATCCCAACCTAAAGCAATGTATACAAACTGCCATTACTGGTGGTAAAAACTGTCAATGACCCTTGGAAAACTGTCTATTGAGTTATTGCACCACTAAACACAGAGCTCCTGGTGAAACACCAAAACATTTGTGACAAACTACCAACCAAAGATGGACAAAAGCGGAATGTCACCAATGCCAAGGAGAGAGATAAGAAGGCCTGGAGTAAAATGAAGGAACACACAGACCATTGCAGACACATTGTTTCCCACAATCTCAAAGTTAGTGACCTTGCTCCAGTCAAAAATCTGTCAAAGCACTGTGATGAAATTTACACCACCATGGCAGACCAAACCATTCCTCATAACCATTGCATTATGTATCAGCATGCACCTTTTTGAGTTGTTGTGGAAACTGTTGACTGTTCACAGACGTAGTTGTACTTTTCTACCCTCATGAAACAATAACATCCACCAAAGGAAATCAAATTGATCTGGATGGCAACTCAAGAGGAAGCATCTGTCATGTGTTTCACCATGTGAAAAGATATCAGCCAGCCCCTCTTAACATCCAATCACCATTGTCAACTGTGATGTTTAGTACTGATTGCAGAGACACAAGCAAGTATGAAATGTAACATCACTTTGTGAACATTGCCATATCTGATCAGCAATATCAACTTAAAAAGCACCACATAATCAATATATAAATTCACATATGTAAACACTACACTCCTTCCCCTTGTAGAAATTTAGAAGAATATAAATGTAATCAAAATATCAATTAAACAGAACAAACTTAACAAAATGTCTCACTCTATAATGAGTCTCAAAAGTTTATTTGTAAAGTTCCAAGTCCTTGAAATTTTTCTATTGTCAATATCTACCATTATGTATCTGCCATTTTAATTTGATAATCTTGATTTAGCCTCACCTTAATGTATAATAACTGACACATTGTAAAATGTACATGCTCTCTTGCATCATATTGCCAAAGAGATCTGATGTCGTGTTAAAAGCTGTTTACATTATAATATATATTTATGTCCTCTCCACACCATAAATTATAACAGTCCTTGTAGAGCCAAGAGAAGTAAATTGTTCCACTGGAGTAAATGAATCTGATATTTCAGATGAATCAGGTATTTTACATGATTCATGCACTTCTAATGTATCTGGAACTTCGAAATTATCACCTGCTTCTCTTGTTGGTCCTTGTTGTAAATCTGTTTTCTCCCCTTGATCCTGAGATGACTTTTGCTCATTAAAAACTTTAATATGTGATGAATTCCTCTTGTACCAAGCACCACTTGATGATTCAACCATAACACTGTTGCCATATTTTGATACCATGTGATAAAGATGTGGATCAAATGGCAGAGTCAATTTACTCAATGACTTCTGCTTTAAAAGAACCTTGTCACCTTCCTTTAATTCACTTGTCTTTGCTTTTCTCTGTAGTGTTTTAAGATATATATGTTATTACGCATGTGCGAGTTTAGAACCATGCTGTTGAATAAAGATTGAAGAGGTTGAAATTCTCTGTGAAGTTCTTTCAATTTGAATCTGTTGTTATAGTGCTTCAGTGACAACATACATACATTAAATTGGCGACAAGGATAAGATTACCTACGTTTATGATAGTAGTTATGGCTTTTCAACTGGCAATTCCTACTTTTGACAAGGGGGCAGAGGTTGAATCATACCTTGAGAGGCTCGGTTGTTACTTTGTAGCCACAACTGCAGAGGAAAGTAAAGTGCCTATTTTGTTAATGGGATTGAGTTCAGCACAGTATCAAACACTTAAGGATCTTGTATCGCCTTCAGTACCACAAACTGTGGCATATGATGTATTGACAGAGTGTTTAGTCCGTCATTATGGCAAAGCTACAAATCAGAGATTAGAACGTACGCAATTTCACACTATAAAAAGACATGACGGCAAGCCAATTGCTGATTTTCAAGTGTGTATTAGAAAAGCTACAAGATATTGTAATTTTAGTGACAGGTTAGAGGACAATTTCTTGGAGCAATTTATATCAGGTGTTAATCACCTAGCGTTGATGAGGGAATTAGTAGAGAGTGACAATGTTACAACTTTGGCTGGTGCTATGCAAATTGCTGGCACCCTCCAATTACTCGATGGAGCAACTAGTGCCACATCTAATGGGCCACCAACGGGTTTTGTTGCTAGAGTGGGGCAGTCGAAGAGGAAGTCAGCTCATTCTACTATGAAACAGTTAAACGATTCAAGTGGAGTCATTTCTTTTCGTTGTTGCAAGGTTGGACATAAAGCTAATGACAAACAATGTACAGCACTAGGAAAGACTTGTAGTCAATGCAAGAAGGAAGGACATTTTGCATGATCGAATTATTGTAATTTAAAGAGAGACCAGAAAAAGAAATTTACAACTGCAAATACTGCGGCAAATGCTATCGAGGAGGAACCTCTACTATATGTCTCTACCTCTACAGCCATAGATTACTTTGGCCATGAGTTTACTGTTCACAATGAAAGTAATTATAAAACTCCAAAGTGTAATGCCTTAATTGGAGGTACAACTGTAACATTTTTAATAGATTCAGGAGCTGTGGGTAATATTATCGACAAAAACACTTATAGTAAACTTCACAACGTTTGTCTGGAACCAGCTACTAAATCTTTGTATGCTTTTGGACAAACTTTACCATTACCACTTTTAGGTCAATTTCAGGCAAACATTTCTGTCAGCAATGTGTCTACGCATGCTACTTTTTTGGTCTTTGATGGCAATGCTTGTAACTTGATTAGTGCTGATACAGCTTGTAAACTTCATGTTATTAGTGTACATAATGTTTGTAATGTGGTGTGTAGTGATGATTTAGGATCTATTGTGAGGGACAAATACCCAGAATGTTTTAAGGGGGTTGGAAAACTAAAAGGGGTACAAGTTAATTTGCATATTGATGAGAACTGTGAGCCTGTTGCTCAGCCAGTTCGCAGTTTGCCTTTTAGCTACTGTAGCAAAATTGAGAAGGCATTAGACAAATTGTTAGCTGAGAATATTATAGAGCCAGTTCAGGGTGTATGGTCTACTTGGGTTAGTCCACTAGTTGTTGTTCCAAAGCAGGGGGATGAGGTTCGTCTTTGTATTGATATGAGGAGAGCCAATACTGCTAAAGTTAGGGAACGTTATCCTGTGCCAACAATTCAAGAAATGCTAGTTGAGTTAAATGGTGCTCAAGTATTTTCCAAGTTAAATTTGAAACAGGGATTTTTTCAGTGTGACCTAGAGCCAACTTCACGCAATATCACTACATTTGTTAGCCATGTTGGGTTGTTTTGAATGAAAAGGCTAGGTATGGGAGTGTCAGCTGCTCCAGAGATTTTTCAGTTTCAGCAATTTGACATAAATGGCAGGTTTTGCAAACATCCTGCACATCAGCATCTAATTTTGGCCACCATACTTTTGTTCGCAATAGAGGCTTCATAGTCATGATACCTGGATGCCCTTCATGTGCAATCTGAAGTGTCCTGTCTCTAAGATGAGTAGGTATAATTATCCTTGCCCTCTGAGTACAAGTTTCCCAACAATTGACATTTCATTCTTTATCAGTAGGTATCTTTTCTTCTGCAGCTTGTCCCATGTTCCTTCTCTATAACACTTCCTTAAATTACAAAGTTCCTTATCAACTGCAGAAGCTCTTTCAATTACACTTGTTGTCATTGCTCTAGGTGTAGCACTATCAGCACCATAACAAATATAATCCTCAGTATTTTTACTTAAGGCTTGATCTTTATCTAAAGTAGTGAGGCTAGGTAATACATCAGCAATGTTTGTCTTGCCTGCAATATGTTGCACAGTAAATCTTTAAGGTGGCAACTTCAATACCCATCTGCTTATTGTTGTACAACTGTTGAACTTTTTGGAGTAAATGAACTGTAAGGGCTTGTGGTCAGTCAACAGTTCAAAATCAACACCATAGACATACATATGGAAGTGTTCACAGTCCCATANATTACACTTGTTTTCATTGCTCTAGGTGTAGCACTATCAGCACCATAACAAATATAATCCTCAGTATTTTTACTTAAGGCTTGATCTTTATCTAAAGTAGTGAGGCTAGGTAATACATCAGCAATGTTTGTCTTGCCTGCAATATGTTGCACAGTAAATCTTTAAGGTGGCAACTTCAATACCCATCTGCTTATTGTTGTACAACTGTTGAACTTTTTGGAGTAAATGAACTGTAAGGGCTTGTGGTCAGTCAACAGTTCAAAATCAACACCATAGACATACATATGGAAGTGTTCACAGTCCCATACTAGAACTAAGGCTTCTTTCTCAGTCTGTGAATAACGTCTCTCACAGTCTGACAAACTTCTGCTTGCATAACAAATAACTCTTGGTTCATTAGTTTGCACTTGTATCATCACAGTTCCTAAACCAACAGGGCTTGCATCTGCCATAATGGAAGTCTTTGTATTAAGATCAAAATACCCAAGTATACCAGAATTTGCAAGCCTTTCCTTCAACTCATTGAAATAATGTTCCTGTTTCTCTGTCCACTTGAAAGGTTGATGTTGTCTTAATAGCAGACACAATAGTTCAGCAACTGTAGCTAAATCAGGTACAAATTTGCCACAAAAATTAACCAATCCAAGAAAGCTCCTGACCTCTGAAACTGATTCTGGCCTTTGAGCACTTTGAACTACATCTACCTTTGATTTAGTTGGCCCAATTCCTCTTGCAGAAAGCAAGTGTCCCATAAACTCTAGTTCAGACATGTGAAATTTACACTTTCCCCTATTAAGTGTTAACCCCTTCTCTTGTATTCTTTGCAATACTTTCTCAAGATACATATCATGCTCCTCTCACATAGATCCATAAACTACAATATCATAATAAAGATTTTGTACTCCATCACAATCTTGCAACACTTGTCGAATGACACTCTTGCACATCTCAGGGGCACAGCTTATCCCAAACATCAGTCTCTTGTAGCAGTATAAACCTTGATGAGTTGAAAATGTAGTAATGACTGTCCTGTGTTAGTTCAATCTGATGAAAAGCCCACTTGACATCCAGCTTGGAAAATACTTGACTTTGATTTAATTCTTGCAAAACTTCATCTACTGTGGGGATAGGATGACATTCTCTGACAACTGCTTCATTTGCTGATCTCATATCAACACAAAGCCCAATTTCATTATTTTTCTTGGGTACAATAACAATTGGTGATACCCAAGGTGTTGGGCCTTGTGCTTTCTTTATGACATGTAATTTCTGTAGTTCTTCCAGCTTTTTAGAGAGTTTTTCCCTCTGACTCAAAGGTATATGTCTAGGTTGTTGTGCCACTGGTGTAACATCTTTGTCTATTGGCACTTTGAGTTGAAAATTCTTAAGTTTACCAAGTCCTTCAAAACAATGTTTGTACTTCTGCACCAGCAAATCACATGTACTTTCTCTGATAGCATTGATGGGACATTCAATCCTAAGAACCCCTAGTGCTGTTGCTGTATTTCTTCATAGTAAAGCCTGGCCTTTCCTTTCAATAACAATAAACTCTGTATCAATTGTTTTTTTACCTAGCTCAATTGTTGCTGTAAAACAACCTGCTGCATCAACAGGTTCAGTGGTCCCATAAGCAAATAAGCTCTTTTTACACTTCCTTGAAATAATTTTTACTTTACTCCTCTTGAGCTCTTCGCATAACTGCCTGTCAATGATATTGCAACTTGCTCCTGAGTCAATTATAAACTTTATCTTAGGCACACCAGCAATATTTAGCCCCACTGGAGGTGTGACACCACCAGAAACAACAAATGCTAATTCTTCTTCATCATCATCATCATCATCATCATCATCATCATCATCATCTGTAACACAGTTTGTGACATTTTTCCCTGTCTTGCTCTCTGGCTTTGTTTCTTCTTGCTTTTACAGCATTTTACAAAATGCCCTATTCCTTGACATTTATGACATTTCTTTTTTTGCTGGGCACTTCTCATCATTACTCAAGTGTCCCAAATTAACACATCTGTAGCTTCTTTTCCCTTTTTCAGTTGAATACTGATATCGCTGAGGCTTAGACTTTACCCTCTTGTTTTGAACCCTATTTACTTTATGAGACAAATAAGAACTAGCAATATTATCTGCCTGTGTTGTGCTGATCTCCATAGCTCTTGCAATGACCTGTAGTTGCTCTAATGTTAAGGTTGTTTCCTTCTCCAGAAGCTTTTTATGTAATCGATTTGATAAACACTTTTCTATAACTTGATTCTGAATATTCTCATCTCTATTGTTGCCAAACTGACAATAATCTGCTTTCTGTAAAAGCCTAGTTACATATTGATCAATAGATTCATCAGGCAACTGCTCCATACTTTGCAATAAGTGTTGCTTATAAGGCATGCTGACTTGAGGTGTAAAATGATCATCAAGTTGCTTCATCGCTACAGTAAAAGCAGTTTCACCCTGTCCTGGTTGTGTAGCAGCTGGTAATGTAAAATATACATCCTGGGGCTCTATACCTCCACAATGAAGAAGCAAAGCTTTCAATTGTTTTGGATCTGTAACTCCTTTCCCTTCCACAAAAAATTTGAATGCACACCGCCATTTCCTCCAATGAACACAATGAATACAATCAAATCACAGAATACCTATAAAATCAATATTAATAGGTGTTGCCATCACATAAAGGTATAATTCTCATTGCCAAAATGTAGGGGAGAGTGGAGTAGGTTGGAACATTTTTCATTAAAAGCTATATTTACAAAGATCTAGCCATTTCTGGCAATAATCTCCATGGTGCCTTAATACTTATACTTTCTATCATACAAGCTTGGTGCAGGGATTAGACAATACTGATAAAATCTTAGCATTGTAAGTCAAGTCAAAATGTTCCAATGTGCTCCATGGTGGGGCAGGTTGAAACGTGTAAAGGGGCATGTTGGAACACATTTGCAAAAGAGGGGTAGGCACAAATTTTTTTAATGTAAGGCCTTTTGCCAATTTTTACTTGCTTTTTGAGTATGTATCTATCATAGGAAGGAATTGGTTTGGTCAGGATTGATTTGATTGTGCCATATAATCAATCATAACCCATATATCTAACAAAGTTCCTCAATAACCCTTGAACATATTTCTAAAAGTAATTTTTTAACTAAAGGGCAATATCTTCATGCATTATCCAAGTAAAAAATCTTATTAGAAAAAATCAGCACAAAGAAATTTAAAATATTTGAATCCTAATTCATAGTTGTTATGTCCAGAGATAAAGTCCCTATTTCAATGTCACCACTTTTCTACAAGACTGCAATTGCACTGCATTATAATCATGAAAATATCAGTGCCTCTAACTATCTAAGTATGTAGTATATATCATATTCATATTTACACCTGGAAAAATGCACAAAAATCATTCCTTTGTATAATAATCTTTTTCATGATCCATGAAAGGAAATGCAATCATTTACTCAGTCTTGTAGGTAGAAAGACCTATTTGGAAAACAATTTTCTGCTGAAAGTGCCTAGTTTGGTTAGTGCTAGAAGGCTTTGGTAGAATAAAAACAACATCTTCTCTTTCACGAGAATATGCAGTGCTCAGAGCTATCTTTCGTGGGAAGAAATTTCATAATTTTGAATGATATTTCATCATCATTGACCTCCTCTACCAGTCCAACATGGTAGTGGATCACCTTCTTACCAGCAAATTGTATGAGAATGTAATCTCCAACTGTGGCTTTGGCAGGATTCCCATGTAGCTGATCATCTAGATGGCTATCAAAGTCGGAGCCTTCCTCCTCACCAGATGTCATATCTGGCATAATATCTTCCTCATTTCCCACTTCTAAATCCTGATGAGCATCTTAAATCAAACATCTAGTTGCCTTAGACTTCTTCTTAACAATGGTTGTTTTTTTTGCATACCTCATTCCTTCCTGCTCTGCAATATCCATTTACACTGGAGTGCTGGTAAGAATTCTTGTTCTGTGCAGTTTTATACCTCTTCCCCTTTTCCTTGGTTCAGCAGTATTGCATGGTGTGATGTTTGCTGAACACCAGAGGGACTTGATATTGATAAGCATGGCTCAGATACACTGCTATTTTTAGCTGTTGATGCAACAGACTTTACTGTAATTCCTGGCATGGCTTGATCACTGTCCATCGGACAATCATCACATTAGAGGGTAGAAGTTCATCACGAGTAAAGTTGTTTCTGTCAAGAGGATATATGCCACTTACCCTGACCCCAGACTGAATATTGACAGGGGTCATGGCACAAGGATATGCCTTTCCAACCAAAGTAGGAATTTCATATATGGTCATTGTTTTACCTTTATGCTGTCTAATCCACGCATCTGCAGCAGCATTGTAAGGTGCTTTAAAGGGACCAAGTACTGTTCTGTCAAGGGGCTGAATTTTGTGAGAGCAATGAGGTTGAAACGAGAGTTATACTACATCATTCTCTTGAGCAAAGTCAATAACATCAAGGCTTATATAACTATCATGATTTTCCACCAATAAAAGCACCTTATTTTCTGGTGTGCACTTTAAGTGTGTGACAAAATGCTTCATAAGTGCGGGGAATGTTTCTCCTGTCATCCATTCAGATGGGTGTGCAACACCAATGGAACCTGTTGGTGCTCCATGTAGAAAGTGGTCCTTGAAGTGTACTCGAGGAAAAACAAACACAGGAGGCACTGTGTTCCTAGTAGCACTTATAGCACAGCAGATTGTAACCAATTGTCCATGCTCAGCAGATGCAATTGAACCAACTTGTTTGCAACTGGTTTCAGCTATTATCTTTCCTGGTCTTTGTACAGTGGTGCATGCACTTTCATATAGATTCCAGATCTTTTCAGAAGTAAATCCATACTTGTCAAGAACAGCTTCATAGTTATAAAAAATAGTGAGGCATTATGGTGGTTAAAGCTTGTAGCTTGATGAAAAACAGTAGCTTCTGGAGCCCTCAGTGAAATATTCTTGTGCTTTTTCAGGAAAATTCATCCAATCCCTTCTAGCCATTTTGTTTTCAGCCGACATATGAGGGAAATCTAGGAACAATCAACTGGCATATTCAATAGCCAACCTCCAAACTTCCTTTGTGCCCAGTCCAAAGTACAGCTTTGATACCTTTAGAAGATATTGAATCAGTAGTGTCTCATGCTATGGCATAAAAACCGCACACCTCCTGGCATACCCATACATTTCCAACTGAACTCTTATGACTTCATCATCTGGACCAGTTTTGTTTGATTGATCATTCTTCAGTTTTAAACAATATCTATGAATTTCAAACTCTTTTGCCATTGTGTGACATGGCCTTCTTTCAATTAGTACTTCATGAGCTGCACACTCCATTACATCTTTAGCAGTATTTCCATGGTCTATTTTTCTCTTGTAGTTTTGCATCTTTAACTGGTAGGATAATTCATTGGATGGATAAGCAGAAGGCAGTCTTGATAATTCTGGATACAATTAAGCCCTAAACTTTTTGAAAACCCATATACAAAGTCATCAGTTTGTTAATTATAATAGCTGGTCTCATGGAGGCAGGTTGGAATGCTGCTCCAGCCTACCCCACACACATCCTTTGCCAATTCATGTAAGATACAACAAACCAAATAAAATTAATGCAACATTCCCTAATGCATTCCAACCAGTAATGTTTAAGTAATCAACTGATTAAAGGATTCAACTTTGGTTACTGCTGCTTCTAAAAAAATGAACATTAAAGATTTTCAAAAAACTCACTTGGACATGAAAAAATCAAACCAACCCTTCTCAAAACTTTTTTGATTGGTCAATGTTTCTGAGTTCAATGTGGAAAATGAGGAATGTGAGAGGCTATTCCTTGATAGCAGTAATCTCTGCACCAGCCTCCTTAATTTTGAAAAAATGCAATGTTTCAACCTGCCCCACTCTCCCCTACTATTTAGTACTGGTTGCAGAGATACAAGCAAGTATAAAATAAAACCTCACTTTGTGAACATTGCCATATCAGATCATCAATTTCAACTTAAAAAGCTCCTTCACATAATCAATATATAAAGGCCCATATGTAAACACTACAAGTCCTCTATATAAACACAACATCTACTAATCTCACTAAAGAATCAGATGAGTCTACTTACAGTGACATAAAAGTATATAGTGACCCAGAGACTTTGCACGGTGAATCAGATAGTGACGTTACAACTGCCCTATACGATGAATCAGAGAGTGTCATCAAGGATCCACTGATAGATGACGACAAAAATGTTGCAGTAATACCAGATGATTAATCAGAAGGTGTTGTTAAGGAGACTAGATGCAATCAAAGAAAGCCTTTGAGATTCAGAGACCACTGTATGAAATGAAATTAACTAATGGACTAGCAGATATTGTGACTTATTAAAGACTGTATAAGAATCTAAATGTAGATAGGGAGTGATTTGGTGTCCTACACTGCACTCCATACTGTTGTTGTTATACTAGTCTATCATCTTGAATTTCTGAGATTTATATATATTAGTCATTGCTTGAAAGTATGGCATGTGAAATAGAAAAATAAGATGGCAGAAATGAAGCTGTTTCATGTAGCAAATTAAGACACAACAAGACATTTGTGTGCAAAGCCAGTCCTCTTTTGCTGACTGATCTTCAACACTGAAACAGGCTATTTATACAACTCATCCAATAAGTTACATGAGATATTCATGTGTGTGCAAATCATATTACCACATTATTATGTCATAGAATTGTTACTGGGGATAATCATTACACTGCAATGAACTTCAGCTTTCACATTATGTCATTCCAGAGCTGTGACTTGGTGTACATTGAAGTACAATATGCTACAATGACCTATACAGATACAAAAAACTCTTAGTCATACATGACATAGAGAGCCCACCTTTGTAGTAGCAGTTTTTGCAGTATTGTTAATGTAGAAATTCTAGGATATTTTGTTTTAAAAGTCAAAAACAAGAGAAATGAAAAGGATAAAAGGTGTTTTATGCATAAAAATTAAAGGCCAGAAGACCAATATTTTTCTTATCACATCAAGATTGCAAGACTTCAGATCACTTTAGTTTCTTGTCAAAATCAAACCATTGCTTTTTTATGGAAGAAGGTAGTCATAAATGTATGCAGGAGACTGTGTCCTTGACAACATATTCCCCAATTTCATTTTTCTTTTTGTGTCATGCCCTGTTTAGTCTTTGGTACACCACATTTTTCTGCAAATCACAGTTTCTTGCAGTGTTCCACAGAAGAGTGGAAGAGTCATAGCTCTTGCATTTTTGGAGGAACATTTTTTTAATCTCTGGGTGCCTTCTTGGCTAAAAATCTCCCACTTAAGCTAAGACCTTAGCCTTGCTTCCATTTTGAATAGCCAAGGAATCGAAGTTGTTTCTGACACCAAGAAAGAGTTTTACTCTTAAGTATGACTTCCTTTATTTGTTCCTTGGTTTTGTATAGTATTGCCTCCTTAATGCTAACAAGCCAAGCTATGCAATGCATCTCTCTTTTTGTTTCATGCCATGTTGCCAAACACTATTATTTCCTATGTGTGACATGATATCAGTAGCCAAAACTTTAGCTGATCTGATAATCGTGGGGACTTCACAAAAGGTGTGCATAGCCAAGATGATAAGAACAGTGGCATCAAGGAGTGCTTACTAGCTAGTTATACACATATTGTGCTTTAATTATATTTGTATTTTGCTTGTAATTTTTCTACAACCTAGCAGAAGCTATTAACTTGCTTTTCTTGTCTTCTGTATGTATTCTTTGTCAGGTAATATCATGTGTTGAATAAAGCCAGGTTTAAGGCCTATTACCCATAGTTTCATTTATTCCAATCAAATCTAGTATCACCACACATATTACATGTTTTAATGATGATGCTAATTAGCATGAAATTAATTACATGTATGTTATGACATACTCATCAAGGTACTTACACAGGCCAATAAGCCCAGTCATTTTTATCACACATGCAAAATTTATTGTTATACTCAATTTCTTCACACCTGACATGCAGACATGTGTGGACTCTTTAATGTATGCATTTTGGTTCATGTATGGCCTTTTGCTGACAAACATGCCTTTTCAGCATGGAAAATGATAAATTTCCATTTTTACCTCCAAACCCTTTAAACTTGAGGAATGAGGAAAAATTGAAGCCTTCTCTTTTTGCTGTGGTTGCTAAAATTAGGTATTAGACATATGTGGTACTGTACCAATTTTGTGGTAGCAACACTGTTAAACTGATGTCATGACTGGTGGGGTTTTTTATCCTTAACTTTGCCAAATGTGTTATAAAACATATTTATTCCAATTTGTAACCTATTAGACAACTGCAATTTATTAGACAACTATATTTCATTCATGATGTAGGAAAATTAACATGTTTTTCTTGTGAATACCAGAAAAGAACATTTTTTATGGAACCCAAAAACATAATGCCATGTATACTTTTTGTAATTGCAAGAGAATTGAGATCATTATGCAGAACTTTTGCCTTTGTGCAGTTATCTGACAATGTACAATAACAATTTTTAAAAAATTTTTTATATATTCCATTTCAATATAGAGCTTGTGCATGGACAGAGTCATGGAAGAGAGCATAGAAGAAGGAGGCGTCCATCCTCAGGATATCAGGAGGAACGTGGTTCAAGTCTTTCTAGAGAGGGAAATACATCTCCTGTTAACCGTAATTCATCAGATGTTAAAGATGGAGGTGACGATGGTGGTGTAGATATTACAGTACATAAAAGAAGAATTAGAAGAAAGAACAGTCATGAACATGGTAAGGTGTTTAAACATATGCCTGTTCGTTAGTCCAGTAAAACTCATAATGATATGATATTGTTTATTTTACTGTGGAAATTATGATAATTTTAGGTCTTGCACCCTGAGCAAGGATTTGAAGCCACTTTAGTACAGAGGTTTACTTTTATTTTATTTTTTTTGTATTTTGTAATCTTGTTAGTTTATTAATTTCTTCCATCTTCCAATTTTATCCCAGAAAACATGTACAAACTGAGTAGTATGCCACTTATAATACTTACTTACTTACTATCCATTTACAGTCAATGAAGACATCATACCTGTGTTTGACTTGTAGCTTTCAGCAAAGTTTGCCACTTCACATGATAACCAGTCATTTCTTCCATCAAGTTGAGGGTCTTCAGATTGCCTTCAATCAATTCTTTTAAATTTTTAAAACAGGACACGTGTTGATAACAGTATTTGTATACATTACTTTTTAATTATACAATTATTGAAACGTTTTTATCCTGTATAAATATTCATAAATAAATAAATAAGACTTCCTTGGTCATCCCCGGTGCCTTGATCCAAACACCCCCACAAAGGAACACATGTTGATCTACAGTCAGATCATATCACATGTCCAAAACATCTTAGCCTCTTGCATCTGAGGACATCATCCAAAGGCTTCCGGTGAAGCAACTTCAGGAGTGTAGTCATACTGACTCCGGTCCCACTTTTCATGTGACAAATCCACAAAAGCATGGCTCTGCCACTACGCATGAGGTGTTTGACATCTTCAAGATGGGGTCCTCAGCATTCTGAGGTATAGACCATTATGCTCCAAGCACAATTACTGTAGAGCTTACCATGTACTGATGACGAAATGGCTTTACTTTTCAACAGTGGAATTAGTTCTCTAAATGTTCTCCAGGCACATCACACTGAAATGACTGTGGCCAGCTTGCAACCTCCACCAGGACCGATACCATCACTAAGGTAAACAAACCTGTAAACCATCTCCAGCATATCACCAACCATTTATACCTCTTTACATGGTCTCATGTCAATTGGCCACCCAACACCAACACATCTTTTACATTTGAAAGAAGGGGTCTCCATCAGTCTACTCTTAATACTAGAACAGCTCTTGTGGATCCATAGATTACAGCCACTGCAGACAATCGAATTCAGGCCAGCACCTTTGCAACAAGCCCCACATAAGTACCTTACCAATTCTCACAGTGTGTTCAAATCCCTTGCAGAGATCATGACCTTTGTTTTCAACATGTAATATCTCCATCAGTTCATTAAGAGATTCTGCAATTATGAGCAGGTCGTTTGCATAGAGAGATCCCCATGGACAGCCGACACGAAACTCCCTTGACAAAGCCTCCAGAACAATGATAAAAGGAAGTGGGCTTAACACTGATCCCTGAAGCACACCAACCTTCACCTCAGACGTCTCGCTGATTGAGCTCCCAACTCTCACTCTGCTCCTCACACCACCATACATGACCTGAACAAGTTGAACTATCCATTCAGGAGCACCAACCACACACAAGGCCCACCAAAGAATACTTCTAGGGACTCTATCAAAAGCCTTCTCGAAATCCGCAAANCATGTTAACCTTCAAGCCTTTAACCTCAAGTCTTTTCTTCCAAAAACATGTAATATCTCCATCAGTTCATTAAGAGATTCTGCAATTATGAGCAGGTCGTTTGCATAGAGAGATCCCCATGGACAGCCGACACGAAACTCCCTTGACAAAGCCTCCAGAACAATGATAAAAGGAAGTGGGCTTAACACTGATCCCTGAAGCACACCAACCTTCACCTCAGACGTCTCGCTGAGTGAGCTCCCAACTCTCACTCTGCTCCTCACACCACCATACATGACCTGAACAAGTTGAACTATCCATTCAGGAGCACCAACCACACACAAGGCCCACCAAAGAATACTTCTAGGGACTCTATCAAAAGCCTTCTCGAAATCCGCAAATGCCAAATACTTCTTCTGGAGCTATCTCATGATAAATATGGCATCAGTTGTGCTTCTCTCTGGACAGAAACCAAATTGCGTGCCATCAATATTGACACAGTCTCCGAGGATTTCTTCCAGGACTGTCTCCACAAGCTTCAACACTTGTTTAGTAAGCTTCAGCCCACGGTAATTTCCACGGTGTAAAGCATCGCCTTTGCCATTGTAGAGGTTGACTATAATGCTTTCATTCTATTCGTCAGGAATTTTCCCCGCTCTCACTCATGCATTGGCTAGATCGGCAGTGTCTTGACAACCTATGTCAAGGGATGCCTTCTATATCCCTGCAACAATGCCAGAGGGACCTACAGCTTTATGAGCTTTTATCTTCATCATAACTTTAAATATCATTACATGCGTGAAGAAGCATGCAGGGCGAGCGACAGGCTCAACATGCGAAAGTGTTTCTGACCAAGGAAATTCAATGTTGAGCAAACATTCACAATGCTGCTGCCAAGCAATTCTCTTGGAATCCTGATTAAAAGCCATGTTTCCGTCATCATCAGACACACTCTTCTCACCTACCACATCCTGATTTTCATGGCACATCTGCTTTGGCACGTGGTAAATGGCATCTTTCTTTTTTTCCACATGATCAAACAGTTTCTTTTTGGCTTTCTTTTTGGCAAGATATACTGCATGTCTTGCTGACATTTAGCAGCCAGATATTCCTCTTTGCTACCACAATCTTCCCAAGATTTCCATAACCTCCTCTTTTCCTTCACTGACACATTCACTTTTTCATCCCACCACCATGTCTCCTGCCTTCACACTCCCTTTTTTGTCTAACCACAATTTTTTTCAACAGTTTTCAACATACCACCTTAAAGTCGGCACCAAATACCTTCAACATCTCCATTTACATTGCCTTCCCTGTTAAACGTCTGCAGAATTACTCCATACTTTTCCCGTGCCTCTTCATCTTTCAGCCTCCAGACCCGTCTCTTCAGCACAAACTCTTTTTGCTGGAACTCGGCAAGAGAAATGCATTTGTCAGACACCAAAAACGTGTGTTGAGGCACACATTCCTTATTCGGAATCACTTTTCAGTTACCAACCAACTTAAGGTCACGTTTCTTCACCAAGATATGATCAGTCTGACTGCAGTTTCCACCAGATTGGAAGGTTACACGATGACTGTCTCTTTTGTTGAAATGACTGTTTACTACAACCCAATTATTTGCCTTGGCAAACTCCAGAATCCCCTCCCCTTCAGCATTCCAAGAACCATAACCATTATCTCCATGGACAACTTCATAACCAACAGCATCAGTTTCAATGTAACCGTTCAAGTCATCACAGCAATAAAGAATCTCATCCTCACTGATTTTAGTAACTGTGGCTTGCAGGTCCTCGTAAAATGCATTTTTGGCATCCTCACTGAGACCCACATGTGGGGCACAGACTGATATAACAGTCACACAGCACGTATTCACAAACATTTTAATAAGAACGATATGGTCAGAGACACGTTTTACATCACACACATTTTCAATTTACTTCTCTGCCAGAAACCCACCAGCTCCACCAGTACCTTATCGTTACCAACCCAAGAAAACTTGAAGCAAGAGTCTTTTCATTTTGTCATTCTGGCAGAAGCTCTCCTCACATCTAACCTCTTGAACACCACAAACATCAACAAAATGCCTTGACAGTGTCTCTACTATTTCATCAGATCTACCACACAAAGAGGTGACATTTCATGTGCCAACATCAGACCCAAGACCTACCGGAAGTGATACCTTCAACCACGCGGTTTCCAGGACCATTGTTTCAAAAAACCTTGTTGATAGCTACCATAAGAAGATTTGAGGCATAGTTTTACGATTGGATCCCCTTCCTAACACCAACGCTTTTATTCATGATCGACAGTAAGTGGATATCACCAAGATCAACAGTTCCCACTAAACCAGGTCAGTCTGTCAGCTTTCATGGCGGCTTATACTTGCCTAGCCCAATCTTTAAAACAGACATCTGTGTGCATTTTATAGAGGTACTACTTGACCACAGTATACCCCTCAAACACCCAACGAGTAGGCTGCCAGTTGGTCTGGTACTGCTTATTGAGTATTTGCAACTAACCTCCATATCTGGAGGCTGTTCCCCTATCCACCACCTGGGGACCCAGTGGATGGGAGATGATCGCTTCACACCACAATGTATAATGCAGAAACAAAGTGGATGCAGTACTTCCAGGGATGTGGCTGTGGTTCCAAAAGCAGATCCCTTACATGGTAATTGTTGATTTAACCATTCCGCCACTACTGCACTGAAAGAACGAATGTAACCCATTGTAAATAGTTAGATTCTTAACATAAACAACTTATCAGACCATGTAGGCTGGGATTGAAATTAATTTATTGAAATAAGTGTGGAGATTGTTTTGGTATGTATTTACTTAAATGATAATTTGTTGTAATACCAGGTGTAAGAATATTTTGATAGGACCCTAAGTTTTATGTTGACTTCAAAATGGTGACAGATAACAGAATGTGGCTAGCAATAGGAGCAGACTTTCATAATATGAGGGTTGGCTTATTTTCTTTTCATACGTTAGAACCTTTTTTCCACTGTTTTTTTAAGCAACTCATTTAAAAGTGGTTAATGGTTCCCAGCACCACCAAAGGAGTGGTAAAGAGAGGCAGAGACAAAGAAAAGAGTCACCTTCAAAACGCATGCCAAGGTCTGTTAGTGAAGAAGTGCTTGCAATGGAAGGGAAGTTTCCTGTTGAAAATACGCACGAAGAAGAACCAAGAGTAGAGCAAAAAAGAGCAAGGAGGACAAGAAGAAGAGGTAATTAACATAACTTGCAGAAATTATTATTTCGCTTTTCTAATGACTTGTAGTTTTACATCGCTGGATGAGTTTTTGAAATACTTGTGGGCCTTCCAGTGTAGGTCGTTCAAATATAAAACATGGTCCGCTTGACCTTTTTCTATTAATAAAATGACTTAACTTGATGATCGAAAATATCCCCGAACCAAATACAATTAGTAGTAACAAACTGCACTTTTTATCAGTTTAAAGTTATTATTTAAGATATGACCGAGCCATGATTGTAGCCTACCTGCAGTTATGACGTTAAGAAAGGTTTAGAAGTCGTTAAGAGCACTTTCCTTTTCTAAGAGTATAATTGTCTTGAAGCAGGTTGTTGTTTTTGTTGTGAATTCTTCAGATAAATTTTTAGCAGGAGTAGATTTTTTTAAATAAAGAAAGGTGGTCACCATTACAATGCCGACAAATTTATCTTGACAGTCAATTTAGGGAAGAGTGAAATGTATTCTTTATTTCAAGTATATTGTGATTACTTTTAATTAAACATTTTTGGCTAGTGGTACAAAGGCCCCAGTAGTACCTCTTAAATGCAGTGTAAATGGGGGATTCTAATTTTTGTTTACTGTCAAGGTTTTCAGTGCAGCTTGTAAATGTATTTCATATTCGTAACAAATACAGACACAGGTGACCACGGGGAACAAATATTTCACGAGGACAGTGGGACAGCATCTGGTGGATATCATTCAGCAGAGAGAGGCCAATCGAAGGCAAGAGCGCGACAACAGCCCGCAAGAAAAAAGAGAAAAAATAGGTAAATGCTAAATCTACTTGTCATCAGTTGATTCTAGGTGGTTTCCTTGTCCTGTATTCTTCATTTGTATTGTTGTGATAGAACCTTTAAAGATCAGAATTTGGTCAAAAACTTTGACATTGTAAACAAGAGGTGTAAACCATAATTTTAGCTTGAGAATAAGAACTTAGAAAATTTAAAGTTAGAATAATAGCTAAGTTAATACGATATAGACCTTTTAAACAAGAGTATATTTTGATCTTGACATTTTTCAACTTTCTTTCAACGTTTTTTTACCTTCATTTCTTATTTCAATCAGGATACACTTTTATGTATTTTTGACACAAGTTTTGTTTTGCACTAAATTCGGTTGATAGTTTATTTTGTCGTTAATCGAAACCTGACTTTTTTTACCATTTAATGATAATATTTCCAAGGTACTGATACCATACGAAATAAGTAGGAAGTAATACCGTTTTTATTTTTGTGACCATATTAAGAGCTTACAAAAAATGTGTACCCTTATTCGTAGCTCCCATTTTTGCTCCCATTCTGAACAAGTGTATTTACCCTTTTTCAACGGTACCGGAAAACAAGTATCATGTATTACGTTTTTTATTTCCTTTATCACGGAATGATGCGACTGACTTTCTTATATGCTATTTGGCTCTGTACTTCCTTTTTTAATTACACATCATTAATACCTTTTTCCATTGTTTGTTATTTGGTAACGAAGACACGCAATATAATTATTATGGTTTCCACCCTATGTCTGTCTTTGCCAACAAATGGTACTGGTGTTATGTTTCCAAAACTCTCAGAAGTAAGATTCATGAAAACGACGCGTTTATACTGTTAATATTAGTTGACCGTGGTAAATCACAAGAGGTCGTTGGATAGTTATATTTTGACATATATTTTTTTGCGCTCCGAGGGATTTAATCATACTTGAAGGATTATGCCGCTCAGTTAAAAAACAATCTGATGACATAGTCTTCTACTTACAAGAAAAATACTGCATTAATATGAGACATAAAACTTTTTGATCATCCTTAATTTGTTATTGTATTAATAACATAGTTTCTTTCGCTCTGCCATGGATATGTGCTGCTTCTTTAAAAACAGTAGAGAATGAAAAGCGGTAACGATTGTAGTATTCAAATATGACGTATTGTATTTTTTGTTTGTGTAAATATAAGCTTACCTAGAGTGATTTTGATTTGATTTACTGTTCTTTATATTTGAATGTTTATTGTAAACTTAACTTTTCAGGAACGCCTTTATAACGTCAGGCGAAGAGGACAACTACCAAGCAGATGTTGACGGAGAAGGTATTGTACCATCAGAAATTTTCAGAAATTTTCAGAGCAATTTTTACCTTAAATTTAGGAGCTGTAATTCCACTATAATTGGGCAAAATCACGATCAGAAATTAGTATTTTCTTTCGGTTTAATTATAAAAGTCGTCTTTCTTTGAATTTTTTATTTTGAACTTTGAATTGTGATCGATGTGATAGGCAAAAAATTGGCTTTTTGTTGTTACGTATAATGATTTAGTTAACCCCCTTCAATTTTTTGACACAGTTTGGTGAGATGAAGACAGTCACAGGTGATAGAGTTTCCAGCAGACAAAATATATGGGAGAGATTTCTTAAATGAAATATATCGGCAATCCTTTTTTACGATTTCACTGTTGTTATTTGGAAGATTTAAATTTTCGGAAAGTTGCTGTTGAATGAGATTAATTTGTTTTTCTTCTGTTTCTGCTACAGAAGTTTTTTTATAGCAAGTCTTGAAGGGTTTACTTTCATCAAGGACATCAACATAGGACTGTACCGTGGTGACTTGCCACTACGAGCGCAACCCCAAGACAGATAGATATTATCAAAAAAGAAATATTCTGTACATTTCACGACAACGGACTATGTATTACAATAGAGGAAAAACAAACAGACCATCAACTTCCTCGACGTCACCCTCAATCTACACAATGGCACCTACAAACGCTGTACGAAACATGACACTACACTCCAGTACGTTCATCGAGAAAGCAACCATCCATCAGTAACTACTAAAAACATACCAGACGGCATCAACAGACGACTCTCATTACTTTCATCCGACAAAGCATCTTTCAAACAAGCAGCACCTCGATACCAAAAAGCACTAGACGACAGTGGATACAAATACAAACTACACTATGAACCGACCCCAAATACCAGACGTAGAAACACTTCCCTAAAGACCACATACTTAGCAAAATCTTTAACCGAAACAGCATCAAAATTAGTTACAGCTGTATGAACAACACAAAACAAATCATCGACATCCACAACAAGCGCATTCTTAACTCACAAAAGCCAAACGACACCGCTACAAACAGAACTAAGAACAAAAAAACATGCAACTTCCGACAAAACAACACACGCCTACTTAACGGCAACTGTCTACAAAAATCGGTTGTCTACCAAGCAATCGTAATACGCAAAGACAACAACACCACTGAAACATACATAGGACTCACAGAGAACGAATTCAAAACCAGGTACAGAAGTCACATCGCATCTTTTTGACACAAAAAGTACAGAAACTCGACGGAACTCAGCAAGTACATCTGGACATTAAAAGACGGAAATATAGACTATACAATGTCTTGGAGAATCCTTTCAACAAACCGACCCTACGATAACACAAACAAAAGATGCAACCTCTGTATTAAAGATAAATTCTTAATCCTTTACCGCCCACAATTAGCCACTTTAAGCAAAAGGAAAGAACTTGTATCTTCTTGCCGCCATAAAAAAAACCTTTTGTTAATGAACACTTAAGCGTACCAACACTAGTTGTGAATAGGATATGTAAAGCGCTACTGGAATATTTTTATTTGTACATTTCCTGACGAGTGAGTAAGCACGAAACAGGCTTGTCGAGATGGACAGTGTAGTTTTTTCATTCTTTCCAACTTATTATATCTCTTTTATTACGCTCTGCATTTATGTATCGAGCACTCTAATACGGTTAACCGAATCGAAAGCACCATATATATATATATATATATATATATATATATATATATATATATATATATATATATATATATATATATATAATATTATTATTTTATATACGTTTCCTCCGCCTGTGGTGGATTGCGCACCAACATGGCTTATTCTTATCCAGGTTTCCCTGTTTCTGGTGGATTCATTTAATTTTTGAATTTGTGAGACTAGACGATTGTCTTATACTGACCATCCAATGAGCTGGTGGGTGACCTCTACTCCTTTTTCCTAACCTCATTCCTTCCAAACATATTGGACAGATCTTTTTGGGACCGTTTTATATGCCCATATAACTTTAAAACTCTACTTTTTACTGAACATATCAGGCGCTTCCATCCTGTGGTTTTTCTCAGATCATCTATCTTTACTTTATCAAGGAGTGTCTTATTTGCCATAATCCTCATATTGTTTGAAAGATCTCAATTTTCTTACATAACAATGAAGACCAGTTGACACAGTCAAGTCCATTTAAAGCAACTGGAAGAATGTAGGTATCGTAAACTCTTTTCTTGATATGCATAGGCACTCTCCTTGATATCAGCAGAACCCTTTCCTTTCAAAAGCTAAAATCATTTGTACATGACACCTTGTGTCCAAGGTAGACAAATTCTGTAACCCTTTCCTACTTCTTCCATCTGTGGTTGGATTGTTACTTCGTTGATTCTTTTCAGTAGACATAAACTTTGTCTTGCTGACGTTTACACACAGTCCCACTTCTCCTCCATATCTGACGAGGGCATCAAGATAGTCCTGTAAGGGCTCCAATGAGTTGCTTATTGCTGCTATATCATCTGCATAATTCAGGTCAGAAATTTTGTAACCGTCAATGGAAAAGCCAGAGTTACCGTTCTCTTCTACTGTCAGCAAGATAGATGGAATCACAATACAAAACAGTATTGGAGAAAGGGTGTTTCCCTGCTTCACACCTTTAGGGATTCTTATTTCCGGTGTGTTGCCTACATCAGTCCTTATGGCTGCAGTTGAGTTGCCATATGACTTTGCTAGGAGTTCTGTGTACGTTTTGTTAATGTCTGTACTTTCAAGTACCTTTCACTGCATGGACAGTTTTACGCTATCAAAGGCTTTTGTGAAACCTATGAAAGCCATGAATACCGGATTGTTAAACTCAATAAATTTATCTATAATCAGTTCCAAAGGTGTTGTTTGTTCTATTGCATTCCTTCCAGGCTGATATGCTGCCTGTGAAGTCGGAAAGTAAGGATAAAGGTCTTCTTTAACTCTTGTTGCTATAATGCGCATAAACAACATGTTAACATAGCTAAGCAGGCTGATAGGTCTATAGTTTCCACAGTCCAGTTTACTTCCTTTCTTAAATAGAACTACAATTACAGCATCTTTAAAAGCTTGTTGAACTTCATTTGTGGTCAGTGTCTTGTTGAACAACAGTCTTTAGGCATTTAAAAGTCTTCTCCTGTTTTTATATATTCTGCATAAATATTGTCTAATCCTGCACTTTTGCCAACTTTAATCTTCAAGCTCAAATTCATCTTTGAGAATACGGGGTATTCTGAAAGATGAATTTGAACGCTATCAAAAAGGCACCATGCTGCTGTCTGATACTGTGTTTATGTTTTATGGCTCGTTTTGCTTCATCGGACATCCATTCAGGGTGGTCTTCTACGTTTTTGTCAATACTTTTTGTGACTGCTTTATTAATTCCAGATTTGATGTTTTCACACAGTTCCTCAGGCTCTATATTGCTATATAACAGAACAGCAAACCTATTTTTCAAGTCAACTTGAAAGGTATCTTGCCACTTTTTATCACTTATCTGGTCTAAATTGATTGAAGTCCGTTTTGACTCTTTCTTTTGCCATGCGAAACTCAGCCTCACTTCTGCCCTGACGATTCTCTGATCAGGAATGTCTGATACATTAAAGGCTGAACTGTCTAAAAAAATTTGTCTGCTGGAGGATTTGCGTGTCAAGATAAAATCAGTTTGATTTTGAGTTTTTTCATCTGCTGATGTCCATGTGTGAAGTTTTCGTTTCTCGAAAAAGGAATTTGTGACCATTAGGTCATTTTGCATATATTATATGTATATATTTTACACTATCTGATATATATATATATATAAATATATATATTGACACATGGTAGACACCTAATATAAGCTTCAATTCCAACGGGGTTTTTTGTTGTTGTTTGCAGAATATTGTGATACGTACCTAAAGCCTGTTATTTGTTTGAATGTAATTGATAAATTCGTTCATAACAATATGTTTTCATGACCAGAAAGTAGTGAGAAAAATAATTACAGCAATATCATCGTCTATGTTTACGCTTCATTTTTCCAATGGCTTTTAATTAAGTATTTAATTGTATTAAGAAATAGCATGTTTTAGTTGTGTTATTTCGTTGTACTAATTCACGTGTACAACAACAGTTGTTATCGTTTTTTATCCAGTTTTGGGGGGCATAAATAACCTTTGGTATTTTCACGAACGTTGTTTTAACAGTCAACGTTATTCAACGCCAGTTCATTAGACTTTACACTTCTTTTCTCAGTTGTTCGAACAAAGCGAGAATAATCTATTAGAGCCGAAATTTTTTGAGTGCCAAGCGTATTCTCAAGTTTTGTATACTCTGCACTGGGTTTTTTAATGTTTGTCATGATTTTTGTAACAATGGCTGCTATTCAAATTGTCCTCCATAACCATATTCCAAAAACACGAACGCCTGCTAAAAATGTTTTGTGAGAGAACCAGCAATAAGTTCAAAATTCCATAAAGTGAAACAAGTATTGTTTATTGTTTAAAATCCAAGCAGACTTGCTCAAAAATGCTCCAGACGTACTAATTGTGGATACGGGTTTGGGAAAAATTAGGAGAGAAGCAGAACAAGTTTTTTTTGAATAAATTAAAACTTAAAATTCATTAACAACCAATCCAATGCACGATGTCACTACTCACCAAAGGTAAACCGCGTAAAAATAACCAAAGACTTTTGTGTTGATGGTGGTGTTACGTGATCGAAATTCATAGAAAACCATGTATGACCACAGCGGAACATGTGCCTGATTTGAAGTGGCGGAAAGAACTTGTTTTTTAACGTGTCAATATTGGAGGAGGGTGGGATGTTGAAGTGAAAAATTTCTAATTTTTATGTCAAAGTTTTTTTCGCATTTGCCTTTGCAAAACGCATTGACCATTGTTTTTCAAAATTTTAATATTAACTTTTTATTAAAGGTTAGTTTAAAGAATATTTTGTTATTATTAATAGTTAATGATAATGTATGACTGACTTATACTTGCCGGCATCAATGTAGCAACATTTTATCATACTATACCATGCAGTTTGATCAACAGACATGCTAAATAGAAAGAACTTAAAATGTTACTCGGTGTTGTTTAATGATATACTGATGTATATATCGCCGATATGAAACCGATATTGTATTTGTTAGTTTACATTGCCAGTCTACAAGATTATGTTGATATAATTTTACAAACCACCTTTTCACTTTAGTTTCAGAAATATTTAAAGTGGACAAAGACGATGTCATTACATATGAAGCTATACAAAGTCCAAATCGTGTACCTGCGCTGTCCGCACCAACATTACCCAGCCAGCCATTGAATTACTTGTTTATCGAGAAAAAAGGTAACTGATGTTTAATGTAGTTTTATTTAGATTAACAATGGTTGTTTTCCATTCAGTTCTAATGTACCTCTGAGCCTCCCACTCCGTCATGCACTGGTTTCACTAAAAAAGGCAGCTTCCACGTGATCGTTTTTGAACATCTATGCAACTTTGATGTTAAAAGGTTTCATATTTTCCTATAATAGTTTGCATTCAAATGGATTGTCATAAATGAATAGCTGTTGACCTTACCTTTAGTCCAGCCTCAGTAAATCACTTTGATTTTTTTTAAAAGTTAAACCTTATTTCCTAATTCTTGTTTCGTGCTTTTATTATTTTGGATACGGCAATTGATTACAGTTTAGATGTTAAAGCAATTAAGTGTTGTACGGCTGTTAAATTTACACAAAAAACCTGCATATTTACATTTCTAGAAATAAAAGTTTTCAGAAATAGAAATAAGTAAAAAATGAGTTGGATTTATGCAATTGGTAACCTGTCTAATTAGCATATAGTCCACAATACTTACAATTATTTAAAGCTAAAAATTCAAAATGAAACTTTTCCAAATAAACGGATACCTAAGGCGACTCGACCCACCCACAGCGCCAGCTAATAAGCAAAGGTTATCTTGAAGTGACTGTAGAAACACAAATGTAAATCGTTAAAGTTTGTCAACTTTGCCTACGAAAAAGTCTGAAATTTATGGATACTCTTCTTTGATTTTATCTACCACCAAGCATTCAACATTCTCGACACCATATACAATAAAGGGAACGGTATTGTTGGTTTTCATAAACTAGTGAGGAGTTTTTTTAAATATTTTTATTTAGTTTAAATACCTTGCTAGTTTTAAGTACATTGTGACATAGGCATGGAACAAGTCCACAATTGGAAAGTTTAAATTTTGTTTAAGAATATGATAAAAAAAACAGATGTAAAGAAATCATGTCCTCATAGTATGGTACTCCATATGCATCTATATAAATACATTGATAAAAAATTACATAAATGTATACTTAAACACACATTTAAGTAAACGGTGTAGGAGTGTTACTGCAATAGCTTTGCAGGGAACGTTGGGTATTTGAAACTCGCACTCTTAAACCAAGAGTAGAGAATCAAACTGTTCGTTGTATGACTCATCGTACAGGGTTGAATGGCATTTCCCATCCTGTTGAAATTAAACATAAACAGTTCAATTTGATTTTCATTTTGTTTTATCGTTATTGCTATCATCAATGCCCTATGTGTTTGAATGCTGTATATGATATGTACCAAGTAAATGGGTGCCAGCATATGTAGTTATGTCAAAGATTACTCGATGCACTTAGGCGGTTGGATGCGGTAGCCCCGAATATTTTTGGAAATGGATAGCATTGAATTTAACACCAATAATGGTGAAGTTTTGTGTGAAATGGCACAAGCCGGCTGTGATGCAATCGAAACTGGTCTTTAGGAAAAGTTTTTATCCCTGTTATTGCTGCCCGCCTAATTGGAGTCCTACAGACTGCTCGTTTTGTGTTCAGTCAGTGATCAATCCATTAAATATAAGTTCTTCCTTTCAGACTCGTGACGTGACAAAGCTCATATATTTATGCCTTTCACAGAGTTCAGAAAGTCAAGAATATTCAAGTTTAACTTTTTAACTTAATTTACGCTTCCAGTAAGCAGATTGAGAGTTACACAGATTCGACATGTGTAGTTAGTATTCTTAGGAACAAGTGAAAATGAAAGAGCTCAGCAACTGCCAGTTTCAGGAATGAAATAAAGGTTTTTTAGATTTTCAGTTCTGTGAGTGTTTTCATTGTGTACTATAGTTATTTATGTTTTTTTCATCACTGGTGATACATTGTTTATAATCTGGAAAAATTCCTTTATATAAGCTCTAGCTATTTTCTGCAAACGCAAATATTGACTGAGACAGTGGGAAATACGGATACCTTTGACTAAGAAGAGAATTTATATTTTTTGAAGATTAAGGAATATCTAAAGCAAGGAATAAACTTTACATTTCATTTGGGTAAAGTAGTTCCTTTTCTTCAGCACGTGGACTACTTTAACTTTGATATTTTTCCACATTTGAAGAAGTGATGGTAACTTTGATTTAATCGACACTGAGTGAAGAGCCACTAAAGCCTTTGGTGGTTGGATGTAAGTAAGATATTAACACTTAATTAGACTGGGTTTGATACGTATGTAGTCAAGAGAGCAGCCACGTTTTGTAGTAAATGGGAATAATAAAGGTTTTTTAACTGAACAACATTTTGCCGCTGTCCATTTACTTTACCCGAAAATTGGACCCGTCATAACCACCATATATTTTGCACAAAATACATAGTTCAAACCCGTTTGAACTCTGACCAGAGAAGAAAGAAGCAATACTGTAAAAACAGAAGCAGAACGCCTGGTTGCAAGAGACAGGGTGTTGTCGCCTACTATCTTTATCGATCATTTGGAGATGACGCACTTAAATGACAAAAGAAATGGAATGACGTAATAGCAATTTCGCTTTAGGTTATCACTATATATGAGTGCTTATGTGAGGGAATCCAACTTAAGTAGGGGGTCAAATAAAGTAAATTAATAAAATTAGAAATATTTGTAGTCCTGCATACAAAAGTTGTATTTGTTATCATGTGAAAACTTTTTTATAGACACTTGGGAACTGGAAACCAACCATATTTCCTTGTACGATTTAAAATGCTTTTGCACATTTTGAAATTTTGAATTTTATTCTAAATTTTACAAAGGGGGCTTTCAGAAATGGTGAAGTAAGGACAGCGAATCACGAAAATGCTGCATTCAAATTTCTGTAGTAATAAACTGATGTTGACCCAGTATACAGAAATTAAACTTTCCGCCCATCCATTATTTCTGCATTTCTTTCACGATCAGTGTGAGATTTTCTTTTGAATTAGGAAATGAAAATGCGGTACTATTGCTATTGAAGTCTTGCTATAGTTGTTTTATTTACAAACACATAGGACATTAAAATTCAAACAAATAATTACACACATACATACACCCACACACATAAGCACACACAAGTCTCCCTCTCTCACACACACACTCTTTCTCTCTCTCTCTCTCTCTCTCTCTCTCTCTCTCTCTCTCTCTCTCTCTCTCTCTCTCTCTCTCTCTTTCTTTCTCTTCAAGTCAAGACTATTGTGCACGAACCGATTGAAATTGAGCCCTATTATTGTTTTGTTTTTGGTGCTCCTTTAGATGGTCAGGGGTTTGCGAAGGAAAATCGGACAAAACTTGCAAGGGTAGAAGAAGAGGATATGCAGTACGCAAAAGAGATAATGAATATGCACAGGACCAAATCATCCATCGATTTAGCATTGGTTAGTACTTTTGATTGTAATGCACTTTTTTCTTAAGTAATTGTGTGAAATATAGATATCCTACTTTTTGGGAAGAACGCCCCCTTCCTTAAATGGGCCCCTTACTGAAATAGTTATTCATTAATGAGTCGCCCTTGTATAAGCGTCTCCATTTTAGTTCGCCAACCTATCTCCATAAGGTCTTTGATACCCAACAACAATAAAGAGTAGAGAAAGTACTGTCATGAAGCATTTTCTTCCATATTTGTTACTGGAATATTTTTCACAGTAAAATCAAAGTAGCTCAATCGTTCCGTTCTTTTCTATAATGCTTTTGATAATATTACAGTACCTTTCGGAACGTTTTTGTGCTTGCCATGTTGAGACAACCAAATGGACTTCACGTTTTTGTTATTAAAACTTTAGATACTGCGAGGAAAAGGAAAACATTAGATTTGCAAAAGTTTCCAGTCGTCTCGTTATATCGAAAATTCAGTTGTTTTTTTCTTTGTTAAACTCTCTGGCAATTTCGCTTCATGGAATCTGAAAGTGAAGAGGCCCTAGTTAGTGCTGTATTCTCTGATCAAAGAAATTCTCAAAATTCTAAAAAATAAACTGTTATTCTATGGGTTTCAAATAGAACGCTATCAAAAAGGTAGAGGAAACCTGAAAGAGGCATGCGGCAGAATTTTTTTAGGCAGACCCGAAGCGAATTAGTAAATGGCGAAAAGCAAGAAGCATTCCCAGAAGTAATCATCCTACCCAAAAGGAAGAAATGAAAAGCCTTTAGGGTTGTGGTCGGAAACAAAGGGCCACAAAAATGGAAGTTTGTTTTTATGGACTATTGACAGACGATAAAAATATTTCGGGTATCAAGAATGATAATAATGAAGAAAACGAAACTCGTTTACGATGAGATAGGTGGAGAACCAAAAGCGCTCAAGGCTACAAAGGGGATGATTGGAAAAATGGTTCGCAAATCCTGAAAAAAATCAAATGTGCCGTAAGGGATACCAACGCCATGGACGAAGCATCTGCGATGGAAGACATAGTGATAACAACATCAGTCGATCAGAAAGAAGTCGAGGAAGTCGTCCAATCAGCGAGCCACACAAAGGTCGGAATATCAGGGGTTTTCTGACGCCCTGAGCTGAACGAATTTTCGTTTTTAAAGGAACTAAACTCAAGTCAGCCAGAGTAAACATTGCCTAAAGGGACCGATGCGTTTTAGCATCATCTACCAATGGTTTAATAGACACTAGCCCAACACTGCAGTACAACCACAGCATTTAAGGCCTCTTGTCATTTGGCACACGACTCTTGGCATGGGGTGGCTAAGAGTGTTGTATCGAATCTGCTGATTCAAATAAAAGACATTTGCAGGAAGCAGTGGTACCCGAGGATTGTACAAAGTATACTCAAGCACCAGATGTTTCGTTGACGAAGGCGAGGGTTAGCCAAGATTATGACCAATGGCTTTTGACGATTGGAATTAAGCAAGTCACTAAGTCGTACTGTCAATGGAAGCGAAGATTTAATTATCCATTGCTGAAAGATAATCAGCCATGCCATGACCATCTGAAGGTGTTCCATTCATTCGTTCCAGGAAAAGAAGAAAAAACTAATGCTGCATCAAAATACCGCCTCCCCGATGCTTCTGATTTCGAGAATGAGAATGATATTGAGCTGTAATTGTTGACATTTTGTTAGTATCCTTTGGGAGGATGATTATTGCAGATTAACCTCCCACTTTCTTCATATTTCCTTTAGTTTCAGAACTAGGTAAAATTCAAGTGATCACTTCCCAACAGTGTCGACTTTTAAATGAGCGCCCCAGGCACATTTTCCAGGGAATACGGTACCATTTTTTCTTACGTAGAAGTCGAGAGTTTTACACTTTAACGAAAACTTGAATTTGGTTTCTATTTTAAGGCGGCTGGTATTCAAAGGCAATTTTTTAAAAAGTCATTATTGATATAATTGGGTACGACGAAAGTTATAAAGTATTATTTAAACTCCAATAGACAGAAATACGTTATAGAAATAGGTTCTTTGGGTTGTCAAGGTTTGTAGCAAAATTGACAAAAAAGTATTAAAAAGTCCGTCAGGAGACCCCTCACAAAATTCATTGTTTTCGGGGAGGTAAACCAGCTGAGAAAGCTTAAAGAACTCTTGAAGAAATCAAATGGAAGCATCGAATTTATATCAAGGTCGTATTTATCTACTGACATATAAGACCACAGTGAAATTTATTAAGCAAAGAATGAAGATGATTTTAACAGATGAAATCACAAAGGATTGTGAACCAGAAATCATTTCATAATAGAGCAATTTGCTATTTTTGATCTATTTTCCTGTTGGGGCTTCGGTTTAAAGGGTGACTTCTATTCAACCACACAAAAATTTTTGAGGCTTTTTTTCAAGACTGTTTCCTTTAAAGAATACACGATGTTCCTTTCTCACGTTGCAAACTTTATTTTATGTTACTTGACAGTCATTCTTAATGCAGGCCGTGTTCGTTTTCCCTGCTACCGTCATAATTTTTATGTGTTAAATGATTTTCATAGTCTAATAAAAGTTTTAGAAGTTTCGAAAAAATTAAGAACTTTAATTTTTATTTCCACCGATTCTCCAACATCCATTTCCATCCTTCAGAAGAACTGCTTTGGAACGTCTCTTAGACGAGTAAATGGAAAGTTGCCATTCCATGCCATCATAATACAGACCCACTAATTTGATCAGATCACCAATGTGCTTGTAGTAGATCAGTAAAGGTATTTCAGCAAACGTGAACATTTTTCTGAAGTCTCTCTTACGGTCTCGGTACTAATAGAATTATAGACGCGCAACTTATTTGCATTGTCACTAGAATTAGAATCAAACATGATTTCATAGTGACTTCAGGCTCAAGAATGATAAGATCGGAGCCACAGGGACAGGATTCTAATTAATAATTCCTGATTAGTAATTTGCAAGTCCTGATTTTTTATAAATTTTAATACAAACGTACCGTAAAACACAATTCGTCAGAGTTGACCGGCACTATGGTTTGAAACAGGGAAGAATAACGGTTATAAAAATTTCTTTCCTCGCCCCCGTGTAGTTACAAGTCATCTTCAAATGGACGTAAGCCATATATTATAGAGGGATTTTGTTTTCAATTGTTTATGTCAAGGGCAAAAAATCATACAAAATATATGATTCTTATCTATGTAAAATCATATATTCTATATAACACGTTTCGTATTCTTCCATTGTATGTAACAGTGTTATTTGTATTATTAAACCGGATCTTAATGTTGTTTTTAATCTTTTCGTAAACACTGTTTGCAAATGCCTGGCGTCGTAAATGAAAGCTTTTTTACCTTTTTTCTTATTTTACAAAAATAAATGGTGAACAGTCACGTTATTATATTTTTTTTATTTCCAACATAATTATGGAATCAAATTTAGTTTATCAATAATCATTAATATGTCAAAGACCGCTAACATTAAAATTGTGAACAAGTGGCAACTGAATTTGATGTCTGACTGGGGTACGCGTTGTCAATAAAAAAAGTTGTAGTTCTTAGATGCATTGATTGTATTGATTGGGAGAAAAGAAAGAAGAGCATAAGAAGTCATACTGAAACATAGATTAAGCCCATCTTGTTGCTTACTTGATTTCGGAATGCCCTTCATTAAATATTCATTTGTTTAAACAGTAACAGATATCTTAGAATTATCTAGAATATAACACCATCGTTTCTAAACTTCAACTAGAACTTAATGTCCTCTGTCTTAACTTTCTCACAGTTTGATGTTACGTCCTAAATCAGTCAAAATCAATCATTAGAATGACAATTAAAATAAACAACATCACAAAAACAGATACTAAATTCTTCGAAAAAATAACGTTAAAAATACGTTATTGGCGTTTTTCCTCTGGAAGCCCAAGTATTAAAAGTTTGTTGTGTAACGCAAGCCGAAACTGTAGTGCCAAAATTACCAACAAAGCACCTATTGAGAAAGGGTTGAAGAATATGTGCGAAAAAGATCGAAAATTGTCAAAAATATGATTTTTATATTGCCTACAATGTTGGGGAAAATGAGCGTTTTTACCGCATTTCCCCAAATACTGGATTTCCACTTAAATGACTGTTTAAGAGATATCAAAATATGGTACTCAATTTATAGAGGGTGTAGCACATTTGTAAATTACATTCCAAAATATTAACACAATTCATTTGAGGTCAAGAAAACCAGTTATTCTTTTGTTTTGAATGATAGATTTGCTTATGCCAGCATAATAGAAGAGGAACTTGTATATTTTTTCTAGCAAATCAAAGCCCTATCATAATGAAATCCTTAACTCTTGACAGTGTCAGCGAAAACAATACTATATGCCCCAGTAACGAGGAATATTTTCCTACGGGTTTGGCCAACAACTAAAATCTTGGCCAAAGCTGTAACTGGTTTTGTATGGACCTCCCGTCTTCCGTACTCCCGCCCATTATCGAGTGTGGCTTGTGGCTACCGTTTCTATGAAAGAGCGTGTGATCGCCATGCACATGTATTAGCGTCGGTTTCGGTATGGGAACTTCTTGTTGTTGACCTTGTTTGATCTGAATTTTACTCCTGTTCATTTCCCCCCACTGCTATATGTCAAGGCTACGCGTTGATGTGAATCATAACGAAGAAGCCCTGAAACGTCGTTCTCTACCTGTTGAAGGCTGGAGTATTCTCAGAGTATTCTCGATTTGAAAGATTGGTTGTTTCAGAGTTCTTTGACTGAGTAGATAGGGTTTTTTCTTATTGTTTGATAATAGAGTGATAACTGCTACAGAAGAAAGCTTCCTCTTAAGTACAATTTTCAAAGATATTTTCCAGCTTCTGTTCTCCAGCCCGCTGCTGTAAAGGTATCAGATTACTACAGGTTTTAGTGCTTATAATTAGGTGTTGGTAAAGAACAGCAATATCTTTTTATTCTGGGATTTGTTTCTAAGCTGGAAGGAACGATAGCCAGTTCTAGACATTGACCGGTTTTTTTTATTTTTGTTTTTTGTTGTTGTTTTTTTCAACTTAATGCACAAGAGCCCCGGGTTATTTTCTTTCTTTCTTTGTTGACATATTTCTCTCACAGCGGAAATTGTCGAGTAAGCCTGTTTCCCGGTTCTGCTTGTATTTGTTGAGTACCTGTATGATAAGGTAACGATTTGTAACACGCAATCATGATAGATTTTTATGATAGAGCTCGCCATCTTGATAATTTTAAGGGGAGTGCTTGTGTTGCTTGCTTTGCTTTTCCCTCATTCGGCCAGTGAATCTGATGCCGAACAAGAACAGGTTAATTTTCAATGAAAATCTTTTGACAATAACTAATTCTTTAAATGTAAGTGGTTCTTTTGTTTCTGAAGCATATATCATATTTGGTTTACAATGATTACTCAAATGCAGATGTATTGTGTACCACTTGGTGTGGAGGATTTCAAAACTTACACCAACCAGACATATTTAAAACTAAACACGAACTGACGCCAGCAAAAAGTTGTGGAAATCCCCACGTGCATGGGCTGAAGTGGGGATTAATTTTTTGTTGTTGATTAAATTGTTTTGAAACTATTTGAACTTTATCACAACAGTTCTAAATGACTTGGAGAATTTCAACTATTGAGTGAAGCTAAAGAATTCCAACTCAATGATGAAAGCTATCCCTAAACATTACTCTGATGCAATAGCCAAGATTAGTTACAATATACAAAATCGTTTTGAATTTATTTCTGAGTCGCCACTGTTTATGCAGATAATTATGTTGAATAATTCGCCATGGCCAAAGGAAGATCATCTTCACGACTTTAACGCGGAAAAATTCCTGGAATAAGAACATTTTTAAACCACTTTTACAAAACAACAACTGTAACGTCGACACCATTCAGAGCGAATAAGGTTCGTTGAAAGTATTCCCGGCACCAATATGTGGGACCAACCCTATCTTTAAATGCCCTAATTTATGGAAAAGAGTGTAAACTGATTCTGATATACGCAGGGAGCGAGAAAAAGGTTTTTTATATTTTAACTTTTTAGAATTCTCTCAGTCCCACCATTCACCGCCCAGAATTCAAGCGAATATTTTCACAAATGGTACAAGTAAAGATCGAGTAGATCGAGTAGAAGGGTAGAAAGAGATCGCCTGAATGCTCTTCCTTGCATTGGTGAGGAAGATCCTTCAGTCCCGACTTTAATTACAAGTTTAGTTGACACATGTTCAACAATAAACTTCGACGATTTGATTCATATGACACAAATATCCATAAAAGCGGGCTTTGTTGTAGGAGTAAAGTGTGATCGGTGTATCAACGCCTATGACATTGGTTCTGAAAGAAGAAGACGAGTTTGAGGTTTTTTGTGTGTAAAATTCAAAAAGTGATACTTACTGCTTTATTTAGTTTGTCGTATTTTTTATTTTTCTACACACAGCTTTCAAAAAAAGTAAGACGAAACTCATAATTAATTGATTTGATTGTTTATTGGAAATGTTTTCAGAGCGAGACAGAAAGATATTTTTTATAATAACTGGTTCTCTAGACTGGAAAAATGGTTTTCCTGCAAGAGGCAATGAAAGTTCAATAAAGTTTTGCTTAATATTGATTATAATTCTATTCATAGTAAAAGAAGAGAAATAGTACGTATCGCGTTACATGCAAAAGTTTATCTGTAGGGAAGGAAGTATCTCCTACAGTGGTCGAAGCTCACCCTTGCTTTGGCTGTCTTTTAGCGTGCAGAGATGCGCACTTTCTACAGTAGAATTGGGTCGAGATACTGCTTTAGGATTGCGTTTGGCCCCTTTACGGTGTCAGGACCCTGTGACATAGTTCCAAATGGACCCACCAGTTCGGACTAGGGATCGTTTAGTATAAGTCAGGGCTTGCAGTGTTACCTTGGAGGATCAATACCCCTTAAACTATTACAAAATTGACACAGATGCGTCATTCAAATTATATTAATTACATTTTATGTTAAAAACAAACTAAAATTAGCGAATATATATTAATAGAAACAACCCTATTTTCTAGAGGCTCCCTTCTCTCGTCCACCAACAGGACTCTGCCTAGGACTTTCTTGATTTGTTCATGGAGCCACGAGACCCTCATCTACGTTGGACAGGACAAAGCAGTATCTCGACCCCATTCCTTTCGGAGATTTTTTATAACAGAAGGAACATCAAGGTCTTGAACTTGATGCATATTCTTGCGACTTATGCCTTTTTGACTTATCATGCAGAAGCAGCAGTCTGTGACGTGATCCCTCACTTCCCTCCACACCATCGGGACACCATATGGCATAGTCTCCAATTTCGTAAGTTCTTTACATGTTTTAAAGGAGGGTTGAGGAGCGAATGGGTTGTCAAGGTTCCCTAGTTTGGTAAGCTTTCTTCACAAAATCTATGATTTTTGGTCGATGGTATGGAGGATCACAAATCCTCAGATGTAACAAAACCTATTTGATTTGTTTGTACACCTAGGACCTATAATAATTCAATAGTTTATCTCGTTATTGCTTACATTGCACCAAATAACTTTACAAATGTTGGATCTTTGACGTTGTTTAAATGCTTGTGAATGTAATATCGTGTTTATTTTATTCGTGCAAGGTTGTTTTAGAACAGTAGAATATTTGCTACGATAGGCATTTGGTAACTACGCAACCCATAATTTTCAAATTGTAAAAACTATAGTGACATGGAATTCTCCAGACCACAACACACGAAACCAAATCGACTATATGTTGATCTCACAGAGGCGGAGAAGATCCGTCAAAAACTATAAAACAAGACCTGGCGCTGACTGTAATAGCGACCATCAGCTATTAACTATGGGCTTTAAATTAAGATTCAAGCGCATTTGAAATAAGCCTAACATTCCAAGACGCCTAGACTGCTCTGAACCAAACGATAATTACACCCCAGAGCTTGAAAACGGGTTTCAGCCCTTACTTGAAATAGAAAATGAAATTACACTCAATGAACTCTGGGGACAGGGAAAATATGTACTCTGTACCAGTGCTAAAAACACTCCTCTAAGAAAATAAACAGGGAGTTACCCTGGATCTCCAGAGAAACGCTCGAGGCAATTGAACACCGCAGAAAGTTGAAGTCCTCTCGAAACGATAGTGCTGTTGATAGTCACTTATACCGTGCTTAAAGCCCCCAGTTCAAAGGTTGATGAGGCGCGACAAAAATATTCAAATAAATAATGTGTGTAAGACAATCGAAGAAAAATTGATTAAAAGCTCCACAAAAGATATTTACCAAGGTGTAAAAAGATAAATTTCGTCCAACCATTGACACAATAAAATCAGATGATGGTCATGTTCTGTCTGAAGCGGTTGATGTAAATAACCGCTGGAAAGAGTATTGCAGTATTTGGTATCAGAAAAATCCAAACATAGGTAATCACATGGTTCCACGAAATAATTTCTCTCACGAAGAACCTCCTCCGCTCCTCTCCGACAAACCTCCTCTGCTCCTCTCCGAAGAACCCCCTTCGCTCCCCTCCGAAGTAAAACAAGCCATTTCAGACCTTAAATGCAACAAAAGTCCTGGTCTGGACAATATCTGAGTTTTTAATGCACGGTGGTAATGCTGTTGTTCGCTTTTTCAGAGAACGTAATATTGATATTTTTCTGTGTTTTATAGACTATTCATCTTAAGAAAATGCAGTGTTCAAAAGCATAAAAGTAAATTATTGTGAATAACACCAGTTAGAAAAGGCCAGATTAGCACTCCTGCTACATAAATATAGCAAAAACAAAAAAATATGTGTGAATTTAATAAAGCAACAAAATAGCTCTATCACTTTCAAGCACTAATATTCATACTACCGACAACAAAAACACTCCAACCCCCTTCTTCCCAGGAAACACAAACCAACAAGACAAACTTGTATCTAAATGTACCCAAAGATATGCTGAACTAGTTGCAAGTTTTTGCCTCGATTCCATGGTGGTTGGATCTAATGACGTCATTTCAAAGGGAAAATCGTTTATATACTTGATGTCAAAATATTGTTTTGCCCATTTGTTATATGTTGCATTAAGGGGTAAAGGTTATCCATGACCAGTTGTTGAATAGCAGAGCTCGTAAATGCTTACATGATAGCGTTGGTATGAAAAAATTTGTTGTAATTAAAATGAAATATTTATTTGAAACCAGATCTGACCAAAGAAAATATATTTCTTTTAAAATCAGCTTTTAAGACAAAAATAATGTCCGAAAATATTTGAACTTTGATAAAAAATGTTTTGAAACAAGTCGAGTGTTATCTGGTAGTTTTAATCAATCATATCACTTCAGATATTTCTTCTAAATAACATCTGATGAAAATTAAGGGAAAAGCAAAGAATTCCATTCAGATTTGTTTTTTGATTAGTATGAAATAGGACTGCAAAATCTGATTAAACGGGGGTAGTCTTTTTACAAGCCAAAGATAGCAGGATAGCAGGAAACTATTGGTTCTCGACACCAGTTAGTGAGACAGACCTACAGACACACGAAGTTACACACACAGTAAATAAAACCCAATCTCAGTTTTTATTTGCCAGTAAATGTCGCATTTACAAGCACTTAGTATCACATCCTAATTGAAAACTACTGACGGCGGCAATTCAAAGCGTTGGTACCTATTTCCTGTCTTTGGTTGCGTTTTTTTTTGTTTAAGTTAATCTTGTTTCGTTCGATCTTTTATTTTTCTGCAGCAAATTCATTTGGCATTTCGAACATCGGCCTTATTTTGCCATGGGCTGCTGTCAGGTAAGTTGTCAATGGTAATATATGAACACGGCCCTTTAAATGCAATTACTTATTTATTAAGCATTTGTAGCAGAGGGATAAAATTAAATTTGTTTTCCTGCCTGTTTTTGAAGTTTGAAATGGCGAGATAATATTAGACGTATTGGGAGAAATCACTGGGGCAGACATACAAATATACATGTATTTATATGTAAGATAAGATAAACCACGAAAAATAAGAACTGTGATTGCAACTAATAGTTTCTATATATATACATATATATATATGTACATACACATATACCCATAGTATAGTACCTTAAGGGTTGGTTTGCTTGATTTATATGTTCAAATATATATGAAATAAATAGACATACAATTAGATGAATAGGCAAACGGATAGATGGATAGATAGATGGATAGATAGATAGATAGATAGATAGATAGATAGATAGATGGATAGATAAAAGTAGTTGGATATTTTTTTATCTTTTGCCAGATAACATGCGTTGCATTTCCTCGTTATGCCTGTAAAACATGTCTATCTTTAGAGATTTCAAAATAAAATAGCTTTGGCTCTATCACTGTGCAAGAAATTATTTTTATTTGCTTCTTCCAAACATGGAGAGTTTCGCCCTTACCACAAGCTAAAACACTTATTTTTACACAGGATTGTTGTATTTGCCTAGTGGTTCCATGAAACCAACGGATACCCTAATATTATCAACATTTCCTAACCTTTTTGCCCCGCTCAAATCGCCTTGTCGAGTGTTGTCGTTGGGGTGTTTGACAGTTTTCAAAATACGGGATCGTTAAGTGTTTAAATCACTTAGCGCAAAAATAATATATAAAAAAAAATGAAATTATCCATTATTAGCTGCAGGACCAATTTGCAAATAGGTATCTCTGTTTTCGCAACAGAAATTTATCAAACATTAATTCCCTTCAGCTCATTATGTCTCCTAACGTCTGCGTCCTTACACCTTCTTCCTTGTACCTTTTTCTACCTTCTATACCCTTCTCATTTATTGTTCCTGCTTTTTTTCCCTTTTCACACTTTGTTGCCTTTTTATCTTTCTCCAATTCTGGTCCCTTACGCTTCTTTCTGTCCTCCTTTTCGACATTTGCTTTCTGCTCTCGCCTATCTCCTTTTCTTCCTTTTCCATTTCTCCTAACTTTTCTTTACTCATCCACTCAGAACCATTTCTAATTTGTTCTCTTCTTCTATTGTACTTTCTTATTTTTTCTTCCCTAACAGCTCCACTTGGTTATTTCATTCTTTCTATCCCCACCATCTCCTTTCTTCCTCGGTATTTTCCTCCTTTTTCGATATAAATCTACATTTGTCGTCGTCATCAATATTAACCAAACCATCAGCGGTCTTTGTTTCACCAATACTTCAATTGCCAAATTAAATTTTTAACCTCTCCACAATCCCCTAACATAACTACAACTGGTATGTGTTTCACACGTTCCGTTATTTGTTTTTATCTTGTATAAATATATATTGCATTTCCTAGAAAATTATGTAGCATAATAATGGATACTGATTAAACAGGTGAACTATTTTTCTCACTAGGCATTGCATTGACACAGTGCGTTTTTGTGTACACTCTGAGTGGTCCTGGTACAGTAAATTTTCTCAACAACTACTTCTTTCTTGCACTGCCTTTTCAGTCAATTTACTACTTTTTGGTGACCATCTGTACAGTTTCAGTTCTGGATAGGTAAGTTGCTCTTAAGTTAAATGTGTTTAGGAAACGTTTTTTTACGTTAGACATGGTTAAGGGCTGATTAAAATTGAATCAATGGGTCTAGTTTACTCCTACGGTGCTCGATTAACTGAAAGCTGTGCTTTACTCTGACGATCAACATCTACTGATATGCAAATGATGGTGATGATGTTATTGCTTATGAAACTGATTAGAAAGTACAGGGTATCGTTCTTCCCGTCGGTGGTCAAACATTTTGTTACATGAAATCATTTCCTGTTGTCTGTGTTTTATATTACTTTAATTTGTCATGTAATTATGAAGTTTCAATGCCCTGTGTAGCCTTCCCAAGCTCTGCTGATTGTGATAAGGTTGCAGGGATTTTTTTCCAAAATTCATATATTACTGCGAAATTTAATTGATACTCCAGTCGCTTTTCAGAAGTTTATGAGAAGTTATCAGACTTCCATGTTCTCAAATTAAAGCTCTCTATTCTTTCATGGATTCTTTTATTAAGAGATCGAAGTTTTATGTTAATTGTAAAATTTCATTTAATAATACACCACGCTGTATTCGCTATATGAAATCAAGCGCAAGTCCCGCCTTTTTGACTAAACTCGTAGTAATTTAATCATAAAGTCGGCTTATCTAAGATATTCAAAAAGTTAAGAAAGCCATAAAATCCGGAGAACTGGTAAGGTTTCACAACAATATAATTTAATATTGTAGCAGTATTTCTCTTACACTGTTAATTGATAAAAATGGTTTTAGTTCAGTTGTTGTGTAACCCGTCATGCTTATTTACAGTCATTTCCTATCAAGTTGTTTTGTCTGCTGTCATAAACATTGTGTAATTTCTTCATATAACAGAATAGTCACACGCAAAAACTTTCATTAAAACTGAGTAGTTCTTTTGAAGATATGAGCCATTCAACTTACCCACCACAAAACACTTAATGAAAGCAACATTCTACCGTAATTAATATTTTTATCTTGGTTTTGTTGTTTTGTGACTCTTTAATTGTGGTTTCAAATATCACCACACATCCATGCAAATGTAATGGCAGTGCGAATTAAGTTACTCTCTTCTTTGTTATTTCAATACTCGATCAGGAGAAAAAGTTATTTATTTAGTTTTGCTTCTCTTAACAACTAATTTTTCAATTTTGGAAGTTGGTGACACAACACTTTGTCTACGGAAGCATCGTTCGTAAATATTACTAATTTATGGAGTATATCAAGGGGTGGCATCCCTCTCCGTTTTAGACACTGGAAAGGGCAATTTGAGACCACATTAAAATCATCCGTCGCAGGAATCATCGTTAGTGTCTTCCAAAACATCATTCAAGATGTTATCGTCGCCTAAAAATGCGTTGGTGCATATGACACCCACATCAAAACTAACGGACTTACTCGCCATAACCTGAGAGACACAAGACTGAAAAGAGAAATAGAACCAGAACATTTTGTTAATAAGTATGCAGTTGCAACTATCAAAGATGGAAATGTTGTAGGACGTTAAAAGAAACAAAACGAGAGGACTTTTTGCCCTGACGATATTTTTCTCCTTGAAGAATGACAGCTTCAACACGTACAGTCTAAAATCACTGGAAAGCGGTGTAATGGAGAAGATTGGGAAGGAATGCAAAGTCCGTGTATTTTCCACTTCGGAGGCATTCGTGTATTCATTGATTTTTTACATATTAACAAATTTATGATGAAGTGTATTTCCTTTTGAGTTGGAAATTAGCGAACAGAAATATTTCTGGGGAAATGAAAAGCTTTCAGGGAAGCAGATGCAAGGGGCTCAAGAGAAACCTTTTTTTTTCAATTAATATAATTTTTTAAAGCATTTAAATTATCTTTGACTGTATTGTAATTGGTAACCCTTTATATCAAATGCTCCCACAAAAATACCAATGGGAAAATAATTACTTAAAAGCATCAGAATCAGATTTTAATCGCCCACAGAAGATGTCAGCATTTGATTAATGGTTTCAATTCATGTTCTAGCAAGACCAAGTAACCCTTAGTCAGTCAGGATTATTCAAGAATTAATAAAAGTAGTTATTTAGGTACTTTGTGATCTGCTTACCGCAGAACTTATCGGGAGAAATAGATTAAACGAAAGCTTTCATGTCTTACAGTTTTTCCAACGGTGTTTCAGGTAGATTGATTCAATACGTACAATTCTGCTTTCAAACGGCATTCAGGCAGCTCCACCACCATATACCGTAAAGGAACTTTGGTAACCCTTGCTTCCTGTAATGGCGGAAATCCTAATACAGGGTATTTTCCAGGAAAGCAAGAACATCTAACCTGCCACAAGTGTGAATTAGATTATTGACGAATTTTAATGCAAAAGTGCTTTGAAATATGTGAGCCATACACACTTTTACGTTGGTTGATTAGCTGAACACCATGAGCTTTTGTTTTGTGACGTACACGTCTGTTAATCTTGTTTGTCTATATTGGTAGTGCTGAACGATTCGCGAAACTGTTGTTTGTAAAGAGGGTTTATCGCAACGGAGTATGCAAAAAGAAATTAAGATTAAACAGTTGATCCGCAAAACTAGATTTGTCTTCTTTGCGGAAGGGTTCAAAGCTCTTCGTACCCTCTTTTCCTCTCTGCTACAAACAGAACTATTTGTAAATTATCTCCAATTGTTTTAGACTACGATTTTCCAGAACTAGTAAACCCGCTTGACTCTTTCCTTTGTTTGCATCAGTAATAGTAATCAGGAAATTTGAATCATCGTTCTTGATCCTGACGAATGCCGTTGAAAAGCATTTTACTCGGAATACAAGTAATTTTAGCTCCAATATTTAAGGCGAGGAATGAATGAAGACACAAAGACCACAGCAAGGCAAATAAAAATATATTTTGCCGACAGCAAAATCATACGAAAGACAAATACTTCAGGCACAATGATAGAAGAAACGTAGAACCAGAAATGGCGCAGGAGTTACCAGTCCCCCAAAAATAACAAATCAGCGTACTCGTCAGTGCCTAATAGATCAGAGAACTCGGAACTATTTAGAAAATAATCCAGTAGGTATTGAAAAGGGTATTGATGACCATATCGAGACTCCTTTGGAAAGCGGTACTGGCCTACTTAATGCTTCGCAGCCTTGACGGTTAGAACACCTTACAATACTATTAAAATGTTTTTTTTCTGAAATGTTTAGTACACCTACTTTATAGTCGTAATTCTTGGGGAAAATTTACAGACTTAATACAAAGGAAATTTTGTTACCGCAAGAAGCTATAAATACACTGATGTCATAGGGTTTATTAAAATTTGAAATGTAGGAAAACAATGCCTTCGCAATACCTAGCCATCAGAATATTTACGGTTTTGGTTGTTATATTTGAAGAGCACCCGAAACCTAAAAGGATTAACTCTGAAAAGCTGTGGAAAATAATATATTGATTACGTACTTCGATTTGCGAAAGTTTTAGTAGTTGACAGTTAACGTTCACAAGAGGATTTGCTTCCATTTTTTATTTTGGGAAATACCCCAATACTTGACATTGCGGTAGCAACATAAATAATTCTGTAACGTTTTTAGACATTGGTAATATTTCACTCCTAACTGCACGAAGTAATAGCTTTCATTTGGTTTCATTTTATTTCATCGTATCTAAATCATATTAAGGTAGTGTGTGTCTTTTGATGACCATGGCACGTGATACAGGATATAATTTCAGCAATGACTCCACTGCGCATGCCGATATTCCTTTCGATTTTTATGGAGCTGCATTGTGTCATATATTGTTAATTGCTGGAGGTTCTTAAAGTTGTCTATAATGGTATTTAAGGTACATGTTAGTTGACCTGTAGTTTTCTGAACCAGTACGTAAGCTACATTTTATTTATGCCACAGATATACACGTGCCCCAGTGCAGTCTCTAGTACTTTGAATAGCCTGAAGGGCCACGAGAAATGCTACCTATTAAAAATTGATCCAAGGCTAGTTATTTGTTTTGGTTGCCTTGCTTTTAGTGAAATAAGGCTACTATTTTGAATACTAAATCATTTTGGCTGTTGATTGATCTACTCATTTTACTCGGTAATACGTTTTAATCTACCTCGGAAACCTGATTAAATTTTCTGCCAACCTGGTACTGTACCTTTAGACATTGGTAAGACCATTTCTAATCGAATTGGAGTTTAGCAGAAGTTTGTTTTAAGAATCTTGGTTTTGTTTTGCGTTTTAGATTTGCTAATATTGGGACTGGATGCCGAGAACTCTTTCTTGGTTTACTTACCTATCCATCAAGAGCTCTAGCATTGTTAGGTATGATTTCTCTTTGGATTGCATGTATATTAATAGTTTGACCTAAAGAGGGAGCTCAAGCTACACGTTATTATTATTGTTGTTGTTATTATTATTATTATTATTATTATTGTTGTTGTTGTTTTTTGTTATTATTATTATTTCGTTTTGAAGCTCGGTTTACAAACCGGAAGATGTTAACTGGACATCAAGTTGCGACTCACAACCTTAGATATTCAGTGCAAAGCTCAGAGTCCTTGCTGTTCCCAACAAGCAAACCTTCTGTAAAGTTCCAAAATGAGAATCAGGGCAAACTTTTCCAAACCAATCGTGGAAATCCTTAGATATAGTACCCAATGCTCCGATGATAATGGGAACCACTTGTACTTCCCTACAATTCCAAATTCGTTTCAATTCCCACAAAGGTCCTGGTATTTGTTGATTTTTTCTCTCTCTTTTTCGATGACTCTGGTATCAAAAGGGGCAAGCTACATCAACTATCGTACATTTCCTGTTTCCTTTATCAAAAATAACTATGTCAGGCCTTGAATGTTCTAAAACCTTATCAGTCTGGATTTTCATGTCCCAGAGTATTTTCACTTTTTCATTTTCAATTACATTTTCTGGATGGTGATCATACCAATTTTTTGAATGTTCAATGTTGTGGTCTTTACACGTATGCCAATGTAGAACTTGTGCGATTTTATTACGCCTCCAGTTTTTGTATTGTTTCTGAGCCAGAGTTCTACATTCTGATTCTAAGTGGGCAACTGTCTCCTCACGGTCACTACACTGTCCACACATAGGGGAAATACCAAGCTTGTCAATATGATCTTGGATTGACTTGGTTTTGATGGCTTGCTCTGCCATCACAGTACCTTCTGTGGCCTTCTTCAAGTCACCAGTTTTTAACTAATCCCAACTACGTGGGTCTTTGAAACTGGTGTTGGTGTGGAAGACGCTGTGTAATTGTTTTTTATAGAAGTTGTTTTTTCTCCTTTCTAGAATTGTAACTTTATTCGCCCCTTCACCTATAATCTTCTCCTTTCTAACCTCTACCAACATTGGTTCCTCGCTCTCTTGCAAGTGTTTATGCAGGCAGTTTTGCTCCATCATTACACAGTCTTCTACACTTATGAGACCTCTGCCCCCTTCTGACCTTTTCTGATAAAGACGATCTGCATCCTCCTTCTTGTGAAACATGCTATAGGTTGTCAGCATTTTCCGTGTTTTCCTGTCTAGTTCTTTTAAGTCATTAACTCTCCATTCTATAATACCCGCGTTTAATTCTTAAAGCGGATATTGCCCTAGCGTTAATAGCAGTTATAGTGTTTTTACGGTTTAGCTTTGATTTTAAGATTTTTCTTAGCCTTGTAAGATACTCTGTCCTTATTCCTCCTCTCACTGCATTGTCTTTTATGTTATCTGCTTCAAGTACACCGAGGTATCTGTATCCATTATTAATATATATTTCTTTCATTCTTTCTCCAGTAGGCATTTCTATCCCTTCACTTCTAACATGTTTCCCTTTTTTTATGATTAGGATTCCGCATTTGCTTATACCGAATTCCATTCTGATGTCACTATTAAAAATTCTGACAGTATTCAATAGGCTTTCTAATTGTTTTTCTGTCTTACCAAATAGCTTTTGATCATCCACGAAAAGTAAATGATTAATAGAGATGCTTGTTTTGGAGAACTCAAAACCGGCCTTGGCGAACCGAAGGATGAAAGATAATGGTATTAAGCCAATTACAAAAAGAAGAGGGGAGAGGCTATCACCATGAAAAATGCCTCTATTTATTTTCACTTTTCCTTAAGTTTGACCTCCTGGTGATAGTTCTGTCTCCCATTTGGTCATGCTATTTTTTATCAGGCTTATTACATTGTCCGCTACTTTAAATAGTTGTAGGCATTGTATGATCCAAGAGTGTGGGACCATATCGAATGCCTTTTTGTAGTCAATCCATCCCATAGCCAACCCAACTTTCCTCCACTTGCAGCTCTTTATTATGGCTTTATCGATTACTAACTGGTCTTTGGTTCCCCTTGAGCCTTTTTTACAACCTTTCTGTTCTTCAGGGAATAGTCCGTTTTTATCTACGTGTTTGCACACTTCCTCTGAAACTATGCTTGTTAATAACTTCCACATAAGAGCTAAGCAAGTTATAGGTCTATAATTTGCAACATTTGGTTTTATCTTTCATGATAAACACAGTTTTTCCTTTGGTAAGCAATGCTGGAGTAGTACCGGTAGAAAGGCAATCGTTGAACATAGCTGCCATTAATGGATGCAAAGTCCTTATGTTTTTGTTCAAGTATCCTCTGACGCCATCTGGTCCGGGTGCCTTCCAGTTTGCTAATTTATTAGCTTGATGTTTCACCACTTACATTGTAAGACTCAGGTTTTCCTGTTTTTCAGTTTCAGCAACGTCTTTTTCGACTTTATTTATCCATTCGGCACTTTCGTTGTGGGCAGCTTCTTTCTCCCAGATCTCCCGCCAAAACGTTCTTGTTGCTTCAGGCTCAAGCACCTCATCATTGCCTCGGTCAACACCCTCAAGCTTTTCAAATAGTCTCTTTTGATTATTTTTAGCTCTAGCATATTCAAAATTTCCATGTCATCGTCACTTACACTATCTTGTGGATTTCCCCTATGGATCTGCTCAATATTTTTGTTGGTGTATTATCTGTATCAGCATTTTCGTTTTCAAGCTTAAAATGAGTTATCACTAACTGTTCGGGTTCTTGTGTATTTCCAATCTCAATTTGCTCACATGGGTGTTCAATTTCCCTCCGGATTTCCTCCAGCTCTACTTCTGACAACCATCCATTAGTCATGATCACTCATGCTTTTCCTGCTAATTTCTGCTCCGTTAACTCAGATAACCCTTCTTCATTCCACAGTGCATGAAATCTCTTTCTGTAACCTTTACGATCTGGGCTACTTTTATAAGAACATTTCATGACAGTCCTATTTAACTCTTTTGTCCATGTAGTCTTTTTTTCTCTGCTCGACGAGGATTTCGTGTGATGACGAACTGAGAAGCCTCGTATCTTCCCCTGCCGGACGAGGAGCCTTCAAACAAAGTTCCGGCCCCCTGCACGTCGTTGTTTGATACGTTTCTTTGAGCACTCGTATTGAAATGTAAGGATTGGTTTGTGTAAGGTTTTCCTTCCCTGGTATTTTTATTGTGACACCATCACTAGGGAGGTTGTCAAGCAAGGCTAAAGGGCCTTCCTACCCATGAGGTAGACTTAACCCCGCCGAATACCCACATGGCACTTTAAAGTCTCGGGGTAGGCTGACAGGTGCTACACCTTGCTCAAGGGTGACCTGGAGGTAGCTGTGACAAAGGGTAACCTCATTCTCCCACGTCGAAACTCCACAACCGGATGCAGTTTAATGTCAATACCCAGGACAAATTGTTATTATTATTATTATTATTTTTATTATTATTATTATTATTATTATTATTATTATTGTTATTATGTGAAAAGGATTTTCTCGGATTTACAACCGGTCTTTGTCTGACACCGGGGCCTCTCCGAGGCCCTGGGGTCACCGGATCATCTAATCTGACTTGTCAAGTACCTTTCTCAAAATATGTGCACTCCCTTGAAGAGCTGCCTTCTGTATCGTTTCAAACGACAACCCGACGCCTACCATGGCAAGATAAGGGACGAGTCTCTCTGTTACGGACCCGAGAGCTCCCATGACAATTGGTGTCACCAATGTTTTCACGTCCCAGAGACGAGATACCTCTTTAGCCAATTCCGAATATTTATGAATTTTCTCTTCTTCCTTGGCTGCAGTTCGGGCATCACCTGGGACAGCAATATCTACGAGGATACACTCCTTTCTTTCTTTTTTATAATTATTATATCTGGACTCCTCGCTTCAACAAATCTATCAACATGGACATTGAAGTCCCACAAGATTTTAACATTTTCATTCTCCACCACACTTTCTGCTCTGTGTTCATACCATCTGTCTGGATGTGGTAGCCCATGCACTTTCATGATACTCCAGTGTACAGCTCCTGCAACGCGGTCGTGTCTCCCTTTGTATACTGACTGTACCAATGCGCTGCATTCGCTGATGATATGCGACACTGTCCCGTCCTTTTGCCCATACACACACAGCGCTGATTCTCTGCTGCGTTCAATTTTGGCTTTCCTGTAGTTGGTGCGGAGTGCTTGGTCTTGAGCTGCCACTAGGAGACTCTCAGTTTGACGCTTCAAGCTACCTCTCTTCAACCATTGCCAGCTTAATGGGGATGCAAACTCTTTTGTCTGCCTCACATGTTGCCCGTGCATCGCCTTGTCCTGCCACCCTTCTTTCCTCTGTTGTTTCTGCTCCTTTCTGAATGTTTTTCTTTCACTTTTCGATGGTCTTTTCACATACGTTTTGACTGCTCCCATGATGTCAGAGCTCTTATTGGCGATGTATTGGCTTAGGCTTTCTTCTTCATATTTCA
>RDPX01000001.1:3042972-3062757 GCA_003991215.1 Morbakka virulenta | reverse complement strand
ATCTATCTATCTATCTATCTATCTATCTATCTATCTATCTATCTATCTATCTATCTATGTATCTATCTATCTATATGTACCCAATAAGAGGATTAACAAATTACGTTTTTTTGAAATATTAGATTATAATCGAAATTAAGCAGGAAATTTTACTTATATTTGCGAAGAATACATTGAGGTCACTGAATTAATAACTTTGTATTTGATTTTTGCAGTCTATCTTATAGGCTTGTTCTTTTCATTGGGCCTGGTTCAACTAGATGACCGGATCAGTTTATATCAGGAAGACAAAACGCTTTGGTAAGAAATACTCAGACATTTTGGTTCGTATTGCTGGTTATTACATGTAGTAGGAGAACCAGGAAATAAGTAGAATTGATTAAAATGGTAAAGTTCCCGAAGTTAGCGTTATCCTGACGTTAACACAGTTAAAAAGTAAAAATAATTTCAGTGGCCAATAATTCCTGAAAAACAGCGTATTGCGAAAAACGACCCGCTTTTAGGCGTAAGCAGTTGTTCAAAATATGAATGTATGCGTGCGCTTGTGTGTGTGCGCACTTGTGTGTGTGTGTGTGCGCGCTTGTGTGTGTGTGTGATGAATTAAACACCAAAGAAATTATTATTTCACATATTACTTCCCGGAATTGCAAAAAGAGATAAGACTTTAGTCGTCGATCTTGTCGTGATTTTCACAGTGGCAGAACCAAACTGTCAGTGCTATTCATAGAAATGGACAAGAGACAAGAACTGAAAAAACCGTTTACAACAGCACAAAGCATTGTGAAGTTCTTAGTTTAGAAAAATCTTCATAGGAAATGTATATTTTTTGCTTAAGAACCAAACAAGGCATAATGCCACAAAGCTTATGGAACTGTAAAGAAAAGACAGGAAGAAAAAGAAAACAGATCAGTCTTTTATTGTCTCCCATAAAACGAGTGCATCAAAAGTAAACTCTTACTTTAAGAGAACTTGTTGTTGTTGGTTGCCGCATTTTTCGTCATTGCCGCATGTTGTATTTTAGTAAAAATTATGTCTAAATTGTTTTAAGTTGGTTTGTTTAAAAGATTATATTAAAGATGGGATGAAGAGACAAGGGAATAGTCATTTTATGCATGCCTATTTGTATTTGGCCAACATTAATCTTGTCACGAATGTTTTGAAACTACCATTCTGGGAAAGAATGTTATCTGTTGCACCAGCAAAAACAAGTTTCGACGCAGTCATCGTAGGTATAGTCTGTTCTATTTTACGTATGTCATACCTTTCTGTTCTATTTTACATATGTCATAACTGTTTTGAGCCCCGCTACTATAATTTTTCTTCCCCATATGATGTAATAGTGATAAATGTGAACAACATAGCCTTTTAAGTGGATGTAGTCTTTCTCTTTGTGGCCGAGAACATCGTACAGTATTTTAGGTTATTTCTGTTTGGCAGAACGGGGTTCGGACTAGAGCTTTTCCAGCATTTATGAGCATTAGCTGTACCAACATAGCAATCGGGCTACGTCCTTAACCGGATCATATATGGAACCTAATTTTCCACTTAAGTAAATGGTCATGAAAACTACAAGGGAAATTCTAAATTCGTATGATCTATTAACAGCTATATTTTTATCTATGTTTGTAATTTTTCACAATTAAGTTTAATATTTCCTGTATTGTTAATATAACACTATTTATGTTGCGCATTTTCCCTACAAGTTTAACGTTGACGCTAAAACGCTACTCGTAGATCAGCCAGGAAATTTACTATTATACAAAAAGTGTTTAACGTTTGAAAAAAATGAAATTGAAACGTTTCAATGGATACTAAAGTTTGTGATATTGTGTCGTTATTAATTAATAGCTACATGCTAATAGTACCATATCGGATTATTTGTAAGTTATGTTTCAAGTCCATTTTTTAATTTACATTACTGTGGTGACACATTTCTGAGCGCCTTCTTACAACAGTAACATTTTACTGAAGGATTTGTTTCCTTTTAGGACATCATTAGGTTTAGTTTCAACGTGGAAAATATTAAATATATTTCGTGTGGCTGGAGCTATAGCAGGCTGGTTGTTCGTGTCAGTAAATACAGTTGAGGATCAGATGGCAAGTAAGATGGATGATAGTACTTACGATTATGGAATCTTACAATGTTCGGTGAATGTTAACTTTGAACTGAATGTTAACTTTGAACTATTCTTTTATTTTTATTGTTGATTCATATACTCATTAAATATTCCTATAAACTTTTCCAGTATTTCCCTACAGCTCCTTAATTCCCCGAGGCTTTGCTTCATATCACTTTTGCAATTCATTTTTTCCCATAGTCTGTTATTCAGATTTTCTTTATTGAGGAGGATATAATGCGTAATTTCTTGCATGCAAAAATACTAGGTGCATATTGCAACTTATTGATACAACCACTTGTCGTATTCAAGTATATTAAAGGTCGATTTCATACGAAGAAAAGCTTTCAAAATATATCAAATAGCAGTCTGTACAATGCTAACAATTGTTATTTTTGTTCTGGAGAAAAATCTCAGATTGGGTTAAAGCCCAACTCCTCCGTATTCTTTTCCCCGGTACTCCTACTGTTTCCTGGGGTTTTCAAAATATTTTCGATGCACTCTTTTTACTGCTAAAAAGTTGTTCTTAGTGAAAACAGATCATTCCCGACATTGCAACATTTGACTAACTCCACCATTTGCACCTGGTATGAATAAAAAAACTGAATGCTTTTGCTTAGGAACCTGCTGCGCAATAGAAGAAAAAAGAAAAAGAGAAATTATGTGCAATAAATGTTAAAGCTTTAACTTGCTCAATCCGTGCAATTGGTACACATCTTTATTTTTAAAAATCCCTCTTCTTATTTATTTTTGTTTTTGGACCCGAATGATCACAAAATTTCAGAACCGAAATTTTGATTTCGGGATATCCAAATTTTCTTTATCTTTGCCTAAACACATAGCACAATTTGTACCCGTCCTTTACGAAGCTTCTTTATATTATAGTAGAATTAATGATAGATATTTAAAAGAAGACACTTGTTATCTCATTTTCTTAATATTTTTTTTTCAGTTTAAGAGGGAGAGAGCGCTTGTGTGTGTGACTGCCTGCTTGTGTTGATATGCTTGTGGATATGAATGTGTCTATGCGTATTGCTTTTAAGTTCTTTCTGCCTGTGTAAACAAAACATACAATAACAGTTGGAATGGCTTTGTCCTACATTACTACATTTATATTCTGTGTTTTATAGAGAACCTTGCATCGATTGCTGATCGAGAAAACAATACAGAAACAATGGATCGGGGAACAGCTTTATTTTCAGTATAGAGAGAATAGGTAACGCCAGTTTGACATTACTGAAAATTGATTGCTGTATTTCCTTAATTAGCTTGTACACCGACATGGGTTTTGAAGACCAGGAATGAACTTTCACATTTTGTTGCATATAGATAGTGATGATAACGATGCTTGCTGCATTTTTCTAGGTGAATACCGTCATCTTGATTTCCAGCCATCTCCTCTCCCCTTCCATCTGAAATGATTTTGCAATCTTACTGTCGACTTTGAAGCAGATGTGACATATAAATTGAGTGATTCTCATTTGGTTTACTTCTGGAGGGTGAAGTGTATTCTTATAAACAGGTATGTATCTTTTTAAAACAACAGTGGACTTGCACACTTTGCCTCATATTACACAGGTTGTTTGGTGTGAACTAGTAGATACCAAATTAAGCCAATCAGTGGTTCGATGTGACTTAAAGTGGTTCACATGGCCGGCTTTTGACAGAAGCGCTCGCTCATAAGTGTCTCTTTTCCAGCTCTGTGTGTCATAGTCAAGGCCATAAGCTTAACCTTTGCGAAGCTCTCGCTTCAGATTGCCGTGGGCCTGCTTTCTTTCCTTCAGACCATCACATCTTTCACGTACAACCTTCCACCACTCTGGCCTCAGTAGTGTGAGTTCTTCCCACTTCACAATGTTGATTTGTGAGTCATTCAAACTTTTCCTTCAACAATCCTTGTACCTTATCCTAGGCTTACATTGATAGCACTTGACGTTTTCCAGCGAGCATTCCTGTGCAGTTCCTTGAATGTTCGAACAAAAGTTGAAGGATACCCGAATTTCTCCAAAATAATCCAGAGAACATGTTGACAGTGTCGAACGCCTTGGTCAGGTCCACAAACGCTTGGTACAATTGTATCTGCTGTTCGATGCTATTCTCCTTGATTTCCTGGCTAAAACAAACTATATCCATAGTCCCTCTACCAGACCTAAAGCCACTTTTTGACCCCAGAATAGCATTAGGACAAACATATTCCAATAGCCTGTTTAACAGGGGTCGCAGAAGAACTTTTTCAACAGCCTCCAAGAGCGTGATCCGACGGTAGAAGTCACAAACATTCTTCTATCCATTACCTTTTAACGAGGTCAGCAGGACACCATCGCTCCAATCCTGCGGAACAGGAGCACCTGGCCAGATACCTTTGACAAAACTAAAGATAGCATCAACAGTATTCTTACTTTGAATTTTAAGTAGCTCCACCAGAAGATCTTCTATTCCAGGTGGTTTCCCACTGCTTACTTGCGTTGGAGCTGACTGCACCTCACCCAGACTAGGCAAACTACCTATTCTGACTTTTACGTCACATCCCGGAAGGCTATGAATCACAGCAATATCCACATCTGAGGGATTGTGGCACACTTCAGTAAAGTGTTCCTGCCATATTTTTTGAAATGTTTTGCGGATCCTTAATGGCAGTAGAACCATCTCTCGACATGGAGGAAGATATCAAAGAAGCAGGAGGACGAAATACTTGGATTCTAAAAAATGCCTTCGAATTCTTCGTATCAAACGCCCTTTGGATCTGGTCTGTCACATTCACTCACCATTGGTTTTTCATTTTTCCTTGTTCTCTTTGCAATGTTGCTTTTTCCTCTTCGTATTATTGCAAATTGACCGTTGGAACAGGATGATCTTGACGAAGTAAGGATGCACAATAGCTTGTTTATCCAAGGACTTCACTTCCATCATAATAAACTTGAGTTTTGGAATTCTCCGACGTGTCATCAAACCCAAGATTACTAATCTTTTCAAACAACCTCTTTTCAATTTCAGGCAAATTTAACTTGGCGACATTAATACGCTTTGGCACGTTAACGCCAGCATGACGAATTTTCTTACGCACTCGTAAATTGAGCTTTCCACTCACCATCTTATGATCAGTGTCACATTCAGCACTGAGGATGACATCAACAGAATATGCATCACAAAGGTTACGTTTTCGAGTTATGATTAAGTCAATAAGGTGACCATGTCTTGAACGTGAATGTGACCAAGTAGCTTTGTATTTCCGTTTGGGGCGTGATAAAGTATTGCAGATTGCCAGATGTAACTCAAAGCACAGGTATGGCAGCATTCATCGTTACAATTCCATAACGGCCAATAACACTCCATGTCTCATAGTCTTTTCTATCACAGGCATTGAAATCACCGAATCCCTATTTTTTCATTAATTGAAGTAGATGCAATGACAGACGAAAGATAGTCATAGAAACATAGGATGTCGTCGTCATTTGCTTGAAGGGTTGGTGCGTAGGCTGTAAGAACAGTGATGCATCTGTTGTGTGAGAGAGAAGCACGAAGTCTCTTGATGCAATGGGAGATACCGGAAGGAAATTCTACAGCAGCAACCAAAGTTGCTTTTATTACAAAACCAACTCCACCGTTTCTACGTACAACTCTTGGCTTTACCAACCAAGAAGAGTGTGTAGCCTTATGATACCTCTGTCAAGTGATCTTCTCCAGTGAGTCAGGTTTCTTGTAGAGCTGCAATATCTTTATCAAGTCTCCAGTTCTGCAATGATAATCGCTCATGTACTCTGAACAATTGGGATTGCCAAGAATAGTATGTACATCCCAAAACGCAGAGATTGAGTTTTACTCATTTTTGATAGTAAATTTTGGTTTTTTATTTTCTTAACTGAACCACCGTTAGCCGCAGGAAACTAACCAGTGACAGTTTGACAGACACGTTCTGGCGCACCTTTTCTAGCACTTTCCTAAGACACTATGTGAGCAGTGGTCTCCCTAAACAGGTCTGCTCAGTAACAGAGATACCCACCGGAGTTGAAAGAAACAACAGCAATGCTACGATAGGATTCCTGTAGCCTTTGGGCAGAATTGTGATCATGTACCTCCAACTGGCCAAGACTGTACACGTCACCACTCCTCCATTGTCATAGGACTTTCATTTGAAATGCACGAGAGATAAAAAAAGGTCTCAGGTAACATCTGTACATCATTGAATGATAGTGACAACCCGATGCAAGATGAGCGGTAATTGCTTTTGCTGCAGCTTTTTCATAAGACTTATCTCACCTAAAAAGATTGCCTTCACCACGGCTTGCAGGAGCTCTTCCTACCCCCTAATGCCTTATGCAGTATGTGCATACATACGTACATACATACGTACATATATATATACATACATACATTCACAGACACATACATATATGCAAATATATTTATATATATATATACATACATACATACATACATACATACATATATAAATACATAAATACATAANCCATTGTCATAGGACTTTCATTTGAAATGCACGAGAGATAAAAAAAGGTCTCAGGTAACATCTGTACATCATTGAATGATAGTGACAACCCGATGCAAGATGAGCGGTAATTGCTTTTGCTGCAGCTTTTTCATAAGACTTATCTCACCTAAAAAGATTGCCTTCACCACGGCTTGCAGGAGCTCTTCCTACCCCCTAATGCCTTATGCAGTATGTGCATACATACGTACATACATACGTACATATATATATACATACATACATTCACAGACACATACATATATGCAAATATATTTATATATATATACATACATACATACATACATAAATACATAAATACATAAATACATAAATACATAAATACATAAATACATAAATACATACATAAATAAACACACACACATTTAAGTATAGCTGCTACACTATAACGAGGAGCCTCAACAAAGTCAAAACAACTAGCTGGTATTTCCGCGACCTTATTTACAGATGGCTCTGTTGAAAATAGGTCAGCCTATTTGTTTTTTTTAAATTCTCTTTTGTATTTATGTGTACTTGTGTACGTATGCGTGTGTGTACGTTTTATGTTTTTGTATATATAAATTGTATTGCTTGTGTTTGTTCTATACGTTTACTGACACTGACTGCCCTACTTGTGCAATGGGCTCTAGCGCTAAAGACGGCATTTGCTTCAGAGATTCGGCGAAATCACAGTAGGAGGATTTAGGTTGCAGAATATAATTGGAACTCAGGGCTACCTCAGTCCAGTCTGTATTTAAGTAGGAATCACGATCACTTTAATATTATGGGCGAATGATTTTTTTGGTCAAAATTTGGAGGGCTTCGAAGTTGTAAACCTGAACTTTGAGATTGTCGTATTATTTTTATTTTCTGGTGCTTTTGGAAATGGAATTGGGAATATTAATTTTTCTGTGACTTTTGCGTGAGATTTGGTGTATTTCATCAAGACAATAATCACCGTATTAAATTTTGCCGTATGCTCATAAAGGCTAAATCTACATATTTACTGGCACTCCGCCAAGTATCAACTTTACAGCTTTTATACTGGACGAGGTTCGTCACAGAGGTAGCTGGTAACAGAAAAACGGAAACAAGTAGATTATTCAGTCTTGTGCCGCTAAACTCTTTAGCGATTCTTGTAGAAATTGTTAAAGAGTCTAGCGGTGACAAGCACATCCGTAAAACATAAGCCACAGTTAACCAATGAGTCCTCTTGGAGGATTTAGGATGTTTGTTACATTTTGAATTGCTTCACTCAGCGTGTCATGGAGAGACAAATGGGTTATTTGGCTAGGTGGTCCTAACTGGGTGGCACAGATATCAACTCGATCCAGTAGTCAGCACCGCGCATCGACGTGGGAATGGTAAAGTCAGCTGTTGCAGGTCGTTCAAAATCAATTTGTTATTTGACTTCCTCTCATTTTTGTAGCATGGATCATCTCGCCCACTTTGGCTTTTTTGCATGCCACTATGTCAAAGCATGTGACCTAAGTGAGGTGAATGGTTTGGGTTTTGGGTACCAAAGGGAGTCCTCTCGCAATTGTCTCACTATTGACATTGGCCGTATTTCACGCATGATATTGGATCCAAGAAGCTAAAGAATTAATATTGAATCGAAGAAGCTTTAAATTGAAAAGAAACGCTGTGATATGCTTTTTTTCGCGGATTTAATTCAGCAATTTTGTTATTTTTATTGAATAGAAATTAGCTCCAAGGTCATTAGGGGGGGCTTTGAAACAACCCCAAAAACTACTTTTGAAAAATAGTGGAAAAGGCCTCGGGTTGACATCTATGGAGCACCGTTTTTGTAGTAGCATAGTTTTGGCGGCATTTAATTTGCTGCAGAAAGTATAATGTTGAATTTTTAATACATAGTCACAACAATAATCGAAATTTTGGCACATATCTCGTCAGATACAGAGGTCACACACTGTTTAAGAAACTGGTCTTAACGAGGTGGCTGTTAAGAACTAGGTTCTTTGAGTATGACATTTTACGAAAGTATATTTTACTTGCCTCTGACCAGTATTTTTCATGTTTTTACATAATCGAAGAAAATTTGAATTGAAATACGTATATGAAAATCAATGCGCTTATATGACTATATAATTTTCTTCGATGACAGTGAAACTTGACGAAATTTCAAGGCTTTTAAAAAACACACTGTCAAACTTTTTTAAAAAGAGAATAGTAAAGACAGGATAGGAAGTAACCGCAAATCATTTTTACAATCGACAAAAGCTTAACATCAAACCGTCTGTACTCAATGTTATTGGCAAAGGAAGAACTGTAAAAGTAGTCAAGATTAGTGGATAACAAATTTGAATTTTTGAGGTAACTCACAAACACTGCACTAAAGTGACCGTCTGTTTCCATATTATTAACGCAGGGTGCAACTTTTGAATGTGGTAAAGCTTTATTATTTATTGATAAACCTAGAATAATGGATGATTTGTGAACTCGTTGTTATATGACAAGATTTTAACAGGCTTGTTTAATCACAACCTGAAGAGTACCTCTCAGCGTTAAGCCGATGTACCCTTAAGTTGTATATTTAGCATGACTAATATTTGTATATACAGTGTAAATACTCGTTGTAGAAACAACCAGCTTAATAATTTTATAATATCCCCAAAATTAGCATTGCGTATGTATGATTAGTAGGTTTTACAAAAAAAGTGAACAGGGAATGATGTAATTTTTTAAGTTTAAATAACTTCCCACTTCATTCGGACCCGAAAAATTGGCATTTTAAGGTTCATTTTAGGTGTACCAAACAATGTAAAAAAACCCTGATATCTTGCTGAAAAGAAATTGTGTTTTTTTCCTCAAATTTTGATTAAGCTACAAATATTCATATTGATCCAGATCTCGTGGTTGGATGATTTCTTTAGTATCAAACCAATAGGAAACCAATAGGGTAGCTTCGACGCTTGTAAAAATGTAATTGTTTATGGTATTTGAAGCCAATGCTGGCAAGAATACGCCGTAATTTTTTTTATTACCCATGATATCCTTATTTTTCCATAGACAGCCTAATAAACTCATCAATATTTTGTGTTATTGCTTGAAAAAAGTATTGAGCATTTTTTGTGTTGCAGAATGCTTGTTCCACAAAAACAAGTGTTATTATTTCTGTAAAAGTGAAATTTTATGTGCAGGTGGTTTGGCAGTTAGATAGTAACAAATAGTTTAGTAAACAAGAGTTAGATAGGTAAGTTGGTATGTAGAGAAGGTATAGACAAGTAAATAGGTCGATGAGTAGGTAGACAAGTAGGTTGGTAAGCAGGTGGGTACGCATGTTAGTAAGTATGTAGATAAGTATGTAGGTAAGTATGTAAGTAAGGAGAAAGGTAAGCAGGTAAATAAGTAGACATCGAGATAGGTAATTGGTTGCTAGGTAATTAGGTGGGTAGGTAAACAAGTAGGTAAGTAAATGGGCGATAGTGTGTTTCTTCTTTTTTTTCACGTGTACTGGCCATTAAATGAAAGTTAAATCAGCACTGGATTGGTGGTAGATAAGTATGTTCACAACACCCACTTTTCTAGTTCAATGTTGCATAATAAGGAAATAGATATTTTGGCGGTAATAGACAAATTTTACTATAGCTGTTCACGGCATGTGAGTTATTTAGTCTTACTTTTTTGTCAGAGAAACTTGGAGTCTGAATGACATTAAAAATGCTCTTTCTGTGTAACCAATTCCTGCTGTTTAAACTTTTAAATTATATTATTGTTATTCTTAGCCACTGGTATTTGCTGAGTTTTTGCAATTGTTATTTCTTTAAAGGCAGCGAAACTATGTTGGATTATAAGCAATTCTCCAAATTGCTGGAAATGACAGTGTTTTAAATCAGTCGTTATTTATGGCTCGTTTTAGTTGACTGGCGAAGTGAAAAACTTTAGAACATGGAGCATTAAAAATGATTTCTTGTATGTATACTATACAAACTTTCATGGGGAATGTTTATGTACGGTCCTTAGCTAGTCAACAAGGTTTTAATGTGACAGCATTATTTTGTTTGACTTAAAGTATGATTGCTATTGATAGGATTGTACAAGGTTAACAGTACTTTCCAAGGACTCATTAACGTTATATTTTCATCCCTTCCTATGCTTTCTTCCTCACAATTTGTCTTTATGTTTATGATTGTGGACAGACATCTTTGAAGTTATCTCTATCACTTGTATAGTTAATTTGTATTGATTACTTTATGTTTTGGGATTTATTAAAAAGGGTGCCTTTCAATGACTGATTCTTAGTGCATATTTTGTGGGTAAAAGACATCAATTTTTAAAAACGATTGAGTAATGCTGCTAAAAGACAGAAAACTCGATTGTACTTCATTGTCTTATCCGAATGTTATGTCCTTGTAAAAAATACTTATATTTTAAAATATATCTTGGAGTTTTTTACATCGATGATCCTTTAAGTATTTTGAATTTTCCATAAAACAATCTTTCTTAGTTTGTCCTAGTGTCACTATCTCACCGCTTCTCCACTTTGTCGTCTTTGCTCTCCTTTCCTCCAAGCATACAGTCTTTACTTTAACCCCCTCCCCCCTGTCTCCTTTCTTTCACCCTCCTTTTCTCTCTCGCTCTCTCTTTCTCTCTCTCTCTCTCTCTCTCTCTCTCTCTCTCTTTCTCTTTCTCTTCTTCTCTCTTTCTCTCTGTCCTTCCCTCTCCTTTCTTCCACCTTCCTTTCCCCCATCTTCCTTATCTTCCTTTCTACCCATTTTCTACTCTCCCTCCCCACCTTTTGCCTGACCATTAATACAGTACTAATCTTTTTCCCCATTGTCACTAACAAGCAATAAATCCCTATTTGTGTGGGTTAAAACTGTGCATGTCGGCTATTGAGACACCGTGAATTGTAAAGATTTCAGAGCAGATGAAGTTTCACTTTCAGCCTTAGTGACCTGTAAATAAGTACGTTTTTATTACTATTTAGCTTTGTAAATTGTATATTTGTAAATAAGCTAGTTCATAAATAACATTAGATGAACTTTATATTGTTAGATGGTTTTAATATTTGTATTATGTAAAATTTATTAAGAAATTTTTACTCGATGATCAAGTTTTTTCCCCTTATTTTTACACCTCCTGTCTTCATTGGGTATATGCTACCATATGTGATATTTGGAGATACTCTGTAGAAGTATATTTTGATCATACATTCTTATCAATTATATTTGTTCCTTATCAGTCATTATCGCTAATGCCTAACCGTATTCAGTAAAACACGTTCGTCATTGTGCCATCAAAGGGCACACTCTTTTGTTATTTGTTACTGATATTAAACAACTCAGTACGAGAGCTATGTTAAGCTTCAACCATAGGCCCTTTTTGAAGTTAAAACGCAAATTATAAGAAGGAAGTTGTGGATGCGTCGCTATTACGATATAAAAAATACATAGATAGCTTAATTAATGAAGCATTTGTTTACGCTTTATTACAGGCTGCCTAAGGTGCGCTTGAGAACGATTCAAAACAAGTGATTTTTTTTTTGAATTGTGATAGCTGCTATATTCATCATCATCATCATCATCATCATCATCATCATCATCATCATCATCATCATTTTCTTTCGGCGCTTCCCTTTTAGGGGTTGCCACAGCGAATTAACTCTTCCCAATTGCGTTAGACCTGTGTATCCTCCTCTGAGAGCCCAATCCTGATCATGACATTAGTCACGCAGTCTCTCCATCATGTCTTCGGTCTCTCAGGTCTTCTCCTGCCTGGTATGCCCATGTTAAGCACACGTTTCCTAATGTGCTATATTATATGCTATATTATCGGATTTCTTTTTAACTACCAGAGTTTTCTAGGCCCGAAACTAAAAGAAAATTGGAAATCGACAATAAAGGCATGGATCCAAATAATTACACCAAATTTCTCAGTTGAAGGGCGTGTCCTGCTTATCAAAGCAGAGAATGGTGTTGTAAGTAATGTATGTACATTCCTGTACTTTTTGTTTCAAAAGTAAACTTCGCAATATATCCTGTTGACCAAGACAACGGAAAGATACAGACAACTTTGGTATAATGGCTGTCTCCCTACCCTGGCATATTTCAATCTGTATACCCAGAAGTGTTTAGTTGGTAATAAATAAACGTTAATTAAATAATGATCATATGTTATATAAAAAGCTAGGCTTAACACCTCTGTAAATAACAATGATCAAATTATGTAAACTATAAACAATAGCACAGACAAAAATTAGTTGAAATCTACAAGAGCGTAAACAATGCTGGGAAAATGCACTTTAAAAATATGCAGTAAAATTTTTTTACGTCATGATCACTATGTATATTTATAGACGAATTAACAACGGATTTGTCTATCCTTTTGCTACCGAGTCCCAAAGAGGTGATTTAAGAACGATTTACAACAACTCAAAAATATTTTTTGTCTTGTGACCACTCCTAGGCTATCGGTAAAAATAGCTATTGGATGTTTACCATCGCTTTACTATTGAACGATTATCTCTGGTAATAATCAGCATTTTTCACTATGGCATAAGAGTTGGGCAATGGTCTCTTCCTGTACTTGGACCCAACTAAGAATTTTTACTTAAATTTAAAGGTCCATGATGTGTATTTTGCAAGAAAGTGTTTCTGATTTAGAAGAACACCATGTGGCCTTGCATCGACTGTGACTTAATGAAGATAACATTTTTTGACCTTTGTTATTCTACTTCTCTTGACCGAAACAAAAGTCGTAGTCAGCTTGATCTTAAATAAGGCAGAGACAGATTAATTAAAACAGTCTTGCTTAGAATACTATCTGATCTCCGCAATTTTTGTTTTGTTTCGTTTGGAAACCTCGCAGTGGACGGTCGCGACTTCTTCATTGTTGATTCATCGAATAACGAGATACGTAATTGGATTTTTCCATCAATAAATGATAGCATCAGGACTTCTTAACACAGATGGGGTTATCAAGATCGAAGTGCACAGGAGGAATGCAGGGTACTTTAGGCAAATTTCAGAACTGACTTTATTTGGGAGTCTCATAAAGTCGGTTTAGTTTGCATCGGTTTAAAACTTGCTACTATCAAATTAAGTTGTGGTAACGCCATAAAGGTATAAAGGGCCGCTAAAGCAGATTTGAACAAAGGAATTAAATTTTGTATATGCTAAGGTAAAGAAGTAGATAACGAGAGATAGCTGAGGAATGTTTGATTAACAGTTGGCACTTGAAGTGATAAACAAAGGATGGGCAGCATACTGACTTGGTTTCCGTCTGCGGAAATCCAGGCTGGGTTTCATATCTGATGTTTTCATGACCTTAAATACTCTCAGTCTTTTGCAATTTTGGTCTATTTCTCCAATCACTCTTTTATTTTCGTTATCTCACTTAGATCTCGTTACCCACGTTTTCTTCTTGTCTTTCTTTGGATCAGACTTGGTGTACTGTTTCACGCATTGCAATATTAGCCACCGATAATCTTGCATTTTTTAAATACGTTTTGATCAGAGAGAAAAATAACTTTTTTATTACTTAACTGCAGACAATCTGATTACTTAAACATGGTAGAAACAACTTGAATATTGTATCTGGTGCCACCTGGATTATTACTCCCTAAATTAAGTAGCTAGTAAACTCCTAGTTGACCAAGAATAAATGAAATTTTGCTTGGGATGTACTAGTGTTGTTACACTGGTACATTCCAAGCAAAATTTCATTAGTCATTTATTCACTATTCATTTATTAGTTTCTGCCAACCAAATACATCGTTTATGGTTGAAGAGCTACATTACGATCTACCATTTTATTCATTCATAATAACGATGTGATTAAGTAGTTGAGACGATTTAGAAATACAGATGCTTTTTTTAGGCCTAAGTTCTAATTTCAATGAAAATCTTGTTTTTTTTGGCTTGCCTATTTTCTGGTTTCAAGGTTTTAAAGTAAATATGAAATACTGAAATTTACTTGAAATAGTAGCGCAAAATTATTCTTTTCGCTCTTAACTGTAATTCTGCTATAAACTAATATTGATTTCTGAAAGGAAGGTGTACAAAATTCGACAATAAACTGTAGAGTTGATGATGAGTCGGTATAAAAGTAGTAGAGGCTATTCATATTCAGTTTTCATTTTCACTCTTCGTACTGAGTAGGCAATTATTTAAAAAGATAAAATCGCTGACTCTCGTGAATCTTTTTTTTTCTTCATATTTTCATCATCATCATCATCATCATCATCGTCATCATCATCATCATCATCTAACGGGAGGTTCAAACTAAACTGCAGTGGCCCTCCTTCTATCCTGTGCCATTCTGTACAACTGAACCATACTTCTTCCACCAGAAATCTATTCAATGTTGTCACTATATCTAACATTCGGTCTTCCTCGCCCTCTCATGCCATAAACCATTCCAAATAATAAATCACTGGTTATGTCCTTTTCCTTTAGTATGTGTCCAATAAAAGCCCTTTTTTACGATTTATAGTTGTTAGTAGCCTTTCGTTTACATCCATCTTTTCTGGTATCCATTTATTAGTTTTCTTTTCAGTCCAACTGATGCGCATTAGACGACGATAGCACCATAATTCAAATACTTCAATCTTCTTGTCTATATTTTTCAATACCAAACATTCTGAGCCGTAACTGGCTATGCTAAAAATTAATGCATGTAGCAGTCTTCTTTGTAGTAATAGTAATACTCACTAAATACTAATCAGAGTGGGTAGCCCAACCAAAAGCTAATGTATCAGAGCTCTCGGTAGTTTGCTGGGTATTTTTCTCAGTATTTCAACCCCTACCACAATGGTAACGTGAGACATGGATTTATGGTGTTTGTCCCAAACGATTACCAGGATATCTACTGATAAAAAATATATATATGTTAAAGCCTTAAGTTAGCCAAAACAAAACAGGAACAATCTGCTTATCGGAAACATATCAAGTGAAAAGAAAGCAAAAAATGAACAAACGTACTTACAAATGATAATAAATTCTAAGAATCGTGCTTTCAGTTTGTGCTATATTTTTAAATAAGAAGAAACTGGAATTTAGTCTTGTCACAGAGATATTTTACAAAGGAATTGGTGAATCAAAAAGTAGAGTTTTAAACAACCTAGGTAAGTGTAACAGCAACTACACACAATAACATGTAACAGTAGATCTGTTTAGCCTGTTGACAAGTAGTTAGTAGATAATTGTAGCCGCCCAACATTTTTATCTTCAGTTATATTGAATAGTGAAAACAATCCCTTTTTGCTTTTGAAGCTGTAGGATAGTACAGTAATGTAGCACTGTCAGCTAGCTTGCTTCAAGTATTATGCACAATAACTAAAGACAGAGCCCTGTAAACATAATCTTCAACATTGAGCTGTGTTAACTAATTAAATCAGTCTATCCGCTACAACAGCTACAGCATGAGGCAGGTGGTCCTTATCCAACTCTGGAGAGGTAGCTGTAAGGAATATACTAGCAGACAAGCTGTTTCATTGGACAGTGTTTTATTAATTCCCAGTCTTAATTGTAACTTGGAATTTGTACTCCCTTCAATTGCAGGATATGAAAATATCACATCTCAAAAATCTAAAAGTGTACCCTGACAACTGCTTTGCTGGAATTAAAGAATAAAGTAGCAATGTTTTAATTGACAAATTTAAAACATTGACACAAAATAAACTAAAAATTCGAACTGTTATTCAATAAAAGAGGCACTTTTTCAAACATCTTTAGCTTAGGCTTTCAGAGCAGATGGATTACTGCCTTATTTGTTTGACTATATGTCAGGCTATTTGGAAATTCCTAAACCACACTACACTTCATTATTAATGCAGCTGATGTCTTTTAATTGAAAGCTGAGTCCTTATCACCCAACAATATTTAAGAACAATGATTTTGATGTTAGCCGTGGTAAAGTTGGTTATTCTCTTAAGGAATGCTTATCAAAAAGTTAGTTTGTCATTTTCTCCCGATTTCTCTCGAGGTTATTATTTTCAATCTGTTAGTAAGTCTTCTTCTAANTGTCAGAGCAGATGGATTACTGCCTTATTTGTTTGACTATATGTTAGGCTATTTGGAAATTCCTAAACCACACTACACTTCATTATTAATGCAACTGATGTCTTTTAATTGAAAGCTGAGTCCTTATCTCCCAACAATATTTAAGAACAATGATTTTGATGTTAGCCGTGGTAAAGTTGGTTATTCTCTTAAGGAATGCTTATCAAAAAGTTAGTTTGTCATTTTCTCCCGATTTCTCTCGAGGTTATTATTTTCAATCTGTTAGTAAGTCTTCTTCTAAAAGAGTTGGTTCCTTTTACCTTACCAGAGAGTAACTTACCCCTGCGGCCATCCTGTATCCCTATAAATCTACTATCCGTGTTTGCACGCAGTACTTTTGTCACAACCTGACAGGTGCTCCTTCATCCTATTTTCATGTTTTTGCTCGAGTTAAGAGAGGTATTTGTACCTTGACAGGTCCAAATCTTGTTTTTACTCTTCAACTTTTGTCTCATCAGCGAAATGTGGCTAGTCTTAATCTTTTCTGTAGCTATTATCATGTGAAGTGCTCCACTGAGCTTCCGCGCTAATATAAGCTCAGTTGTTGCATCTCGTGTACCTCGTACCCCTTCCGGCTTGCACAACTGTCGTTCTTCGTTGTAAAAAATTTTCAGAATTTAATTTCTTCCTACGGATACCTAGAATTTGGAACTCTTTAGCTACTGAATGATTTCCTTAATCATTTGAACAACTCCTATCTCTCAGCCTAACCGTTTATTCAGTCGATTTTTTCTTTTCTTTACACAATTCAATACACTTGGTGGCTTTATGCCACCTATGGTTCTTAACCGTTCATTTTTTTTCGAATAATACCATACACTTTCAACGGTTCTTTATGATAGTAAACAGTGTGGATCATTGCATTTTCTTCTAAATAGCATCGTTAGGAGCTTTTCATCTCTTTCATTTCTCAATTTCGGTGAAGAGAGTACCAAAGTGCTGAAAAACAAGAAAGAGACTTGAATTGCATCGATACTGTATTTTGCATGGTGTAAGACCAAGTTAAACTATTTTAAGCATATCAATGAATACAATATAGCAAACCAATGAGTGTTAAGTTTGTGGAACTGTTTACACCTTTTCAGTGTTCTCCCTTATTTAGACTTGCTTTAGCACTACATGTTATTAAGTAGTTTCTATCAGCATTGGCATCAGACACATGTGGAGATAATTGATCTGCTACTGACTTGGTTTTTCATTTGGCAATGCAAATAACGGATAATATCTCTCCAAAACAGTATTATTATTTTATTAGACAATGAATCTAAAAGCTACTTCATTTTCTATTTGGTATGTAACGTCAATGTATTACCTGAAATAACGGCAAGGAAAGATGCTAGTTTTGCTTCTTCTTCAATTTTCTCCTTTTTGTAATATTTCAATGTTTGTTTAAGTTGTATTTAACACACCTGCTACTTCCAAGTGTTCTACTGATACTCTGCTAAGCGATAATACTAATTTTTTTAGCCCTTTGGGGGTACTTGGACATTCTCAGTAACTGCAAACTTTTAGCAATGCAAATTTGAATTAAAAACATCCTGTCGGTGCATTTACTCAATTGTAACAGCTTCTGGCCAAAGTACAATTGATTTCTGGAATTGTTGCTTAAAAATTAGTTTTGTACCAGTAATTAAAAGAGCCACAGTGTCGCAACGCTCTAAGTTTTATAGGTTTTAGTATTAGTATTAGTAATACACACAATGTATAACGAGGATACAACATCAGTATGTACTATATTACTATTCTAGTTGGACCTACATACAAAAAAAAGTGAAAAAAATGTACTAAAAAAATCCCCAAGGAAGAGGTTTACAAATTGTTTAAACCATGGTATGCTTCACAACAAAATGATACCCTAAACAATAGATTCAATTTGTTAAGGATACTACATCTTTGAAACATACTGAAACATATTGAAGCAATACATAAGGAAAAGCAGACATGTGCCGATTTAATTCATCTAACTAAATTTGTTACCCATTCCCTATAGGAAAGCTATCACATCAACAGTATACACATCTTACACTCTTCCAGAAATATGGATTCAACAGTAGAGAAAGAAACACAACAAACACAAATCGTTATGGCACCATTCCTAAAACAACTCTATTCCTGTTACTAAGCATGTTCGCAATGACGAAATATAAAGAGCTACACTAAGTCGCAGTGGTGTCACCAGGCACCACAAAATGTGTGTGTATGTGTGTGTGTGTGTGTTAGGGAACGAAAGACCCCTTTTAGATGAAAAATAATAGATTGTATCATTGACGTGTCTGTGTGAAAAAATTCATTGCAGGTGTTTTTTAATTGTATAAAAAATAATATATCATCCATCACAAATTACATAAAATTAATAATGTTCAATGAGGAAGTTTCCTGGGCCAGATTGCAAATATTTTTAGCACTTATAAATGCTCTATTGAACTGAAGTTATTCCTTTCAATTTAAATTAACAAGTACCATTTGCTCAAGGTGTACATCTCCCATTTTGTGTATGTGTTGATGGTTTTCACTCTTCCGTGCCGTCGCTGGCACAATGCAGTTAAGACTGGAATGCAAGGTGCTATTTTTAGAGCTCTATGTAGATTTGTAAAGGGATTCAAAATATCTTTAAACGGTTCGGTGGTTAATGGTCCCCAGCCAACTGGTCCTCATGCCAACTGGTCCCCATACCAATTGGTCCCCGTCAATTGGTCCCCAGTCAATTCGTCCACAAGGCAAACTTGTAACGTTGGTCAATATCACATCTATCATGTACATATTGACGTCATAACCTGTTGGGTCTAACCACGAGCTTACCACAGTACCACATACTGTTGACAAATGCATTAACGTATTCATTACTATTCATTAAATAAACATGTACGTTCAATAAGCGTGTGATAACAGTTTCATTAAGTACATTTATAGCCGTATTTACATATTATGTACATTCAATAACCATGCGATAATAGCTTCCCCTATTACATGGATAGCCGTATTTAAGAATCATGTACATTTAATAACCGTGTGATAATAGTTTTGCTCGGTGCATTGAGAGCCGTATTTAAAAATCTGTAGACGAACAATATAGGGGACGAAATGGTATGGGGACCAGTTTTCTTGGGGACGAGTTGGTATGGGGACCAGTTGGTTGGGGACGAAATGTCCCATAACC
>RDPX01000001.1:3016873-3034784 GCA_003991215.1 Morbakka virulenta | reverse complement strand
TATCAACAACAATTGGTATTGATGAGAGCCAAAAGAGAAATAAAATGATCCTCCAAAAGTAATTGTACTTATTGGAGAAAGTTATCAACAACAATTGGTATTGATGACAGTCAAAAGAGAAATATAATGATCCTCCAAAAGTAATTGCACTTATTGGAGAAAGTTATCAACAACAATTGGTATTGATGAGAGCCAAAAGAGAAATATAATGATCCTCCAAAAGTAATTGTACTTATTGGAGAAAGTTATTAACAACAATTGGTATTGATGAAAGTCAAAAGAGAAATATAATGATGAATCTGAAACAATTTATGCAACTGTTTTTTTATATTTCCAAATATTTTTTATGGGCCCCTGAAGAGGATTTATTTCTCGATAGAAAATATGGATGATGATGAAATAAAGCTAAATTTTATAAAAAAAGGAAGTTTGTCTGATGGTCAAGGCACCATCAAATTTATTTGCTTTTATAAACATTTGTATCTAATTTGGGAGAATGTAATATGACGTAAAACAAATTGACGTGTAGGAAGTATATCTAATGAGCTTTACACTTCTGTTTAATCAAATTAGCTCAATTCTGAGTTAAATGTGTATGTATCAGTTTTCCTTTGGAAGTGATCTAACTGCTGTGTTTCTACTCATTTGAAATTGAAGTTGGTAAAGTGGTTTGGATACGTTTTTAAAGCTTTTAAAAGTCAATGAACCATATTTTTTGTTGCCATCACAACTGACCTCTGCCACTCAAATGCCACTAATTTTTTTCACTCATGTGTTTTTAAGCGATGATTTTGTAAACGTTTTCAATAGATTTTGGGCTTCATTATAAACATTTCTGATTTTCATCATCAACAGTAATATTTCAGTAAGAAAAAGCGGTTGCCAATTAAAATCAAAGCATAATCTCTGTGAATTGTGAATATAATCCCAAAACTTAGTCACAACGTCATTGGCCCTAGAACCTATGTTTACACCACTGGTTCCTGGTTGCTTCATCTGATTTTGAGACAAAATTGAAATCAATGTAAACAATACTAACAATAACTAAGCGATAAAGAATAAGACTTGTGCCGTTGGTCGACACTTCAGCTTGGTTTTTCAGTCATTTGACAAAAGAAAGGAAGTCAAATGATGAAGCACTTTCTACTTAAAATGATTTTTAAGTAAACGTTTATAAATTAGGTAATTAAGGAAAATTGTGTTGTGCTCAGACAATGAAACCATGAAGTAATTGACATTTTAGAGATGGTCTTGTATTACGATCGTTCATGAAATATATTTGCTGTTTGTAGGAAAAGGAGCTCTGCAAAATCTATAAAAAAGGGAATTGACCCAGGAAATTTGACTTATTTTTACATTAATAATGACCACATTTCTGTATCTGTTACTAAAGCTCCGAGCGGGAAAATTAGCGATGCATGTTTTCTTTCTTTATATAAATTTCATCCTCAAACTCATTTTTCAGTTACTAAAAATAGGCTATTTATCATCTAATATCATTGAAAGTTGCAATTCATATTTCTGGAATTCGCTTATTTCATGTTGAGTGAACGCAAGTATAATTTGGAAAGTCGGGTGTTCACAGTCTGCAAAAGTCAGCAGTCTAAACAATTCGGTTAGTTCAATACGTAGTGATAAAACAAATGCTTTGAAAATATTCCTACAGCGTTGACACCTGTCTGCAGTAGCCATCTGTGGTGGCTTAGTGTGTGATTTATTGTTTCCAGTATTTCACTGTGGCTTTAGCCCTGAGAAGGCTCTTTGGGTCTCAAATCAAATCTTGTTTTCTTCACAGTTTTCTTGGAGTTTGATATCTGAGATCTAGTTACAACCATTAACATTTTTATACTTTATCCATTTACAGCTTTGATAACAATGAAAATATGGTTTAAATTCTTGGTTTTTAGTTGGTTATCTATCGGATATGTCCTTTTGTTTTCAATTTACGTATAAATAAGAGTTATAGAGTTTACTGGCCGGTAACATGCAAGCCAGTTAAAAGAAGTAGGCTTTTTATCTGTCTCTCTCAGCTTTCTTTTAAATAATTGTTTTGATTGTTTTGCTGAAAATTAAAGAAGAATGGAACTGTTATAGAGGTTTTCTCTTTAAAATAAAACGAAAAAGAGTCAATTTGTAGTAACATGACCAAGTTTTATTTAGATTGGTCAATGAGCTGCAATGGACAACAGCAAAATGCTTCAATAAAATTGGCCTGTATCATACGTAATTGAGTAAAGGGCAAACTTCTAAACCTTGAATGCATTCCCACGATCCAGTTAATCAATTCTATTTCAAAGAAGGGCATTTTATTAAGATAACTTTGAATATCTAGACAAAACCATAATAGGTTACTGAAGTCATCAATGTTGGCAAAGTTCTTATGTGGGGAAAATTGAAAACATAAAAACAGTAAGAAACATCTCAATTAATTTTTGTTTATGTTACGGACTGTGGTCTTGACCAGTGATAATGGGCATTAATGCTAACACCAACTATAGCTGAAAAAAAGGAACATTGCAAAACTTAAATAACGTTAAGCACCATTAAACTCTTTATACCAGATACTATATTGACCAGATGGCTACACAGTAAAAGGAGAGCTTTCAAAGACAAGAGTATGTGGCAGATCCTACAGATTAGAAAATTGGGACTCATGACGTCTAAAACAATATGTTTGTCGTGGTTTTTGAAGTTGCTTTTTCTTTGAAGCCTACTCAGTGCACACAACAGTTACTGAGACCAAATGTCTGAAAAAAACCCATCAGTTTAACAGAAGATCTAAAAAACGTAAAACAAAGAATTGTTCGACACCTAAGTTAAAAGAAGATAAATTTATCAGTAAAAAATAAAAATTGATTTTAAATGTTTCAACAGCCAGAGAAAATATTGTTCCATTTCTTTGTCAGCCCTAGAAAGGGCTACAAGTACAGTTAATAAAAGTTAGTAGCAATCGAGTTTGATGCTTTCAATCTACAGATCTGCTGCTGATGATACAATAAAGGGTTTCTCTTTTTATATAGCTGGCAAAGAAGAGCCACAGTTTTCATCCTTACCTTCAATGATGGGAGACATTTACCATCTGTAAAGCAAAACTGGACATATGGAAATCTCATGTATATACATTAATCAGATGTACATAACAAGGTAATCAACAAGCGCCCAACTTTACTAAAAAGCACCAGTCGCCCCAGAGCCTCAGTCAATTAAAACAGAAAATGTAATCTAAGTAGGTTTGTTCATTCCTCGAGGGATGAGAGGAAGAAGAACGCTGTAGTCGAGCGAAAGCATTGTACTACTGAAGAAATGTTTGCATTATAAAGAAAGGTTGAGTGGTAGTACTGTGCTAGGTGCCCGACCACAGCGTTTGTCTTCCCTTCATCTCTTGAAGAATGGATGCCCTTACCTAGACTATCTTGACCATTTTATTGCCTTTTTCTTGGTTCTTTCTATTCACTCCCTCCCCCACAAACACCCTTTCATGCATCATTAGCCTACTATTTCTGGTTGCCTTCAAATTGTTTAATTTATTGTTAAGAAATTCAATATTATTTTTCTTGTTTTGTACTGCATGGACTCTGTTCATTTCTATTGCTTATTTTCCATCAAGCAAGGGTGGTCTTTTCAAAAATTTTTGCTGGATATTCTGCTTATTTGGCGACAGTAGATCAATGAAAACGAAAAACATAGGGTGTGGTCCTGTTCTCTTCGTTCTCTTGACCACAACGAAACAAAAGAAAACACATCACGTTTCATCCCAAAAGGCGCCACTAAGGAAGAACCCATTTGGCAGAACTAGCATTGAGATTGCCACCAAGTACATCAACTATTTGGGTTTCAACTAACACAGAAAACCCGTCCAGTCGTTTATTACCAAAGTTAACATATTTTTAAACATGTTTTACTTGTGAAAAGAAATAAGAGAATATCTATGCACTGAAAGAAAACTGTCATCTAATAATACAAATTGGAGGATATATAGTAAATTTAATCCTAAACCCTAGTTAAATAAACAATTTAGAAAGCATGATTGTACTCTAAACCTTCCAAAAGTAACTGAGAAAAGAAATGTAAAAATGCTGTCATTCAGCAAGATGGCTTTTTCATACTGCATGACACCAAATACTTGGTCATAATAATGCAAGACTGTAACAGCGCTGCCACCTTGCTTTGCTTCTTGGTTGTTTTTTCCTTCTATTTTCTACACAGGAAGCAATTCTGAGGCGAAATTAGAATCGAATGTACTGACAGGGAGCCAAATTGTATGAAAGCACAAATCAATCGAGAGCGTAAAGAAGGCAATTCATTCTATCAAAGTTTTTAATAATGTATTAATGATAATCCAAAAAATCAATCAAAAGCAAAAAACTGGAACGAGAAATACTGTTAGGATTATAAATAAAGTCTTATTCACAGTCATTACCAGTATCACTAATGGTAGTGATCATTGAATATTACACCAAGATCTCAAACAGATTAAAAGGCAAAATATCACATTATTATCATACAATAAAGTCTTTAACCACCCATGGAATGCAAAGTACTTCTGATTCGTATAGTAAAAGTACCTTGTCTCCATTCTGTTACTTGAAACAGATTTCATAGATAGACTTGAAGAGATATTCTGTGTCAAACAAAAATTCTCGCTGTAGCAGAAAGGTACCTGAGTCAGTAGCCAGAAGGTTCTTTAAATATACTTGTTCCAGATGTATGCATTTTAAGGTCAACATCCTCTACATCATTAAGAAAGAATGTTCTTTTTTATGATATCTGCCTTTGCTTAGTAAGTCAAAATCGTACTGTAGCATTCTGTATGAACTTGATTCTCTACCCTCAGGTGTGGATGAGTAAGTCGATCAAATCCCTTGTGGTTGGCCTAGCACATACCGTGAAAAGGTACCAGGAAAGCAACAGCATAAAAAAATCTCCTTCTAACGTGGTAGACGTTTCTCTATTTGTGATATACTACCTTTAAAGGTAGCTTCCTTCATTTCAGCTTTTACTAATTGAACAAAAAGTAATGACTGAGGTACTGTCCTTACAAACATTTTTGTATTCCGCCAAAAACATGGAACTCAAGTAAACATTTCTGGGGGCAGCTGGTTTCCATTACTTTTAAAACCCCTCTTCTTGTAGTGGAATAGATTATAAGATATTCAACATTTTGTCATTTGTAAATGGAAACGTCTTATCATATGTAAATTGCTAATGATCCTTCAAACACGTGAAAATTACAGTTCCATATTTTGTTGTTGTTTCTTTCGTGATAAATCTATAAACGCTCTATTTGAAAGAATATCCTCCACTCTGGTTGTAAATACAATCGAACACAAATATATTGTATATAACTGTACATTGTTTGCAAGGATTATATAAGTATATAAAGATGCTTGTAGATATTTTAGTCTCTTTTTCTATATAGTTTTATTACCAATAGTGAGTCATCAATTTCACAGGCAGGAAATATACATTGAAAATCAATCTTGTGGTTACATTTCTTCTACGAATTAGTTTATTTAAAAAAAATTAGTTTTAACGTTTTTTAGTTTTAGTATTGACGTAGAAAGTCATATGCAACCAAACCCACATGCCCAGCCCTGCTGCTATAATGACTTTCCAGGACAATCAGCATTTTGATAATGAGGTATTATTACTTACCTATTGCATTTTGTGTAGTAGGTGCGGCTACTCATTGACCACTAATTCCATTTCAAAAGATGTATCCGCCCTGACGAGCTCAAATAAGAATTTGTTTTAATTACATTTATAAAAGAAATTAGTTTAAATGAGAAGAAGCTATTGAAGAAGCTGTTGAAGCCTTGCACAATGTAAGCTGTTTCAAACCATTTAGAAGAGTCTATTAATAAAGGAAATTTAGATTAGGACACTGAATCTTTTGCAAAGCTTCAATTAAATAAAAGAAAAGTTCATTTGCCTCTGTCCTAGATAGAACCTGTCACTTTTCCGATAATCAGTTTTCACAAAACTTCAGTATTGCTATAAGCTTCAGTTAATAAAGATTGCAAAAAAATATTTTTATTCATTTTTTAGGTTGTTACGAGAGGAAACAATGTTTGTTCGGACAAAACTAGGCGGGCGTTGAGGAACTCTTTAAATATATATATATATATATATATATATATATATATATATATGCGGAGCTCACTGCGCTTGCGTAGTTTGAGCACTCTGACAGGATCCCACAGTAATTCTTTAAGCTGTGTTTGTTCCGGCAACATGGCCATAGAGTTATGTCTCAGAAGCTCTGTGCTGCACTGATGAGCCCACAAAGGGCGAAACGGTACTGTCTGCAGATTGAGTATATATCTATCTATCTATCTATATATATATATATATATATATATATACTATGCAAGGTGTGTGGTATGTGTGTATGCCTGAGCATTTGCTTGTACGTGATTCAAATGGAACCACACACCAGAACAAGGGAAAACTCAAATTTGGTGTCGTATTACTTCGCTACATTGCGCCAACCAACCATCATATCATCATATCATATCAATAATTATCTTGACATAATCTTATTTAAGTGTACAAAACTGATGATCTGCAACGTTTAAGGTATATGTGTAAGTATTTTTTTAAAAGAATGTGTTGTTTGGGAATAAGGCCTGTTGGCAATGGATTTTAATTTGAGAAAAAATAAACTTACCATTCCTATTGCTAATTTACNCAAGGTGTGTGGTATGTGTGTATGCCTGAGCATTTGCTTGTACGTGATTCAAATGGAACCACACACCAGAACAAGGGAAAACTCAAATTTAGTGTCGTATTACTTCGCTACATTGCGCCAACCAACCATCATATCATATCAATAATTATCTTGACATAATCTTATTTAAGTGTACAAAACTGATGATCTGCAACGTTTAAGGTATATGTATAAGTATTTTTTTAAAAGAATGTGTTGTTTGGGAATAAGGCCTGTTGGCAATGGATTTTAATTTGAGAAAAAATAAACTTACCATTCCTATTGCTAATTTACGACTGGCTACAATATATTTTCATTTATTCCCAAGAAGACTGAGAGAAAAATTACACCTCGTCAGAGCAAATGTAAGCATTAAGCTGGACGTCGAGCAAGGTTTTCAAAATTTATAGTAAAACCACACACTGTCTTAATATTTTTTGTCTTGGATCTCGGTTAGCTGTTGAAGCTTTATGTCCCATGCCTTGAGCTGTAAATGTAGATTTTTTGAGTCTAACATTTTGTTTGTATAGATCCACTTTTATAAAGAACGGAGTTTTTATTAGGTACTTATCATGAAATGTCAGTATCAAAGTCTAGTATAATTAATACACTAAAAACCAATGTGATCCTTTGTTGGAAGAAAAAAGTAAATAAATAAATAAATAAGAAAAAAAGACAGTATTAAGAACGCAGATAACTATCAGTGTTCCAACTTAAGGTCTTTTTCAGCACGCGCATTTCAAATTTCGCAATAGGACAACGGGATCCTTTAAAAAGATGTATTTTTCAAAAAACCGTTTGCTTTAACATTTTTTAGATTACCTACATTTCAGTACATTTTTCGGATCCCCGGGCTAAAGACATCTACCAAGATAGTTATTATTTGACGTTGTTGCTGGGTTTTGATGGTAAAAGCTGATGACCTCTTTTTCAAGCCAGATGGTTCTTATTGCGCAGTCTAATAACATAGTTTTAGCACATGAACTGTTAAGAGGAAATTTTATCATCAAAACAGTCTTTCACTGGAAGAGTATTAGCAAAACAGATAGTAATATACTTAAAGAAAATTTATGATAATATTAGAAATTCCATAAAATAATCGAGTGAAGGGGTCTTCACAGGTGTTTTGTGCAATTGTAAACAGCTCTATTAAATGACATATATTCCATTATATAGTAACCTGTCTTAAAACAGACAATTTCCTTAACTCTCTTATGTCGTGGTTGTAGTAAAGAGCCATATTCATTTCAAGCTATTAGGTGGTAGGTCTTACTATGGGTCAGATACAAAAAGGTGTCCGCTACTATTATAAAAGATCCCACTTATTAAATACTTCTTTACGTTCTGAGAGATGAATTTTCTTTGTGGTCAAGCTCGCTTCATATCATTAATTTCATTAAATGTAGTAATTTTGTATCAGAAAATTGGATTACTGATTAATTAAGATAACTATTACCTGATACTCAATTTGTTTCAAATTATATCTACTATGGATACATTAGAAAAGAAATATAATATTCACTTAATTGGTGGTAAGTCATTCATCGAATTTATGGTATTTTTAGAAGAACTTTCGATTGCAACTGTTAAAAATCAACTGATCCACAAATTGAGGGCAGATTAATATTAACCAGCTGTCATTTCGCTCTGGTATATTTGTGGAAATCACTTCCTGGATACAGTTTGAAAGGTAATTACTTGTCCATATGTTTCTCTGACAATCTTAAACTTCTTGAATTTATGGAGTCAGAGGAAGCCATTGATGTAGGATATGTATCATTTCCTGAGGCGTAAGCTTTTTCTGAGCTAAATTTTGAGAGATACCTCTCCCATCGTCAAGCTACTGAAGTAATTAAGCATAGCTATTTTGTACTTTGCTATTGCGGACGTGATTGTTGACAGGAATCGAGTTGTTTTGAGGAGTGGCGCCATACCTATCTCGTGTTTGTTGTGGATTTTTTCTGTGTTGGAAGCCATATTTCTTGAAGAGTGTAAGATATACTGTTGATGTGATTGCTTTGCTCTTGGGAATGGTTGATTTCTTTTATTTTTCTTGATATAGAATTAATTTCTTTGTCCGGAATCTTTTTATCTTCCCAGCCCAAGAATGTGATCTTTTATCTAGCAGTGCTCCTTTATTTCATGACTCTTGGTATTACTTTTTTGTGTCCTATTTTTTGTTCGATTTTGATTGTTTTTAAAATTTCTGAAAATTTCTTTTTTACCTTTTATTGGATTCTTTTTTCATCCTTCATAACGTCTCCTCTAAAATAAAATTCTAAACAAGTTGGTTTATGTAACTTATTAAAAATAAGTTAAATATATATATATATATATATATATATATATATATATAAATTTTGTTAGTTTGTAAACCCTAACTGTGAAGTGGGATATAAAGATGTTTATATAAAGACAATTCTCAGCTTTTGCATAAGCTACAGTGAGTAAAATTTAGGCTGGGTCAGATTTATTTGATATTAACACAAAACTTGCCAAGGTAGGTCACGTATTTAGCTGGAATCAATACACTGTTAATATCCGCTAGTCAGTAAGTAATATGTGCTGTGCTCTTAAAGAAGTAACCTTTCAAGTTCTTACATCTGTTCTTATCAAAAGTTGTCCGTTTTAACACTCAGCAGTTATTTTTCGGAGTCCAGTCTTTTATATTATCCACCTGTTCTGATCATGGTCCACACCAGTATCTCTTTCTGTTAGCTTTCCCTTTTAGCAGCAACCTTTGAACATTGTTTGTAGTATTTCTTCTGATCATGTGGACGAATATATAACTATTTGTTTCTGCACAGTTGAAATGATATGTTTCACTCTGATCCTTTCGTGAACGTGATCATTAGTAACTGTAATTTCATGATATTTCCAGTATTTATAGATACCACTCGGATATGCATTAAGTAATTAGACGAGTGGTAAGATGGTGTATTATTTCATGGACTTAACAATTTGAATTGGTCTTGGTTGTCGCAAAGTATTTCTCTTATCACCAGATAATTTAAGAGATTGAAAGTTCTTAAATACTCTTTTGGGCGTAAATGTGACACATTTTACAATTACAGGAGGTGATAACATCATTCCACAGCAAATAATACTTGACTGTTAAAAGGCAATGAAATTCTATCAATCCAAGCAACCTCTTTTGTAACTCATTAAAAACTGAAAGTATACAGTCAAAATATAATGTAACTAATCTGTGCCGAAACAAAAACTCTTCAAAATTTTACAGAAATCTGGCTTATTTGTGAAAGTTTAGAATAAAGATTGTATTTTAAACTTCGAGGAAGGTAGACCAACAAAGTTTCTTAAAAAACATGTTAGATATTTCAAAAATCAAATCAAAACAAAGATTGCCTACAAAAGAATCAAGATTTCTGCGTAAATGCGTAACATGACGAAAATGCCATTGACTCCAATTAAAAACTGTCATCAAAAGATAAAGTTGTAGCCTTGATCCCTTACACATAGTCTATTGTTTTACTTTGTCCATATGACTGCTTAAATTTATTTTCAAAAGAATTCCTCGTAGTGATAACCCTATGAAATAAAAATAATCTTATTCTGTTGGAAGCAAAAATATTCCTCGAAATTTAGATAAAAAGTGTGCTTTTATTACGGCACAAAGTAAAAGACACCAATCCTGAAACCTTTCGGTCATTTAAATAACTCCAGGTTCATACACATTTTTTCACACGCGTTATTAGGAATTGGTCATACATATGTATGTGTAATAACAAGAAGGCCCAACATACCAGAGAGGAAGGGTTCTGCCCAAAACTTAGATCAGCATAGGCTAAAACAAATACAGTAGTATGATTAAAAATATATCATCATTCTTATTTGTTTGCTAAGACTTTATCTGATGGAATTATTATGCCTTTTGAGACTCAAAGTTACGCCAATGTTTTTGTGTTCTGTGATTTCAATACCAAAGAATCTAATTACATCATTCTAACCGAAATTACCAGACGAGGCGTTTCTAGCAACTTCTTTGTGGCTCATAAACGCACACTGCTAGTTGACTTTCCAGGCAGATTCCCTGATAGAGATAGTGGTAAACATTATAACGAAATCGATTCTTCACATTATGTCATGCTGTTTATATCATCCTTTGTTCGATCCCTTTCTGACTTCTTCAAGAAAAAAATTTGCCGTTATTGGATCTGTTATAATAATAACAGATCCAATAACGGCAAATTTTTTTCTGGTGTAGAAAAGTCTTACCATAGNGAATTATTATGCCTTTTGAGACTCAAAGTTACGCCAATGTTTTTGTGTTCTGTGATTTCAATACCAAAGAATCTAATTACATCATTCTAACCGAAATTACCAGACGAGGCGTTTCTAGCAACTTCTTTGTGGCTCATAAACGCACACTGCTAGTTGACTTTCCAGGCAGATTCCCTGATAGAGATAGTGGTAAACATTATAACGAAATCGATTCTTCACATTATGTCATGCTGTTTATATCATCCTTTGTTCGATCCCTTTCTGACTTCTTCAAGAAAAAAATTTGCCGTTATTGGATCTGTTATTATTGCTGGTGTAGAAAAGTCTTACCATAGTGGACCTTTTAATATTGTAAATGCTGATTAAAATCGTATTTTTTTTTCCTCTAAGATTTTTTTTTGAATTTCGTCTTCGGAAAATCTGCCACTGATATTGTATCTGAATGGACAGACTGCTTTCAAATTTCTATCGACACTTCGATTCCTTGTTACAGGCTAAGGATAAAGCATTAATCTCCGTTTTGTTACAATGCACAGTGTTTATTTGCCTGTAGGAAATTTTCCCCCACCCCCCAACTCTTTTATCAGGAACATTTCTTTGATTTTCAGGTCGCAAGCAATGACTTTAAAAGGGCTCTTGTTAAAGCCTTATCATTTCAGGCATTATTATTTATAAGTTTGGAAATCCTTTGTTTCAAAGTAAAAAGTGGCTTATAACTGGTGACGTTTAAAAGATTTGACATGGAGTTATCAATTCTGGTGACTTTGTTACTCCTACATCAAACCTTCTTTTCAAAATAAAGTCCCACTTGGAGGAAAGAATATCGAAAAACAATACGTCACACAAAGTATCAATTCAGTTTTTTATCTTTCACATATTTGGTAGAGGAGCCGTGGCTTAATGGTTAGTGCAACTGCACAGTTACCAAGAATTCCGGGTTCGATTCCCCGAGAGGGCGACTTTGGAAATCCACAAAAGAAAAAGCCATAGGTTGGTGTCAGGAAGGGCCAAGAAATTCCTCACTGCCAAATCTAAGTCCCTGTGAAGGGCACCGTCTGAGCCCAAGTACTGGGGGAAAATGACGTTAAAACCAAAAAATTAAAAAAAGAAAAAAATGTTTCATATACTTGGTAGTGTTTATTCAAAGTATGCTTTGAATATTTCTAGTCTACCATAACAAGTTGGTTTTTTTCTGAGGCTGTAAATTTTTCCTCAGGCTTGGCTTCTTGGTTAACCCTTTACTATACTCTTTTCAGCAATGTTTAAATAATCACCAGTAGTGGTCGAATGGTTAGATCAACAGCTTACCATGCGACAGGTTTCCCTGTTTAGCATCAGCCACCTTCTTGAAGCATTGCACCACATTCTCAATAAGTGGCATACTACTTAGCTTGCCAGTTATGGTTAGAAATGGTATAGAATTAAGAAGAATGTAACAAATAAAAACATAAAAAGGTGCAAAAAATGCAAGTATACAATCAATAAGAAAATGAGTTTTCTCTTCTTAAATGGTTTTCAGTGGTGTTTAGGATGAAAGGAAAGGAAGAACAAAAATAGCCTCACAGGGAAGAGATGTATACCAGAAATAATCTTTGAAAGACACAAGAAACTATTCCACACATTCATCTACATATATTCAATTTTTTTAAAAATAAGATCAAAATTCAAAAAGTCATGAGGCGCATAGGAGCGACAGAACCCTTTTTCAGCGACGACCATACTTTTTCTGTTGTTTAAAACTACAGATAGATGTAAGAAAAAAGCGATTCGTTTACCAATAATGTTCTAAAAATACTTTGTATAAAATTAGTAGCAAAATAATTAAATTGCCTGAATAAAAGAATGGTGGTAAATGGTTTTGATTTTGAAAAAGTTTATTTTTCAGCTAAGATTTTGACTCAAACAATGGATAAGTTGGAACATAATAATACAAGACTACTGGTTTAGAAATTTCCTGCGCAACTCGTTAGAAGAAAAACAAGCAGTACCTAGAATATCACTACCCCTAACAAAAGGGAATGTTGCACTTCTGCATCACATGTTGTGAGACCAGGTGGTAACCTCGAGAAACGATTGCCCTTGAACCTTTCAGCAAAACCAGACTGAACAACTTACTAACTTTTTGAACTTATAAACAACATTTATAGAATATAATGATGCTGAAAAAAATCTTTTATCTGTTTCTGAATAAAGTGAAATACCAAGAGACCTTCAAAAGACTAAGATTCCTTTTAAGGATACATTTATGGTGATGAGAAAGCGTTTGGCTTAGCAGTTGAAATTCCTGACAACGGAGTACCTTAAACTGAATTTATAAATTATTTGTATTCTAGGTTTGTTCTCCTTTACAATGAGACTTAATGAACGTGAAATAAAGATGAAATGAATAACATAAAAGTAATAGTGTGGAAGACTTTCAGAATCCATGAGTATAGAAGGTAAGCAATAGTATAAAAATCTACTAGTGAAAATGTAAGGTATTAATACTTGTCCATTTAAGGGAAATTTTTTGAATGTAAATAAAAATAAGAATTTATTTGATAAACTTGCAGCAGGAAACTTAGAAAAAGACAAGGTAACGTCAGACAGTAAAACCCCTTTGGTTATATCCTAAACCTTGAAAAATTATTTTCAAATAAAAGCTGCACAGTTTTATTTTCTTTAAATGGTTCTAGGTAACTAATTAATTATTATAAACAAATAAATAGAACGTAATTACTAATATTACCAATAGAAACCTCCTGATAGAGATCTCCTGTTAGGGTCTGTGTTTGGTAACCATGGAAGAGGTCGGCCTAGAATACGCTGTGGTGACAACATTATTGACGTACGTGGTGGTAACTCAATAATTGAATTGTATAGGACGACCCAGGATAGATTAGCATGTCGAAATTTTGTGGAGGGCCACGGCAGGTCTAATAATGATCTACCCCTTCCGTAATGATAATGATTACCAATAGAAACACCATTCATTATATTAATATTACTATGTACCTAGTTAGTAAAACAAGTTGAAATAGAATAGTAAATATTTTCAGAAAGTACCAGCTATATATAATAAATTACATTCACTTAATCCTTGATTTGGTAATTCTGTTGAAATAAGGGTTATCTAATACAGATTTTCAATAAAATAATATTTCATTAGTCAATGAGGTTATGACGCACGTCAGTCTTTGAAGTTGCGGATACCAGTTATATTTCTTGTTACTCAATAAAAATCTGTTTGCTTGCCATATACATCTTTTATCTATAGGAAATGGGAACTACTTCCTTTTGCTTTTGTTAGCATTTTAATTTGTCCAGAAGTAAATAGGAATAATTGTTATTGATAAAATACCGTTTGTGTATCCACCTCTTTATCCATTACGGAATCAGGAAAATATGTACGATCTTTGGAATAGCTATTCTTACAAGTGATCTATAGGGAACATTTAATTAAAAAAGCCATATAGTCAAAGAATACCCTCGTGTATTGGTTTTTACCTTTATTTACATGGAAAATTATCAATTTTTCCTCTCAAACAGGGGCCCACTTTCTTTCATCCTTAGATGTAAGAGCTTTATCATGTCTTGAGTCGTAAGCTTTTTTCTGAGCTACTTTTCGAGAGATACTTCTCCCATCGTCAGGCTGGGAGAAGTATAGCCTGATGATAGGAGAAATATCTCTTGTTACGTAGCTCAGAAAGAACTTACGACTCAAGACATGATAAAGCTCTTACATCTATGGCTTCCTCTAAATCCAGAAATTTGAGAATTTTCAAGGTTCTCTCATCCTGTTGTCTCAAATCTAAAGTAATTACTTTGCAAAAATAAAATTGGCTAAGTACATAAATAATGGCTTTTGACTCCAACTATGACTTGGACAAAGGTATTTGCTTTACCAATTGTTAAGTAGCCAGATTTATGAGGTCTAGGTTGTACAACTTGTCAAATTTTTCCAAGGAACATTGATAAACTTTTCAGATGTAGTCTGGACTTGTTAAAACATACCAAATAATTCAAAGTTTTAGCACTCGATAACCATTACTTGAGAGATATTTACAATAATACTTGCTTTCTTTTTTGGTACAAATATGATAATAGTGTAATCTTTTTAAAAAAATCATAGTTTTCGGGTCATTTTAATTACATTAACATGTGTTCAAGCTTTGTGAAAGTATCCACTTGCAGTAAAAAAGCATATATATCTTCTTCTTCTTCGGCCTTCATCCGACATTTGTCAGATCGACATGCTTCTCTTGCTTTCTCTGTTATTTTTATTACCATCAACAATCTTCTTATGTCATCATTCATCCTGTGTTCGTGCAAGCATATTCTGGCAGGCCACCTTAGCATTCTCACCTCCGTCGCTTCTAACATTCTCTTCTCCGCCCTTTTTAAAGGTACGACTTCTAGACCATATAGTAATACTGGTTGTAGCTGTGATGAATAGATCTTCGTCTTCAGTTTTTTTGGCATTCTAGTGTAGCATACTATGCCACTCACTTCTCGTCACTTCGCCCAAGCTCTTCTAACTCTTGCCTTAATTTCTTCTTGACAGCTACCTTTTCTTTCAATGGTTGTTCCTAAGTAGTAGAACGATTCCACTTGCTTAATCACTTCCCCATGTCTATCTCTAATGTTAATAATTATTTGATCACTCTAGAAACATATATATTGGCAATGAAATATGTGATTGGTTGTTTGATTGGAACAGGTTGCTTCCTTGGATGGATCACATAAGCATTAACATATTTACCTAAAGATAAATGGTTGAGGATTGAAGAAAAAAGAGTTCCTAAAATTTATTAAAACCTCATTCACCTAAAACATAATGAGTATCTTACTTGAGTGCTTTGGCTAAGAATGTGTTCACTGGCTTTGGTGTCTTAATAGAAAATAGAAAATTCTTGCCTAATTAAGTGGCTTCTAAGTATAATTCCAATACAAGGCCAAGCAAAAAAAATAGTACTTCCTAAACTTTACATCAAATTGTACATCTGTTAGGCCCACACTCCATCACGAAAGCTTTACAGTTGATTTTAGATTTTATTGAATAAAATTCAGCATTCGATTGTCAGTTGCCAATACAAAATACTAGCTAAAGGTTTACCAGTCACAACAGTTTCAAGCACACATTTATCTCCATCCCGAGGAATAACTAAAAGTGTCTGTTTAATTCCATTGAAAATGGCATCAAAGGCGTCTTGATGGGTAATGAACCAATTAAATTTAACATTATTTCGCTTTAATTTCATAAACTAGTCATATCCCCATAACGTTTAACAAAATAGCTTTAATAGAAAAGCCAAGAAAATGTTTTCAAATTTTTTTATCTTTTGTGATAGCAAATTTGTCTAAGGGTACTAATCGAGAAAGAGTCGGTCTAATTAGAGCTATAAAAACTTGTTACCTAAAAATTTAACTAGCTTTATATTATATTTATAGTATTATTATAGTATATTTATAGTTATTATACTTTATATTTTCCATTAGGTCCTGTATTGAGCAATGCAGCTACAACATGCAGAACCATTTAACAGTACTAATGGACTAATGGTAAATGAGCAAATTATCACTGGTTAAGTTTTGCTGAAAAGGCAGTTTTTATTTTATTTGATGGGTCTAAAGAAATGTGACGCCAATATCAACAAAACTAAATTTATGGTGGTTATTAAATAGCGTTAGGAAATGTATCAGTCTCTTGAAACTTAATAAATGGCTGAATGTTAAAAACATAAACACATGCGAAATCCTCCATACGATCTTAGTACTAAAACAAATGGGTTCTCCATGACGACGACTGCTCTTTAATTATTCCATTCTCTTATAATTCGTTAAGTTATTATTAACAAAAGATTTTATAGGATTTTTTGGCCACAGAAACGTCTTTAGCACTGTATGACTCTGCTTCTGGTCGCAATTTGATAAGAGGGTGTGTCTTCCAAGTGGGACTTTATATGTTTCTGTCAATGGGATATAAAAAACATTACGACACTGCAGTGGGGATAAAGCGAGAAGTTTGCTGTCTCTCATTACTTTTTATGTTTACAACAAGATTTTTAGTTGGATCGATGTCTTGACGACAACAAATCTCGATTTTTTGAGAAAGTTCTGAGAAAGTCTTGAATAACAACATAAGGAACTGTAAGTTTGCAAATCCAATTACGTGATATTCTATTGTATAAAATGACAGTAATAAATCAGAATCCAAAACTACTATATCTCTTACTGCTGTTTACACATGCTGTTGTTTGCCAATGATTTAATAACCGTAGTTGTCCTGTAGGTTCTACTGAAGATCGAGTTTTCACGTATTTCAAAATCCAAGGCTAACAAAAATGGTTGAAGAATTTGATGCCCGAGTCATTGAAACAAAAAGTAAAAAATAATATTAGATCAAAAAGTCTTATTTTAACACTATAATACACATGAAAATTCAGATGATACTTTACTGACGACTATTATTATTATTAAGTTCAGTAAATGAGTTTTTGTGCATTGAAATCAATATTATAATTATCATAATTTATTATAATTACCATAATTACTATTATTACTATTATTATTATTATTATTTGGTTTTTCACCTCACGATAAGAATGATCGCATGTTCAATCCTGTACACTGGTTTCAGTTCGCAGATGATGCTGCGGTCATTACAAGTGGGGAAAGAGAGAACCAACTTCTTTTAAACTGTTTTACTCGATGGTGTCAATGGGCCAACATGATCATAAGGGTTGATAAATGTGCCACATTCGGAATTAAAAAATTCACTACAAGATCTCTTCAATTTCAACCTAAACTTTTTGTTAATAATGAAACTGTACCTCCTGTAGCCATGGGGGATGCCTTTAAGTATCTTGGACGTTACTTTGACTTTGAAATGACCAATCAGTCTCACAAATCCAAGCTTCTGTCTGTTTTACTAGATCTTCTCAAACAAATTGATTCCTTACCTATCCATCCAAAACACAA
>RDPX01000001.1:2965474-3009539 GCA_003991215.1 Morbakka virulenta | reverse complement strand
CTATCTAAATGGAAACTTAGTCTATCGTCTTCTTGCTCTTCCTGCTTTGAACCAGAAACCCTTCTTCATGTTGTCGCCGGCTGCAAAACGTACGGAAAGGTCGATATACTTGGCGACACAACTCAGCATTACAGTTTTTAGCAGAAGCTCTCAAACCTCTTGAAGGCTGTACAATATACACTGATATCTGTGGATTTTTATTGTCATGCATTATAACTGGAGATGCCTTGAGGCCTGATTTGCTGTTAGTTACTCCACAACAACAGTTATACATTCTTGAATTGATGGTGCGGTATGAAAAAAACCTGGACAAAAGTACTTCTCGCAAATACAAAAATATCGTTCTTTGATTCGTGATTTTGATTCCAGCTTTTCGAAAGTTAGTTTCGTAAATCTCTCCATGAGCTCTTTAGGTATATTCGGTAAATCATGTATTACTTTCAGTGAAATGTGCAATGCTTTGAACATCGACAACAAACACGAGCGCTTTCTTTCAACCAAACTTCCCAATATAATCGTTCGCACTACATACTACATATTCGGTCGTAGAAATAAACCATGGACCAACCCTGAACTATTGTCGTTTTATTAATATTGTTTGTAAAATATTTAATTTTGATTTTGTTAAATAGGCAAACCAATGAAAACTACCTTGCTTAGTGAGGTTTCCCAATGTGTGTGTTCAGATGAAAAAATAAAAAGTTTCCATTATTAGTCGATCGTAAGGGAAAACGTGACGAACACTTATTTGTTAATCTATCAAGAAAGTACAAGGTATATTATGTTCACTTAAGCCTTGTTGCTACTGGTGTAATGGGTAATGATAGCTTAGTCCTAAATAAAATGAAAATCTTTGATCAAACTAATGAGACCACGAATTTTACAAACTGGAGTACTCGGAGAATATTACTGTAAGAGAAGATGAGAATAAGTAAATGTTTTCTTTAACAATGAAAAACATTTGAATTTTTAAAGGAAATATTAATTAATATTTATGCAGCTAATATAATCCGTCAGGAAATAAAATTTTGCTTTATTTTTTTGTTTATATATATATATATATACAGGATTACCACTTCAAGAATAAAGTTCAAGAATATCTAAATAACTGCAAATAATAACTTATAAAAATGAGTATATAAACAATTACAATGCAGAACAAAAGGTGAAAGAAAAAGAAAAAATTAAAGTAAAAGGGATACTTTGCACCAACCTAGTATTTTAAATCCATTGATTTTTAACTAAGAGGAAAAGAAAAGGTATGGGANTGTTGCTACTGGTGTAATGGGTAATGATAGCTTAGTCCTAAATAAAATGAAAATCTTTGATCAAACTAATGAGACCACGAATTTTACAAACTGGAGTACTCGGAGAATATTACTGTAAGAGAAGATGAGAATAAGTAAATGTTTTCTTTAACAATGAAAAACATTTGAATTTTTAAAGGAAATATTAATTAATATTTATGCAGCTAATATAATCCGTCAGGAAATAAAATTTTGCTTTATTTTTTTGTTTATATATATATACAGGATTACCACTTCAAGAATAAAGTTCAAGAATATCTAAATAACTGCAAATAATAACTTATAAAAATGAGTATATAAACAATAACAATGCAGAACAAAAGGTGAAAGAAAAAGAAAAAAGTAAAGTAAAAGGGATACTTTGCACCAACCTAGTATTTTAAATCCATCGATTTTTAACTAAGAGGTTTTAGTCCATTCAATTTACACAGGTAGGAAATCAATATTTATTTTACTTCAAGCAGGGAAAGTATGATGTCTTTTATGAGTATAATTTCAAAATTGAATAAACGTTTTTAATCTGACAAAGTAAATTATGTCTTTCAAATAAATAATTCTGTTCAATCGTCCTACATTTATTTTTTTCAAGATCAATCTTACTCTCAACCCACTTTAATTGGTCCAGTGTTGTTTGCATTAAAAGGAAGCTTGTTTTTCATGCAGATTTATTGCTTCTGATATCCCCAAACAAGATAAAAAGTAGTTACTATCCCTCTCCATTTCAAGGTGACTAAAGTAAGGTTTACAGCTTATCCTATTTTCTTGTTTTGGCTATCAGTTTTAAGCCAGTAGCTTATTTTGTAAATTCATCGGTCAGTATCAAATATTCAGGAAGAATTCTGAAACAAATTTGTCTTGGAATTACAGAATTAAATAAATGCTAAAAACTAAATGGATAATCCACGTGACTGTGGTCAACTTATAAAAAAAATCAATTGGGTACACCATATTTACCCAAGCTTGCCCAATGTAGCTTCCTTCTTTGTAATATATTTAATGTTTTGCATCATTTGAAGATTTCTTACTGTTTTAAATGTCCATTCCAGCTTCAAAACTTTATTTTTGAGCTTAATTTTGGTTTTCAATTTCCTCTTCTTTGCTACATTTAGTAAGATGTCCTTTTTTCAGTAGTCTGATTTTACTATTACGCCAATGAAGTATACGAAATAAAAATCCTCGTCTACATTCTAGTATGATGGAAGTTGGCTGCAACTTTCGTCATGCTTATTGTACAATCATTTACAATCATGTACAATCATTTCCTTTGCCATACGTTTCGACTAATATCCGATTGTTGTCTCCAATGTCAATATAACAAATGACGTCATACTGTTTTTATGCAAGAAATAAATAAAACTACTTCTAACAACTAATAGTAAGTACACACTAATTCACTTTCATAGCATGACTTCATTTTATGTAATACCACACAGAAACGTGGCAATCGGGTACCTTTAAGGAGCCAGGGTTATTTTATCTACAAACACCAATTCACATTCTAACTTGAACTTGTATGAATAATCTGACTGGCCGTAGGTCAACGCAAAGCAAGTATAAAGCTGGTAGAGTACACTCACAGGGGAATTTTTCCCTTTGGCTGAAAATTATAAAATTATATTTAAATATTTTTTCTGCAAAAGTTGAGAATTTTCTGCTATTCTTGAGAGTGACCGATTAAATTGATTAATTTTAATTAATGACTGAAGTCTGAGCGGTTTAAGTAAATCCTTAGCTGTCTTATTTGACTATAATACACATATTTCTCATTGTCTATTATATGTAAAGATAGAAATTGAAACATAATTATAAAAAAAGTCAGGCGCAAGTTGAGCAACATTGTCAGTATTACATGTTGTCAGATGGTATTTATCTCATACACCTCTACTACTTCTACTACTACTACTACTACTACTACTACTACTATTACTACTACTGCTGCTTCTAATGCTACTACTACTACTACTATTACTACTGCTGCTGCTTCTAATGCTACTACTACTACTTCTACTACTACTACTACAATGACTACAACAACTACTACTCATACACCACTACTACTACTACTATTACTACTACTATTACTACTACTATTACTACTACTATTACTACTACTATTACTACTACTATTACTACTACTGCTGCTACTGGTACTACTACTACTACACTACTATTACCAACACTAGTACCACTACTACTAGTACTACTACTACTGCTACTTCTACTACTATTACCAATACTAGTACTTCTACTGCTTCTACTATTACTACTTCTACTAATATTACCAATACTAGTACTACTACTGCTTCTACTATTACTACTTCTACTACTATTACCAATACTAGTACTAGTACTGCTTCTACTACCATTATTACTACTACTACAAGCACTACTTCTACTACTACTACAACCTCTATTTTTATAACTAGTATTACTACCACTACTTTCAATTGTACTAATAGTAAAATTAAGCCTATTTCTTCTGTTACTTCTATGGCTACCGCTATTGCTACTTGCACTGCTTCAAACAAGAAGCATAAGCCAAATATTTTAAATTATCATAATAATAATGATATTGACAATAATAACAATTCTAAGAACGGCATGGCTGCGTTTAACTCCTAACTCATTTGACATACCTTTAGTAGAAATGGCATTATAAATGATCCTGTGCGAAGCGATCATGGAAGCTTTTATTAGGATTTAATGGGTTAGGTAGCAGAAACGATAATGATATGCTTACATACAGCCAAATAGGAGGCCACAGCTACCCACTCTATTTTTCCTCTTGCAGCCTTCAAAATGAAGACCTAATTCATTATTCCTCATCTGTTAAGGGTAATGAAGCAAGACCATTTTCTAACTATGAAAGAATAAAGCATTATTTTGTCTTGAAGACTCTCTGTGCCTTTTATATGTTTTTTGTCAATGGGGGGGGACTAAAAAAGATTAAATCTCTTTGACTGATTTGTTTTTTCCTGATCTTTTTGCAGCATTTATGGCTGCTAATTGGAACGAACTAATAGGAAACAGCAATTGAAATTGATACTTTGGGATTAATTTGTCATTCATTCAGCTAATTCTAAACTTTTGAACCTATGAAAAACTATAAATAATTGTTATCTGTATTTCATTTCATGTAAGGGAAAAGAAAAGGTATGGGAATTGAAAAATGGGATTAAATGAAGGGAAAAGATCTTAACTAATTGAATTTCATAGTTTGAACTGATTGTCTGATTGTCCGGCTTATTAAAAGTCTATTAATTTTAAGTCTACATCAGTTAACTGAGCTTGTTATCTACCAAACAATTGAAATTAAATGTTGCAGCTTGGGGTCGCTTTCACTGGAGCTTTACTTACTGACATACCATTGTTTACAAAATTAGAGTGAGCGAAGCCGCAATATTAACTTTTATATTTCTTCATATCAAATAACTCGTACTTTTCAACGACAATTGCAGGGTTTTTTTAGTGTTAGTTGATTTCGATTACATCAGGTAAAAGNGTTAAGGGTAATGAAGCAAGACCATTTTCTAACTATGAAAGAATAAAGCATTATTTTGTCTTGAAGACTCTCTGTGCCTTTTATATGTTTTTTGTCAATGGGGGGGGACTAAAAAAGATTAAATCTCTTTGACTGATTTGTTTTTTCCTGATCTTTTTGCAGCATTTATGGCTGCTAATTGGAACGAACTAATAGGAAACAGCAATTGAAATTGATACTTTGGGATTAATTTGTCATTCATTCAGCTAATTCTAAACTTTTGAACCTATGAAAAACTATAAATAATTGTTATCTGTATTTCATTTCATGTAAGGGAAAAGAAAAGGTATGGGAATTGAAAAATGGGATTAAATGAAGGGAAAAGATCTTAACTAATTGAATTTCATAGTTTGAACTGATTGTCTGATTGTCCGGCTTATTAAAAGTCTATTAATTTTAAGTCTACATCAGTTAACTGAGCTTGTTATCTACCAAACAATTGAAATTAAATGTTGCAGCTTGGGGTCGCTTTCACTGGAGCTTTACTTACTGACATACCATTGTTTACAAAATTAGAGTGAGCGAAGCCGCAATATTAACTTTTATATTTCTTCATATCAAATAACTCGTACTTTTCAACGACAATTGCAGGGTTTTTTTAGTGTTAGTTGATTTCGATTACATCAGGTAAAAGCCTACTCTCAAACCCTACATATAAACAAATTTTCACCTCAGCAGCTACAGCAAGTTTGTAAGGCCTTACCCTTTGTCATTACCGAAAAGCAAAAATTTTTGCTTATTTAAAACTATTAAAAGAATAGTAAAAATTTGTGCTGTTTAATTTTTTACTAACGACTTCTAATCGTTTTTAAACCTTAATCAACAATGTAAAATATGAAAAAACCTCTTCAGTAATCAATGCGAAGGACCTGTATTTTGTCCACGACTTTATTAGCGCCAATATCAGTAGAAGTTAAGGACAGTCATAGATATGCTGTTGGTTAATATCGACCAAGAAGATTTTTTTCGTTTTGGTTTATAGACTTAATACTTCAAAGAGTTGCTTCGCATATGTACATGCTACACGGTGTTGAGGATAGACGCTATACCATAGCTCAATCAATTGTGACGTTTTTTAAGTCAGCCAAGAGGCCTGGGAGTGTCGCATTGTTGTATGAACACAGTGAATTAACGAATTTTTATTTATACAAGGAGAAGTCTGAGTAGTACTATTTATTTAAGTCTAAGATACAAGCGAGCATTTTAGTAAAGAACAGGCGACAGCAAAAAGCAGACTTAACTATGAAAAGTGATTGATGGAAGGTCCTTCCGTTACTGGACATTTTTTACCAAATATGTGGCAATAATTCCAAAACACCGTTTATTGCAGAGTTTTAAAGCGAGCCCTTGCATCTTACTCTTTCTCGTTGGACACCATTACACCTAGGTGGAGGGCTAAGTATCTTCCTTCTCCATCTTGTTTTGTTCATGACATCATCTTCCCTCAGTCTTCTTCTACACATATGACCTCTAATGTTATCCATCCAACATTTGCGTGGCCTTTTTCTCGATCGGCTACCTTCAATTTTCAACTTTCAGGCTAAATTTGTTTTACTATCATCTAAAATTTGCAATAAGTGCTCAAACCAACAGGGCCTTGGTTGGTGATCCTTTTGTATAACATTATTCCTTCTACTTCTACTAGGTAAAAATAAATTTTGGCTTTGACTGTCTCCTCTGAACCTATTTCTTCGCCTAAAACCAAACACTAACTTATAATTAAAACTAACCAAAAGCTCAAATAATCCTAATTTCATCGTCAATGCAAACGCTTCTATATTCCATCTAAAGTCTGAAAGTTAAGAAATACATTCCATTTTTGTGAAGTACAAAAGTAAGATACTTCTCATTGCTACTGATGCCTACTCATCTCAAAACACTCGAATCAGAGCAGTGACAAGTAATTTATCCTTATGGTCAAATGTTAATACAAGTTTACATTCAGTCATCATTTAAAATTTTACCATATAAACTATATATTTAGGGTACCGATATCATAACTTTGGATTACTTGACTTCAACGCAAATGCTTACCTTTAATTATATTAAGTTAACACCTGTTAATAGGTGAAACGGAGGAAGACATTAACAGAAGCATCTCCCATACATACCTTTTCTATTGCGTCCTTAATTTCTTTAATAACTCAGTTACATTTCTTTAAGCAATATGTGAGAGTTTTTAACTGTGGTGAGCGAAGCTAGGTAGCAGGCCTCTCACCAACTGGAGTTTTTCTTCCAGTTACCGAATAGCAGTCCTTAAGAGCCCGAAATATAAGCTCAATTCTGTGAAAGGTGTAGGGTTTCCATTTAGCGAAAAAATGGTTCAAGGGGTCTTTTTAGCAAGCCATCATTATGAAATTCTGTACGAACAGCTGTTGCGACAATGCACTCATTTATCATTGTACTTATGTTAAATTGGTAATTAACGAGTAATTAACTAATTAAAGTTTGATTATAATAAAAAAAAGTAGTAACTTTCACTAACAAGCATTAAAATATGAATAAATATGACCTTAAGTATTTAAACTTTACAGCAAAATGATGTACAGTATATATGAAATACATGGTAATTACCATTAATGAGTACTTAAATAACGTTTCCTTATGATATGTAGTGTAAATTTTCAGACCTGAGCAACCAGAGAGTAAACCACCAGGACAGTCACCCTACTACATATTTCAAGTTAAGCTGTTAAAAAAAATATTTGTAGGAAGATCGTCTATTCCTAGTACAGTAGATGAATTAATAGGAGGTAATAGTATTTTCTAGAGAACTATAGAGGCAGGTATTTCTAGGCATATATCTAAGCTAATATTCTATATTAGCCTATGAAAATCACTAAGTTTAATAAATTATTCCCCCAGGAGGTAGAGCTATACCAACAATATGTACTATACAACAATATGTACATTATCAAAAAAGGGCTAGTCAAAGTTATGGAAGAAGTAGGGATAACTGACTTCCATACTTTGTCTTTTACACGTATCAAGGTAAAATAAAACCTTTTCGTCATTTGAATTCAAATCGGTAACTTCTACCTGAAAATGTAAACTCAATTTTTGTATTGATATTGTCATTTTTGACAATGTGACTATAATCAAGCTAATTGAAATAAGTCTGATATCCAGCTATAACTCAGAAACCTAAACCAAGTGAAAGTTTTGGTTGCAAATTGATCTGATAAACAATGTAGGATCAACAACTTAGATAGTAGACCTTGTCTTCATCATAGTTAAAGACACTGGTGCTAACCCAGCTTTTTGCACCCAGATTTTTCAATAAAAAATAATTTATTAAAAGTTGTGATGTTCAACAGTCAATTTTTGACAATAAAATGGGTCCACAATAGAAAAAGGTACAGTAAAACTCTTCGAAATAAATATTATTGAGCCCCTAATGGCACTTGCAGTTTCAACTTTGTAAAATACATCCTGAAACCATAATATCAGATGGAATAAAAAACGGAATAACAAATACACTTACAACTTCAAAAACCGTTTTGAATTTCCGTGATTGAGTTATGGAGGTTCATAACATGGCAACAAAACAAATATGATACTGGTTATGAAGAAAATCCACATTGTAACCCTTGAGTAGTAGGGTCATGTGTCTTATGCAATACACAAAAAGGATGCAAACGAGGTTCAGCTGCATCCATGATCGTCGTTCTGGGTTACAACCAAAATGCTTTCTGGAGGAAATAATAAGGAACTGGTGCAGAGAGGTTTTAAATCTCCGAACTCTTTCAAATGCTTTTGCAACAAGACAGTAGAGAGAGCACGCGCAGCAATAGTTTATTTGCTAGCTCTCCTGAAGTTGGCATTCCTAAAATTGCAATTACTATTCAATGTTTATACAATTTAAGCTGTATACTTAAAAGTGAAATGTATTTTGTTAAAAAAAATTATATGCAAAAGTTTCAGTAGATGCAGAAGCCCGATGACGTAAACACTTTCAACAGAATCAATCAAGAGCAGATTATTGCTCTTATGCTCTACGATGAATTTTCTTTTTTATTTCCTCTGGGAATATCTAACATATTAATGCATTTAAAGGTGTTGCACCTCTTTAAGTAACTTGTCCTTTTTTGAATCTAGGACAATGTTTCTTCAGTTCTTTATACCAATCGACTTTCATGCCAGCTTGGCATCTGCATTATACATAATAATAGATGCCGGCAAAGGTGATGATTGACTGGTTGTTATGACTTGTCACCAGAAGTACACCAATGATGTTAAAATAGTAACAACGATTTCAATTGAAATGTATAGGAAATGTTGATTTCGACTCATTACAAAGCAATTGTAATTTAACTTGCTGCTATAAGATAGAACAGTAACGCATTTCATTTATCTTTATATTGCTGAATTAATATTGGAGGAGAGTGCTAAAAATTATAAAGGAGTGGAAACTATGTATTCTTTAAACTGCGCTAGAGCCACAAAGTCTGTGGGGTTTTTTTGGTCGACTAAACTACCATTTGACCTATCACCACTATATTCATTGATCATTTTGCAACCATATAGAGAAATAAAAATGCCGGAAGATATAGTCGAAAATCAAATGGGTTAAGAACAGAGTGCCAATAGTGATATCAGATTGTAGGGGACTTAATATTAAATACTGTGGTTTGATCATACTGCGGTGTATACAATTCTTTATTATCGTTGCTTTTGCACTTTCCATATTCGTTTTTACGATTTCATTCAGCTTTGTTTCAGCTGTTTCTTTGTCGTAATTTAATTTTGGGCCAACTAAAATTCTACAAACACAATTTTAATGATAATTATTTTTCATGTTTACGTAGTCTCTTTGTGCCTCTTTCTTTGTTTGTTTTTTCTTTCTGTCCGTCTGTTTTTCTCTGTCTCTTTATTTTTTGTTTATTTATCTTTCTCTGTGGTAGTCTCTTTTTCTATTTGACTGGCTGTCTCTTCAACATCTATTTTAGTTTTTTTCACTTTCAATTATCTCCTACCATGTAGTGGCAATTTCTTTCTTGGAGCAACGAATCCCATTAACAAAGGTAACTATCAACTCTAACACGACAGCAAATATACCAAGTGCTAGGAAATATCTAGTTTGAAGACATGTGGCAATGGAAAGAGAATGATCAAGCAGTAACATAGCAGTTACTTCCTGAGAAGTAAAAGAACAGGGGCACGACAGATGTATGGTTTGATTACCAGAACGTGCATCTTCTTCTTCTTTGTCTTTCGGTTATATCCCCGTCAGGGGTCGCCACAGCGGATCAGCCGACCCCAGCCTGTTTTATTTGTCACATTAGCATACCCCGCACCAACAGCCTTCATATCACTGTCAATCACGTTCTTCCACCTTTGCCTCGGCCTCCCTCTTTGCCTTCTGCCAGGGACTTCATAACTCAGTTCCCTCCTTTCTACATAATCTGCATCACGCCTTGCTTTGTCCCCGTACCAGCAAAGTCTTGATTCCTTCATCTTGTCCCCAAGTCTCCAAGGGCATGCGGGTAGAAAACCGAAACGCCAAACAAATAAGATGTGGATAAACTGTAAAATAAACATACCGGATCAGTCTAGACCAGGGTTACCAGAACGTGCAACAAGAATATAAAAAGAGGGGATTCTGTTTAAGGACATATAGATCAGCATAATACGAATAAAAGGCTAAATGTTTGAATATTTGAATACATTTTTGGGTACATCTACTTAAAGATACCCTGAATTGTTTTGCTCAGATTACAAAGTTATTATGGTACAAGTCTTGATAATACTCCTTTTCTTATTCTGAAAAATCAGTACTAAAATTAGCCTCTAAAATTACTTTTGTGGTTTTTCCTTAGCAGCCACATCTGATATAATTTTTAATTGGATCTGAATATTGATTTCTTTATATATTTTTTGTTTCAGGTACCACACGTGATAAAGGCAAATTGGATATTCACAGGAAACTTCAACAGCATTTATCAAGCTAGGGAAACCGTTCTTCTACAATAGCGTCTGTTAGACTATCGTATTATTTCTCCTAACGGTACACAGTATCATTCAAGAGACCATGACGATGACACTTTCTGTTAACAGGAAGGCTATTTGCGGCCGAATGAAGCAGCATAATATGAAACAGTAAAACATTGCTTGCTACAAGACATCCATAACTTTTGTGTACTTAGAAATAGTGATAATTATCATTGTCAGCAGACAGCTGTCAAATCTACTAAGAAACAATATTCTTTTAATATTTATTTGTAAGTGTGTAATAACAAAGCAAAAAAAGTATAAAAACTATAATTTACAATATATTGTTATGAAAATTGAGAAATTTTACTCATTTTACGCCCCCTTTTTTTAGTTGCCTTCATGAAACGTCTCCTAAACAGGAGCTTATGCAAAACCGACTATATATATCATCAGTTATTTTGAACAATGCTGAAATATTGCTATTAAAATCACGTTCAAAAGATTTTCGCTGGTATTCGACTGGACTGAGGCGTCTTTGTCAAGTCGAGTGCTAAAATTTGGCTCAACATGCATGACTTCAGAATATCACTTCATATTAAGCAGTAAATAACCCAATGCTATTAAATGAGATCAAATTACGAGTTAAACTTGCCAAATATGTATTTGCAGAAAAGTGAAAAAATAATTATCTAACTCGATTAGAACCAGTACCTATGCTTCTCATGATCACATGATCTACCAACTGAGCTATCGATGCTCGTTCTTAAACTTAATTTTTGCAACCATATTTTTATATAAATCTTTATAAATATCTGAAATGGTACATGTTTATATCGATATAGTTGTATGTGTTTAGTACACAAATATAGAAAAGTGTCGTATAATGTTTAATGACCCAGTTGACGTTAGGTTACTGGTATGTTTGTCCAGCCGAGTACCAGCAGAAAAGCTTTCAACCGAAATGAACATAATTTTTATTGAGATTTTGTACCACAAATGCTATATTTTCATAGCTGATTTGCTCTGATTCAAATAGAAAGCCAAATTAATGAAAAAATATGTTTCATGAGTTGTTACTTATCCGCTTTGTTAGCCTGCTAGGTGAAGAGGAAGACCTTATACTTAAATAAAGAAGCTCTTCATTGTCATGTAGAATACAAGAAATGAATTAAAGCCTTGTATTCACTGATGTCCATCTCCCTTTGCCAACTTCCTGATTTAAAGAAAAGGAAAAGCTGGAAGAAGGTAAATATTATCTTTTTGTTTTTAAGAACTTAAAACTCTTTTAGGTACTGTACTTCCATTATTTTCTATCACCCTGAAACCATATGCTACATCAGAAATATTTAGACCATAATAGGCTGCAAGGTGAAAGAGTACCACATTGTATCCTCTGGTGTCAGGAATAAGTTAATATGTACACTGTTGCTATTTCTCCAACATACAAAGAAACTCCAGCTAGAAATTTTGAAAAATCAGTTCGATACTAAACTCACAAATTTTTAGGTGTAGTGGCCTGAAACAATTATTGTTATATTAGGAAGCATATATTTGTGTTTATAAAATAATTAAGTTACTGTGATTAATCAGTTTTGCAGATAAGGTAGGTACATGCATTTAGAATCTCTGTTTACGAATGAGGGAAAAAATACTGGCTCAGATTGTAAGAGTTATAGCGACTTAAATTGGTTACGTCAAGCACTGTATTTTAAAGACATAAACTTTTCTGAATTTCAATTTTGTTATGGGATAAGAAAACTATTATCCTTTATACTTAATGTTTTATATTTTCCTACCTAATGACAAGCAAGAATTTTAGGGTAAAATTTAGAGAGTTAAATGACAGTTCTTTGAGCTGAGCAGGGCTTTTTAAGGATAATTAGATAATGAGTGGAAAACTAAGTTATGTATCTCTAGGGGTAATTTCTATGAAATCAATTTTGTAAGCTTGAACCAACAGGGAGACAAAGTGGCTTCATTTTCAATAATACCTGATAAAAGAATAAAATCAGTGAAGGTCTCATTAATAATTTTGAGAAAGAGTTGGTATTCACTTAGCCAGAACCATTATTCAATAACATATTTAGAAGCCATATCTTTCATATTCAAAGCTGTCCTGATTTTACCATGAAATACAAAAACAAGCTACAATCTTATTCTATTATTCATAAAAGCTGTGGAACAATAAAAATTCTGGTTTATTTCATCGCTAATTTTTCATGTTTTATTTTTTGGGTTATGCATAAAAAGATAACTGAATCACGGCTGTCATCTCTTTGCATTGGTGATTTTATACTCTATTCATTGTATTTAATATATATGACAACAAATGCCTTGGAAAACTCCTGGAAGAGAAAATAAAAGAACAATTCCAAGGGAAAATAAGTAATATTTGTGCATTTGAAAGCTAAGCAAGAAAGATATTGGAACTAAAAAATGATTAACTGTTCTATGGTCACGCAGCAGGCACCAGGAAAAAGGTGCCTTTCCCCTTTTAATTATTGGACGAAAATAATACATATGTTATGTATATATATAAAATTATTTTTACTATTAATATTATTCTTAATAAAATTTTTACTATCACTATCTCTACTTTCCTACAAAAGTTGGTCAGAATATAGTATGCATAAAAAACAGATAAACGTAAGAAAAAGAAGTGTAGCATTTATGAAATGAAAAGAACGAGAATCCTGTTATAAGGGCTATTTGTCCCATAAAATTAAACGTATATTTTCTTTTAAAAAAAATATTGATTTTTTACATATTGCTTGTTTGGCAAAGTTGTTGAAATACAGTTAACTTGATAAACTAATTTTTTTTTTCTGCCTTACTTCCTATTCTGATATAAAATGGAATGTGGAAAAGAGTTAACATCTAGTAAGCATAAAATGTTGGTGGAGAATAGCACTGTGTGATACAAAGGATAATTATTGAATTATAAATGAGATAATATATTTAAAGATAGTTTTAGCTTCCTCAATTTCTCCGAGTGCGATGAAGCAGTTTACAGACCCAAGCTAAAAAATACTTAATTTTATCAATAAAGCATTTTAGATGTAAGGGACATTTATTTAGTTTGTGGTAAATAGCACAGAAGTCAGACTGTAGTTATGACAGTAATGTTATAATTATAGTTCAAAAGAGATCGGGATTTATTCTAAATTACAAGTATTAAATCGCTTTTTCTCTCTGTAAACATTCTTAAAATAAATTCAACAGAACAATCCTTAAAGCAAAATTTGGTTCTTTAGATTATTGGCATGTTAAGAGCAGCTGTTGTACACTAACATAGCAATATTATCTACTTAATATTTCAGTTAATATCCGTGGGCAGTATTTTTCTTTGACGATTTAACTTGGCTACTTTTAAACACGACAACTAAGACCTCAGACAAAATTGCTTTTGTGCAAAAACTGGACAGAAAAAAAGTGTGAAATATTGTACAAAATTAAACAGTCATACGTCATGGTATCTTATTTACTAGTGTGGCGTTACTGACTGCAATACATCAAAATATCGACAAGTGAAAATGTGTTGGTGGGACTCAAGGGCCCCCTAGGACATCCTTACGATCATTCTATCAATACATTTTTCACTTTTAACTAACTTTCAAAATATAGTTTGGTATAGGATGTTAGCTGGCTAGTAATGATTATCGTACTTTATTACAAGCAAAATTCTGTACACTACCAAAATAAATTCTCTATGCCCTGGAAGACCTCCAAGAAAGTTAACCTCTTACTTCAGATGTACGATAACCTTAGAATTTTGTCCCGTATTTCTACCTGAATCTGACGCACACACCATCACGCCTGCATTAGATTGAAGATAAACGTAAAATCAGGAAACAGGTTTTTTTATAATCGATAATAAATCCTTGACGTTTCATGACAAATCCCCATATATATTATTTATTGCAGCAGTCACTGATTTTTGAAAACCATAAGCTTCTTGACACATCTCATTCAATAATCTCGAGACCATTGTTTTTTAGAATTATCTATTCAGACCCCAATAAAGAACAAAATTCATCTTAAGTATTATTGTGAAACATGACCTACTGTTTTAATTACGGTATGACACAACGATGTCACAGGCGCTTGGCCCAAAATATAGGTATGGTGGCATTGATATCCATATTTCTTTGTCTGAAAGTTTGGAAAAGATATAAAAATTTCAATAAATAATGCCACCATTGTTATCCTTAGAATATTGCTAGATACTCCAATGAAGAGGTAGACCATTGTTCTATTCTTTCTAAATGTCATACTCCATAATAATAATAATAACAATAATAATAATAATAATAATAATAATAATAATATTTGTTTTTCTAAAATTCACAGGGTTCTTTTTAAACAAAACATTTACTTATTTTCATCTTCTCTTACAGTAATATTCTTCGAGTCGGCAATATTACTCAAGAACTTTGTAACAGTTTTCACCAAATTGAAAGTTGTGAATTTTCCCATTGTTTATCAAGCATACAAAATATATAATAGGTTGTTCTTATGCATATGTTTATTTTTCTGTTAACGAAAAAGTTCATGGTCTCATTAGTTTGATCACAGTCTTTCATTTTAGTTACGACTAAGCTACCAGTACTTATCACACTAATTGTACAAAGGCTTAGATTAAGAAAATAAACTTTGAACCTTCTTGATAGTATAACAAATAACTGTTGGTAGCGTTTACCCGTACAATCGAATAACAATAATAATAATAAAAAATAATAATTATTATAATAATAATAATAATTATGATAATAATAATTATGGTAATTACAATAATGATTTCAATGCACAAATGTTCATTTACTCAAATTATTACACAAGAGAAATAGATGCTATTTTTATGTCGCAAAATTAAAGTATCTTACTTTAGATATTAGTAGGTGTGGATAATGCTCTTTGCTACAGGTAAACTAATTTGCCTTTCAGGGACTTTATTCATATTCCACTGAATTCGCAGAGAAAGAGTAATAAGGTTTTTTTAAAAGAAAAAAAAATCAGCTTTGTTTGTGTCACCCTCAGTGATCTTCCGAAGTGGACAGTGTACAAGTATTGTGTATGCACCATTGGACATCCTATTTTATTTTTAATTGTTTGCCACACCCACATGGAATAAACGAGGACCTATTTAAAGTACACTTTATCCCTATTGGCAACATATATTAATTATTATCAAGCGGATGTGTTACTTTTACTTAGATTTTCACGAATCAATAGTTAATTGTATTCTCTTCCTTTCATTTCTTTTCTATATTGTCTATTAGGGCTAATTTCAGTTTTGTACAAAAACTGGGAAAGTTCTTAGAGACTTAAATCTTTGAAAGCAATGCTGACGTGGTATATACCCTTGTAGCATTATACGGGAAGCCTTTTTTGGAGGTGATAATTTTTCAAATAGAAGCAAATGTTATGTAAAATTCCGGCATAATGATGTTTTCAGATATTGATATTATGGCATGATAAAGAGGAGTTTCACAACTCCTTTTTATTGGCTGCTATCTTGTTCTCCTTGTTTGTGATTTGAAATTTCATCCAATCGTACTTCTGAACAGAAAAAGGAGGGTGTACAGCCCGAACTAGTCTGTGTTGTGTGTAGGTATCTGTCCTTTAAAGTTATTACATAAAGCCATACCTGGACGAAAAATAAAAAATTTGAAAAGAACACAGAGAAATCTAAACAATTTAAAAAAAATATAGACAAGGTGCAATCCAATAAAGATAGGATGATATCGTTATTGTTTTGAGTGTGAGATTGAGAAAAAAATTGTTTTTCAATTATCATGATTCTTTTTGTTCGCACATAAAGATTAAGATACATGAATACTTCGATTAGGGCCAAATAAATACGTAAGTTATACGTTAAGAAAAAGTGTCTAATTTCCTGAGGTTCTCCTACATGGAATAACTAAGAGATTCTTTTTGGAACAGGGGTTCTTATCTGTAACGTAAAGGCACTTGATGTTCTGTGTTTCCTATATTTTTTCCAATTTTTTTTTGAATAGGTTAAAGTCATAGTACTATATTTTTCAAGAATCCCTTGGTTTTCAAGATGTATGTAAGATAATGTGGTGCATATTGTTGCTTATCTGTGTGCTCTTAACCTATACACTCCTTGTTTTTTTTAGAATATTTGAAACCAACCTATTACTTTGCATCAAAGTGTTGTTTCAAAACATGATAACACTGTCCTATAATTTGTTAACATTTGAGCTGATGACGCTACTCTATTTTTAGTTTTAATTCCTAACGATATCCTGTCGTAAATTGCTAATGTATTGGAGAGAGCGAGAGAGAGAGAGAGAGAGAGAGAGAGAGAGAGAGAGAGAGAGAGAGAGAGAGAGAGAGTTTGAAACTAACAGTCGGAACAAACCCTGTCAATAATTCCACTCCTTTCAGTATTAAATTATTTTATTACTTTAATTAATTAATTACCTTCATTTACTTAATAATTTATTTTCTTACGGCAACTCTATAGCATTACTGATTGCATCTGATCTATACATATGTTATCATTTCATAATTAGACTTAAATATTTTGCTATCTTTCTTGACTATTAGTTACAGTTTCTGCAATAGTTCTACGTCAAGTTTTAATCCTATCTCCACCCTGTAGCAATGAATCTCTTATCTATTAAATGGGACAATGGAAGGATGACATCTGCTAATCATCTAATGAATGAACACGTGCCTCTTTTAACTTTTCCAACAGCTTGGTAAACTAGTCATACAGTAGATTCTGCCCGATAAGATGCTAGTTCCTTGCCCGTATCCTTCCTTTTTGTTTTCTAACTCGCAACTCAAATAGTTGGGTCTAAGTTTCATGAAAATTAAAGCATATTTTTGGAGGGACCTTCCCAAGTTAGGATGTCAGAGATTCGCTTTCGATAATCATAAAGCAAGTCGTGACAATACACAGGCAAAGCAGAATGAAGCTGCATTGTTATTTATATGTTCTTGCTGAAGGGATTACTCTGTTTTTGGAGGGTGATCAGAAATCCTACCTAGCCTTGTATTGTCATCTGCTTTGCTAACAGATTGGAGTTAAGGCAGCGAGTGTCACTTTCATGGCCTTCTCCTATACCACCTGAGATACTGGAGCCATGGTCCTCATAGATCATTTTTGGAATATGAACCTTCCCTAAATTGATCAGATCTTCTCGGAGTCCTGTCAACATTATTTTTTTCGGCATTGACCACATAACCATTAGGAATTATAGGTGGCTGTATTAGTTTGAGCACATGATAAAAAAGGACGATGAATAAGGTGGTAGAAATGGTATGACTGTAGAAGTACAAGATATTAGAAAGTGCAAAAAGTTCAGATAAGCGCAAAATGACGACATTGCGTCTATGTCTACAGACAACAGATTCCAAGGGTCAGTGTGGCTGGAAAGAACTTGTTTGTTACGATGGCCTCTTAAGTCTAAGAAAGGAAGAGAAGAAGGAGAAGGAGAAGAAGAAGTTCATTTGCTACCACGGGAGAATGAAATGTCTTAATGCACAGTGGAGTGGTGGATTTTATAAACTGGCAATTAGTTTAGAAGCTCCAGCAATCCTACCAATCTCTACTATTAAATAGTATATTGGGAATCATGCTTACGTAAAATCAAATAGCATACTGCAATACTGGTTGGTGGAGGACTAAATATGATATGGGAAAGATTAGAGCTTTTAACTGTGACATCTGTTATCGTGAAGAGGAGAAAGCTATAGACTACTCTTTGCAAAGGTGTACCTTTTCTATCCTACCAAATTTTAGCTCAGGACTTAAAAAACAGAAAAAATCTCACGCTTCTACAGTTCGTACAAGATGCAATACTTTTAAATTATGCTAATAACTTATATTTTTTTAGTTCTTAATGCATTTTTTATTTTTACACAAAAACACAACAGCATGCTCAAGATTATCTGAGTTCCTGTTATATGAATAAAGGCTGTCGTTGCTCATTCAGTTTAGTGTTGCGTAAGAAACAGACGAAGCGGAGCAAAAGCCAACAAATATCATTTGAGGGTTATTAAATGGGCAATATGAAAATGACGATAAGACAAACCTGGCTGGAACATCTTAACGTAGTATCCGTTTGAAGTAATTAGATTCAATGCAAAGAAATATATTTTATTTTACATTCTTCCAGTTTTGGTAAGCTTGTTATCTCTTTTATCTAAACTAAAACACTTTTTTTTTCCAATCCTGTGTTTCGAAGCTTGCTTTTCACCATAATTTTTAAGATCTTCATTGTTATTCGTGAATTTTCTTCTTAAATCCTTTGAATCACTGGAATATGAACTCTGAATAAACTGTTGTTTTCTTGTTTACTCAGGTATTCTGATTGTAATTGATATTTTCTCTGTGACTCTGCATCTCTCTCTGTTTGTCTCTCTTTGTTGCTCTGTATGTGTCTCTCCATCAACCTCTTTGTGTCACTATCTGTCTGCATCTCCTCTGTATTTGTCTGTCTGTCCATCTGTCTGTCTCCATCTTAGCATATTATGATTATTCTGTGCTTTCAAGAAATGTACTTCCACGACACAGTCAATTGTAAACAAAAGCAAAGCAAAAAATAAAGTTATTTTGAGCTTTTTTGTTGTATTTTTTTCATTCCAACTTAAGTTTTTAAAGCTGTCCGAACAATTTAAAGGAAAAAAGTACAAGATGTCAACTGGAGCATTAGGCATCGAATCACCAGGAAACTGCATAGTCAATTTGTGTTTCGCCTACAGTTCTGTCTACAGCTATGTTGAGTCTACTGTCGAGTTCAAAAGATTACTCTACTTGGAGCTTCCTTGTGTTTTGCTTGGTCACCAACATAAGCAAGCCGCAGTTGTCTTTTATCCACTAAAAAGGTAGGGTTTCTGTCATACAGAATCTTGTTAAGCATAAGGGGTTGCCAATGTATATGAAATACGATGCGCAGCATCTATGTAAAGTCACTATCAATTTTTAGGGTAAGCGTTTATATCAGGCTTCACGATCTTGACCATATAGAAGTATAAATTCTACCGACTTCTTAAAAAGATATATAAATATAAAAATATATACATATATATTTAGATAAATATAAATATGTACATATATATGTTATATATATATGTTATTTACATATTTAGCTGACGATTGCGAAAACATGAAACTGACAGTTCTAAACTAGGTTTTGTTGATTTTTTTGTCGTCCACCAAATGATAACTCTAATATTCTTATATTATTGAGCACTGTCGATAGCTAATAATTACTTCGATACTGGTATATATACATGTATATATATATATATATATATATACATAATATTTGCTCCCTCACTAATGTATTGTTGGCCACTCGTGTCTTTACTACTGAGTGTGTACATATCCAGTAACGACCCACATTATTGTCTCAATGGTAGTGGATGGAAATCTTTGTATGGAGTGATTCAAGATTCAAATGTTCCAATCTGCACTAAAAAGCTGAGGGAGAGGGAAACACCAGGCTGCAGATTGACTTACACACATACATTTTCTGTCCTGCAGTAAGCAGATATTCATCTTACGAAAGGTGGTGGAGCAAAGCCTAGAATTTCAGGAAAATTTAGAAATTTATTTTGTCGACTTTCGAAAACCCTTCGACAGCGTACACACAAAATAATCAAAACAATGTACAAGACACCCACGTGTGGGGTCAGGACAGCCAGAGGCACTACCGAAATCTTCGAGCTAAAATTAGGAGTGGGACAAAGTTGCATCCTCTCTCCATTTCTCTTCATCTTGTGTATAGATTTTGTCATGAGAATAGACAGCAGCAGGAGTCACAGGGGATCCCCTAAATGAATGACAAGCGTCTCTCTGATCTTGATTTTGTGGACAACATTGCTTTGATTGGTGGAGATAGCCAGTCATATCAAAGGATGACCAGCAGTTTGTTGCAAAAGTAGGCCTGAGGATCAATGAAAGCAAAAGAAAAATCATGCATATCGAAAATGACAAAACAGCACCCGTCACAATAAATGACAATGCCCTTGAACGAGTAGATGAATTCAATAATTTAGGCAGTACCATCACTAAGACAGGAGACATTGAATCAGAAATCAACATTCAGCTGGGCACTGCAAGTGCAACTTTTCGGTCACTGCAGCACAGCTGGAAATCAAGGCAGATTAGTCTTAAAATCAAGATGCATTTATATAGAGCTATTGCCATCTCCACTGCACTTTATTCAAGTGGGAGATGGAAAAACAAAGAAAAGATTAGGAAAAAATTAGATACCTTCCATCAGCGCAACGTACAGAGAATTTTCGATATTTTATGGAGAGACAAAATAACAAATGAGGAATCCTTGAGGAGGACAGGCGAGAATGAAACTTCACAGGATTGTAGAGGAAAGAAGATGGAAACTGGCAGGACATGTAATGAGACCACCAGCTGGTAGAATTCCACACCATGTTTTGGCATGGAAGCCACTAAATGGCAAAAAGAAATGAGGCAGGCCAGTGACACAGTGGCAGATGACCTTCAAACAAGACCTGAAGGCACGAAGGTCGCAATACAGGAACCTCGATGCGCTGGCTGCTGACCGAACATGTTGGCGTCTACTTGCTTCTTGATGTCCAGCACTGGACCGGAAAAACTAAGGTTTAAGGTGAGGATATATACAAACACATGTTTACTTCCTCTAACAGTAAAAAAATCAGGGAGACAAAAAAAATTAGGTTTTTTTAATACTTTCTGTTCTTAGCTAAATATTATTTGTTTGTTTATTTATTTATTAAATACCTTTATACAGGAGAGGAAAGTTCGGTGTTATATACCCTGCTATTAGTATTGGTCTTGTATAAATAAATTGATGGAGGGATAAATTCTCCCGTTTTACAATACATAGTTTACAGACCAGTGAGTTGATTCACATTTCTCAAACTGTATTTATCCTATTATTTTGATGTTCTTACAGACTAAGCCTGTACAATACTGAGGAACAAGAGGAAGAATAGTTCTCTTTGAAATTTCGTATGGGAAGAGGAAAGGTCGGTAAACTTCTAACCACATCTGTCTCCAAAGCAATGATAAATTCAAATAAAGACTCATTTCTCGTTAGAATGCAGAAATCATATCAGTATATGACTATTTCATTCTGTTTGGGCAACACATCTATCATATATGTCGTATATGTTAAAGGAAATTTGCTCATAATAAAAAGCATTTAATTACTAAAGGTTTTTAGTTTTAATATCAATAAAGCGTCTTCATTAATCATAAATAATTGCAATCTTTAATGTAAGCCTTGCCAATCCCTCTACTTTGTTACAAATTATTTCAAATATAGTACAGCACATGGAATAATAATAATAAATCTTTAAATAAGTATGCTGTATAAAGATTAATTATCATATAGTAAAATAACTAATTCACGGCTAAATTTAGTTTTTTTAAGCGATGTGGTACAGGGTAAGACAAAACCACAACACCTAATTAATATGAACCGTGTGTATAATGTTCCTTTCCAATTTTTTATTGGAATGAAAAGCAAAAAGCTTTGGCCCTTATTTTTTGTATGTTCATGAAATTTGCAAAACATTGAATAATTTTTGGGTTTTTTTTTTTTTTTTTTAGTCTTAACTTCATTTTCCCCCAGCAATTGGAGCTCAGACGGTGCCCTTCAGAGGGACTTTGATTTGGCAGTGAGGAATTTCTTGGCCGGATGCCCTTCCTGACGCCAACCAACGGCTTTTTTTTTCCTTGTAAAGTTCCAAATTCTCCTCGACAGCTCGGGGAATCGAAGCCGGTACTCTTGGTTCCTGTGCAGTTGCACTAACCATTAAGCCACGGCCTTTCACCTAAGAGTATTAAAGATAAATTATACTTAATTTTCATCTTTCCTTCTTTACAGACAAAAGCATATATATATATATACATATATATATATATATATGGTTTTTACNAGCTGGGCACTGCAAGTGCAACTTTTCGGTCACTGCAGCACAGCTGGAAATCAAGGCAGATTAGTCTTAAAATCAAGATGCATTTATATAGAGCTATTGCCATCTCCACTGCACTTTATTCAAGTGGGAGATGGAAAAACAAAGAAAAGATTAGGAAAAAATTAGATACCTTCCATCAGCGCAACGTACAGAGAATTTTCGATATTTTATGGAGAGACAAAATAACAAATGAGGAATCCTTGAGGAGGACAGGCGAGAATGAAACTTCACAGGATTGTAGAGGAAAGAAGATGGAAACTGGCAGGACATGTAATGAGACCACCAGCTGGTAGAATTCCACACCATGTTTTGGCATGGAAGCCACTAAATGGCAAAAAGAAATGAGGCAGGCCAGTGACACAGTGGCAGATGACCTTCAAACAAGACCTGAAGGCACGAAGGTCGCAATACAGGAACCTCGATGCGCTGGCTGCTGACCGAACATGTTGGCGTCTACTTGCTTCTTGATGTCCAGCACTGGACCGGAAAAACTAAGGTTTAAGGTGAGGATATATACAAACACATGTTTACTTCCTCTAACAGTAAAAAAATCAGGGAGACAAAAAAAATTAGGTTTTTTTAATACTTTCTGTTCTTAGCTAAATATTATTTGTTTGTTTATTTATTTATTAAATACCTTTATACAGGAGAGGAAAGTTCGGTGTTATATACCCTGCTATTAGTATTGGTCTTGTATAAATAAATTGATGGAGGGATAAATTCTCCCGTTTTACAATACATAGTTTACAGACCAGTGAGTTGATTCACATTTCTCAAACTGTATTTATCCTATTATTTTGATGTTCTTACAGACTAAGCCTGTACAATACTGAGGAACAAGAGGAAGAATAGTTCTCTTTGAAATTTCGTATGGGAAGAGGAAAGGTCGGTAAACTTCTAACCACATCTGTCTCCAAAGCAATGATAAATTCAAATAAAGACTCATTTCTCGTTAGAATGCAGAAATCATATCAGTATATGACTATTTCATTCTGTTTGGGCAACACATCTATCATATATGTCGTATATGTTAAAGGAAATTTGCTCATAATAAAAAGCATTTAATTACTAAAGGTTTTTAGTTTTAATATCAATAAAGCGTCTTCATTAATCATAAATAATTGCAATCTTTAATGTAAGCCTTGCCAATCCCTCTACTTTGTTACAAATTATTTCAAATATAGTACAGCACATGGAATAATAATAATAAATCTTTAAATAAGTATGCTGTATAAAGATTAATTATCATATAGTAAAATAACTAATTCACGGCTAAATTTAGTTTTTTTAAGCGATGTGGCACAGGGTAAGACAAAACCACAACACCTAATTAATATGAACCGTGTGTATAATGTTCCTTTCCAATTTTTTATTGGAATGAAAAGCAAAAAGCTTTGGCCCTTATTTTTTGTATGTTCATGAAATTTGCAAAACATTGAATAATTTTTGGGGTTTTTTTTTTTTTTTTAGTTTTAACTTCATTTTCCCCCAGCAATTGGAGCTCAGACGGTGCCCTTCAGAGGGACTTTGATTTGGCAGTGAGGAATTTCTTGGCCGGATGCCCTTCCTGACGCCAACCAATGGCTTTTTTTTTTCTTTGCAAAGTTCCAAATTCTCCTCGACAGCTCGGGGAATCGAACCCGGAACTCTTGGTTACTGTGCAGTTGCATTAACCATTAAGCCACGGCTCCTCATTGAATAATTTTTGGGTAATAATGAAAAAAGAACATTAGATTTTGACAGTGAAGGATTTAAAAAAAACACAAGTTATCGCCGATTTCAACTAATTAAAGGAGGTAGGTAAAGCTTTGTGCAATTTAACTGAAAAAGGCGTTAGATATCTAAACAGGCCTCAGGAAATCTATTATCCCGGCTCTTCAAGGACAAGGTAAGCCTTTATCAAAAAAGGATTTTTGTTTTGAAATTGGTGCAAAGGTTAATTGATGGTAAGACGATAACAAAGAAGGTCTTAGTAATTTTATTTGTGTTACGATTGTGTTTGAGTTTCTCACAACAGAATGACTGAACAAAGGATACAATGGGGTTGATTGAATCTTCTCAGCACTGGAGAAGTGATCTCAGTAACATCCATTACATAGAATATAACTGAATGTAAAACAATGAGCTTTAAAATGACGAGAACTAACATGAACAATATTTTCATGCACAAATAAGGCCGAGCCTAATGAAGATAGGGTAATTACAGCATTCTTTCCTGAGTTTGAATAACAGAAGAATGTTGTCAGTCTGATTTTTTTGTCTCTCTGTAAGAGAAGTCAAAATAAAGATCTTTTTACCTTAAAGAAAAAATAAGTTTATGCATTTTTCTCTTTTGAAATATGTAAGTTCTTTCGAGGTTATCTCATATGGAATTAAAATACAGTTTGACCTGCATGCACCCTAATGTTTTCTCTATTTCTTGGAAGGACCTTTTGTTCAAAGTTTTCACATACAAAGGATTGATTGTGATTTCGCTTTTAAATTTTCCTGGGATTGGAGAATATTGTACAGCTTTAAAAAGGCACTCTGGTTTTCAGTAAATATGTAAGATCAGAAGGTTACTTTGTTCTTTATCTGCTTGGCATGAATGTGGATCTATCTTTCCATTTTTTGTTTAATTTGTAAATAACACAACTTTGCGGTCTTTTTCTTAGAAAAGTACTTTCTATCTAATTCACATATTGAACTGAGTCGGTGGATAAGTGTTGGAAAAATTTTACATCAAGATTAGATTTCCAGTGTAAATTATTGCTTTCTTTTTAACTTATCAAAGACATTCGATGGTCCTCTGTTTTCCACCTTTTCCTTTATTATTTTTAAGTTTTACTTTCAGTTTATTTCATTATATTTGAGTTGTTTACTACCTTCTCTGACTAAAATTTACTAAAATCTGCTATTGGATGTAAACACCAGCAGCAAGAAAATACCATGTTCAGATTTTGCTCATTGAATGCACTGATTTTCTTTTTTCATCAAAACCTCATTGCTATTTTGCCTAAAATCATGGATATTGTCTGTCGTGGCCTTCTTCATGCCTTCTCCATTTCTAAACGATCTGAAAGTAATTAGCATGGCAAATAACACTCCATCAGTCAGAATCAACATCACATTTGACGAACAATGACTGTACCTCAAGTTATTTGAAAACGAAAATAAAGACCTTAGTAGCAGTGGTTTGACAATTTTTGTTCATTTCGATAACCCCCATACTGTCTTGAAATTGTCTTTAAACAAAATGCGGAGGACATGAATAATTCAGATCTTCTCAGGGGGGAGTTGAAATTTTTCAGCTCAACAAGGCAAGCTGTTCTGGAGCAAAAGAATAGATTTACTTGTAGCAGATAAACAAAGGTTCGTTTCGTGTATCTACGCCTTCCAATTCTCTAAATTGACAATAAAACAATGCAAGGAGACACTTTATCTCACTCTGTTTAGTCCAGTTAAGATAGGCGATAGGATTACAGTAATCAAACCATGCGAATCAAATAAACATAACAAACTAGAATGTAAGATACAACAGATTTTCTGTGAGATACAGTGAACATTTTCGCCATGTATTTTTTTCTACTGTTGGGATTATTTGCAGTTTCAAGAGGAATTGGTAAGCTTGGTTCCTTATTTTCTGTACACAAATAGGAAATTATTAGTCAAAGAAATAACTCTTTATTATAAAGTACATTTAATCTACTGAGTCATTTCTTTGATATTCCTTATCTAGTAGAAAAGTTAGGTGTAAAATGTATATATATATATTTATTTTAATATCAAGTTGTTTCTTCTTAAAGCGTGATAGCAACGTATCTACAACTCTGTTAAATATATACCTTAGATCAGAAACAGTACTGAACTCTAAATCATTTGACTACCTCTAAATCAATAGCTCTGCAAGAAATTACCTTTCATACACTTTTATCGTGGAAAGCTTATTCCATTAATACTTCACAAAATGTTCCTGAATTACATCGTATTTTTGACTTGGTTACTAGAATAGGAAAATATTGTTATCACGTTAATTCTTGATTCTACGCTGAAAAACTTTTCAGTTGCTATTACCAAGCATTCGTATCCAAAGAACTTATTAGATTCCAAAGATTCACAGTTGCTTTCTTAACAACATAATTAAATTTAGAGAAGGTCATATTATTGAATATTTTGCATTCGTTGATAATATTTACAGATTGATTTGATATTACGTAGGTATCTAATTTTTAATAAATGTACCCTTACTCAGGAATGGTGAATATGCGTTGGTCTATCATTGTAATACAGCCAAAAGTAACCGCATGTATATTGGTGGTTTTTATCTGTAGTTTGCACGACTGAATCCTCTGCAAGTCTATTTACTAAATTTCTTATTGTTGTGAAATGGGTGATAACTTAAAAACAAGTATTTATTAGACCTGAATTGCTATTTTTCACGACATTCATCTTGTTACAAATAATAAACTCTATGATTTTAGTCCAGTATTTTCTAAAACGTAGGCTTCTGAAGTTAATACATAAAAGAGTTTTGAAATAATTAAATATACTTTGGCAATTTTTAATTCAGTTTTGAAGTGGAAAGCGTTTAATTATACAATATCGAAAGAAGAGACTAAGTAAATAAAACAATTACCTTTTTAACATGATTTTTTCGTAGTTCATCGATAAAAAGAACTTTTTATTCAACTGGCAGACTTGATTAAAACATGCAGAGGGAATTAAAACATCTCTTTCTGCATTAGATCAGTCTCCTTTTATTATGAACCATTTTTAATCGATTCAAAATTGAATATATGCGCTGTAATCAAAAGTTGCGTTCTGATATTTTGACTGTTTTTGAGCCTAATAATGCGTGTATGTGTGTTTTATAAAAACCTTGCAGTTCAAATTGGTATTAAGAATTACACTAAGCTGGCAGATAACTTGATAGTGAACTGCAAATGAAAAGGTTTGTGTGATGGTATTGTTTGTCTGACTGAATAGAAAAAAAAGATTTATGTGATTTCATTGATGCTACCAAGTTTTGGTTAGTGCTTGAATAGGCAAGTATTCTATGAAGTTTAGACACGTCCCTCTTCGTAAATAATATATTTAAAAAAAACATCATAGATTAAAATGAACTATGACTAAGTTAAGGACATTTAGCTAGGATGCACTTCGGATAATGTTAATCCACTTCAATTATCCAGCTAGTTTAAGTACATTTTCTCCACAATGATTTTAACTGATCTGCAGGAGATTTCCGTATTACCTTTAGCTTGCTGTATTTTTAGTGTCTCTTGATTAAGGGGAAACGTCTGGAGGTCGAGTTATTTGGTAAAGAAGAAATATATTCTAAGTAGATTCTGAGAGTTCTTTTTGAGATGATAAGTAGTGCGAGAAATGTTTATAGTTTGGATGTGAACACTATAATTTTACTTTGTATGAAACAACAGAATGGGAAATAGATTTCAAAGTATTCTGCAGTTGGATTACAGGTGGTTGTAAAGAATAGCTATGAAGGGCAGTTTCATTCTGAGAGAAGAGCTAATACAATTTTTAGCATAGAATCTATTAATTTTCTAAAAATCATCGATTTTACCGAAGAAGAAGTTTAGATCAAAATGAAAGCAAAAAAAATGAAACCTAATTACTCCAGAAGAGTTCCTCAAAGAAGAAAATTTAATTTGCTGTTAAGGTTTTTTTGACCATCACAAGCTTTTACTAGACTTTTGCCAAATTACCTGAATTATTAGAGCTTTGAAAACGTGTGTTAAAAAGGAGACTAACTAATACTGTTAACTTCCTATATTCTGAACAACGTATTAATCACAATGCACACAAATTTGGTACTACATTTACAATGTTACCCATATAAAATTTTAAATACCAGCAGCTTTTAATAAATTGTAAGCCAATAACTAGGTGATTCCCGTAGTTAAAAATTATAATTTACGGAAACATCATACTTGATTCTAATTTATTTGCAACGTTTATCTTGGTTTTCTTTAACGTTGACCAAATTTTGAGAAAAGGAAAAAGATGAGCTTATTTCATACAATGTAATGGTAAATTATCTACAAATTCAGTGGACTGAAATACATAATTTATATGCTGACAAGTTTTCTGTATCATGTGGTATTCAGAATTAAAAGATTACCATTCGTTGGGAATACATATTCTTGTTACAATAATAGTGATTACTCTCTGATGCCTTTTTTCCTTTTAACGTTCTTTGCCTCCTGACAATCTATATTCCTATACAAATCCTGCTTCCGCGATCAATGGTCAGAACAAAGTTAATATTTCACACAGTTGTTAACTACAATGGACTAATTATATTGTTCAGTTTAACACTAGTGTTAGTACTGTGCAATTATAGGAAATAGAAATTTGGAGGGAACATATCACATTTCCTATAAACGGTTCATGTAAAGGATTAATTGATAATGAGCTTAGCAAGTAAGCTCCTTTCCAGCTTGTATAACTTGCCGTCTAGGATGTAGTCAAACAAATATTAAGATAAATAAAGGAAGCATTATATCCTGTCTTTTTGCAAAAAGAACAAAATCATTACAGATTTCATCAACAACTTAATGACGTCTTCAGTTGTAAATAACCAATGTTTGAGTAAATAAATGGCCTTTTGATTAGAAATAACACTGAAAGGTATAAGATGAGCGCCGTCTCAGCCGCTGTCTTTCAGGGGTTTTTTGTGACAAAAAAAGACAATGTTTTGATTTTTAGCGTCTAGAGACCTTGTAAACCTTTTCCACAGAATTTCCCATTTTTCATTTCTGGATCCAGCAGATCCCAAAGCTTTTTGTTCTTTGGTATTAACAGGAGTGGGCGATAAACAAAAGAAAGGGAGGGAGAGAGGGGGGAGAGACACACAGAGGGAGACAGAAAGACAGAGAGAGAGAGAGAGAAGAGAGAGAGAGAGAGAGAGAGAGAGAGAGAGAGAGAGAGAGAGAGAGAGAGAGAGAGAGAGAGGTGTCTCATATACACATATATGTGTGTAAAAGAGACATATATATATGTATATATATATATATATATATTATTTTCTCACACTCTCACATATTTTTGTACACACTTGNAGACAGAAAGACAGAGAGAGAGAGAGAGAAGAGAGAGAGAGAGAGAGAGAGAGAGAGAGAGAGAGGGGGGGGGGAGAGAGAAAGAGACAGAGACAGAGACAGAGAGAAAGACACGTACGCTGACAGACTAACAGACAGACAGGGTGACTGACACAGACAGAGAAAGAGTGCTTTTGTGTGTGTGTGTGTGTATGTGGTGTGTGTGTGTCTGTCTGTCTGTCTGTCTCTTTGTGCCTTGTATGTATGGTCAAGTACTAAACTGTCTCGTTTTGTGAAACGGGATAAACTTTACTTCCAAATGACCAAAAAGTGTTGCTCTGTTTCCACACTCCTTCACTTACCATTTATGTTCATGTGTGTGTTTCTCCATATGTGTGTGGTCGATTGCTCAACATTGGTATTCTATTGCAACGCTGCTACTTCAAATTTCAATTAAAAGTTGTGAGGAAAAGCCAACCTAACAAATCATAAAATTGTCGTTATATTAAGATAAGTGATTTTTAAATGAATGTGTGCCATTATACATGTTGCTCAATTGTAATAAACTGATAAACGTATTGTAAATGTTATTCAAATGTAATTCGAAGCGTGAATGATAATCATGTTCATTTCTGATATCACACTACAGTTCCAACTAAAAGTTTCACCGATTAAAATTATTTCTGTAATACTGATAGTTCACTTTGACGATTAAAACGTAGGTCTCTTTGACATGACCTGAAATTTATCGTCTTGGATGAAAAAATTAGAACTCCAGAATTAGCAAGAGTTATTTTGAAAAATAGACTGTAAAGGAGAAATAGACAGACCACAACAACGAAGGCCTAATAAATTCAGTTTGTTTTATTCATAGGCAAATGTATGACATGAAAACATGTCAGGAAAAACATTTTAGTGTAGGAAGCCAAAATTCAATTCAAAAGCTGATAAGGCAAATCAAAGTATTACTCTATTACTATCGCTTCTTGCATTTTGTGTAAGATCAAATATTGGTCCTTTACCTTTCTTGTTCTGGCCCTGAAGTAATAACCATTATTGAAAAGTATTACATGGGCACTAATGGAAAGTTTAAATATCACATTTTGTCTTCATATTTCTTTCATTGCTTTTCTTTTTAAAGAGTTTTATTACTTTTTACGTTAAATCGTAGATAATATATGATCATCATAATCATCATCAACAACAACAACAATAATAATAATAATGATGATAATAATAATAATAATAAACGTCCTGGGTATGACGATAAACTGCATCCGGTTGTGGAGTTTCGACGTGGGCGAATGAGGTTACCCTTTGCCACAACTACCTCCAGGCCACCCTTGGGCAAGGTGTAGCACCTGTTAGCCTACTCCGAGGCCTTCTAATACCGCGTTGCCGTCAGTAAAAACTTTGACAAATTTGTAAGAGATTTAGGGATCTACATAAAAATAGAACACGCACAGAAAAAAGCTTTGTTCGGAACAGCGCGGATATTAAGACTTGTACTAGGCTGCTAAGTCCACAGGAGAAGGAATGTATGATTGCCCATACAACTTGTTGTTGTACGTGATCACATATAAAATCATCGAGAAGAAAAGTCAATCTCGAGACCCTGAATTCATAATAATAATAATAATAATAATAATAATAATAATAATAATAATAATAATAATAATAATAAACTTTCTAAGTATAAAGATCTAGAGATTGAGATAGGTAAAATGTGGCATCTGAGGACAAAGACAATACCAGTGATTGTTGGAGCATTGGGTCTTATTAAGAAAGGAACTGACACCTTCCTGAAGCAAATACCGGGTGAACCCTCATTGCAGGAAGTGCAAAAAATTGTTTTGAATGGCACTGCCCATCTTCTTAGGAAAGCCCTCTCCATTTAATTGTTGCGAATTGATGTTTGTGGTTTTGTCAGAAAATGATTTTTATTATGTTTTTATGTTTTGACCGGTTTGAATGACACCCTTCTTGTGCACCTTAAAAGTTTTTGTTACCCAACTTCCCTCACCCTAGGTCACTGGTAGTGACTCGGTGTTGGATTTTAAAATAGCAATTCTAAAGAATTTTTCAATAATAATAATAATAGTTATAATAATAATAATTCATTACCAGATGGTCTGTAACCACTCGATCATAATATTGGTAATAATAACAATGATACGTGATTAGCAGTGGATTTAACCAAAGTGCAATTAACATTTTAGTGTACTCATTTTAAAAATATGCACAGGCACATGTCTTTAAATCTATTGTTCACAATTAAGTAATATTAAACTAAGGTTATTGCCTTACACCAACCCTTACCTAGTAGTTACATAGATGCCGGCACCTGACAGTCGTTTTTCTGTTTACATCCTAACAATAATGGCATTCTGAAATATTTATCATCAGTTGGACATTACAAGACATCAGAAGTAATGAGAGGATTTTTTCATAAATATTCATACACTCTTGACCAGAACAATTAGCTTAATGAACTTTGTAAACAACCCATTTGAAATACAGTAAGAGGTATTGTTATCAACCACAAAGTTTTGGAGATCCCAGAACACATGGAGAGGTCTTATAATAGGCCACCTGCAATAAATTAGTAAAAGTGTGTGAATGAGAACTTAAATGCAGAAAATGATCCCTGGAAATCTGAAAGAAATGGTCTTCTAAATCAATTAAAAGAAAGTATGATAGTCATATTCTCAGTTCCGAGATGCATTAAGAAGTAATACTATAAAGAAAAATAGGACTAATTATGATCATCAGAAAATAATAAAACTTGGTTGAAGTACTCTTTTGATTTTATAATGTTTGAAAAGTGTCGAAGGAGTAGTACTTAACGATATGCTGTTTATTCAACAACAATTTTTTTGTTTGTTTGTTTTAACGTCATTATTCCCCATTAATTGGGGCTCAAACGGTGCCCTTCACAGGGAATTGGATTTGGCCGTGAGAGATTTCTTGACCGGATGCCCTTCCTGACGCCAACCAATGGCTTTTTTTTCATGAAGTTCCAAAGTCGCCCTCTCGGGGAATGGAACCCGGAGTTCTTGGTTACGGTACAGTTGCACTAACCATTAAGCCACGTCTCCTATATTCATCAAAAATACAAAATAAAATTTTCTTTTTCATATTAAAACAATTTAAATAAGTAATAGTATTACAAATGCAATGTAAATGTATGTACGTATATTTGTATTGAACATAAAATTATTTAAGACTTTATTGTACTTTACTGAAAAGGGAAAAATGAAGGAAAAGAACTAAAATCACTTGACAGACAATTCAAGAGACAATTCTCTCAAACCAACGTGAAAAATAAAATTGAAAAATATTTTGTTCTTTTGGTGTGAAAGTGTATTGATGGAATGACTTGTGCAACCTTTAAAAATGTTTCAAAATCCTATTACACAGCAAGGCAACAAGAAAAATAGGACTATTACTAAAAAGTGTCCAAAACTAAATTATACCCTGCTAATTCATACTTTTTTTTCTCTATGGGGTCACCTTTTTATAGTGCACTCCCCAGAGATATCAGAAAGAAAAGAATTATAATTATTTTAGGAAAGCGGTTATCAATTATTTTTATTTAGCTTTGTAGATAAACATTTTTATCCAAATAAGCTATATTCTTTGTACATTTAAGTCATCTTGTTTTCTTGTCTTTCTTCATTTATTGATTTTTCACTGATCTTTTTACTATTTATCACAGGACCTATTGTAATAGCAATATTCTGTTATTAACTACACCAATCCTGTAAAAAAATGCATAAATTAATGAATAATTACTTTTGAAGTGGTTTTATCTTTTTTTTGGACAACAGTCTAAGTGGATTAGATTAAATGATTATTTATACAGAATGAAATATATCAGAAATATGTAAGGTAACAATTCGGTTATTCATATGGTACCTAATTGAACGAATACCTAACAAGTATAACTGTAGATAAGTAGCTAAAAAGGTTAAATATAAATTAACTGCTTTTAGAATTGTCCTGCTATTAGCCCCAAATTAGATACATAGATAGACAGATAGATAGATAGATAGATAGATTAGATAGAGGAATGGATAGATAGATAGATAGATGGATAGATAGATGGATATATATATATATATATATATATATATATATATATATATATATATATAGATAAATAGATAGATACATAGAGATAGATAGATAGATAGATAGATAGATAGATAGATAGATAGATAGATAGATAGAAAGATAGATAGATGAATTGATAAACAGATAGATAAATAGATAGATAGATAGATAGATAGATAGATAGAAAGATAGATAGATAGATAGATAGATAGATAGATAGATAGATAGATAGATAGATAAGATAGATAAGATAGAAGAATGGATAGATAGATGGATAGATGGATGGATAGATAGATGGATAGATGGATGGATAGATAGATGGATAGATGGATGGATAGATAGATGGATAGATGGATGGATAGATAGATGGATAGATGGATGGATAGATAGATGGATAGATGGATGGATAGATAGATGGATAGATGGATGGATAGATAGATGGATAGATGGATGGATAGATAGATGGATAGATGGATGGATAGATAGATGGATAGATGGATGGATAGATAGATGGATAGATGGATGGATAGATAGATGGATAGATGGATGGATAGATAGATGGATAGATGGATGGATAGATAGATGGATAGATGGATGGATAGATAGATGGATAGATGGATGGATAGATAGATGGATAGATGGATGGATAGATAGATGGATAGATGGATGGATAGATAGATGGATAGATGGATGGATAGATAGATGGATAGATGGATGGATAGATAGATGGATAGNGATAGATAGATAGATAAATAGATAGATAGATAAGATAAGATAGATAAGATAAGATAGATAAGATAGAAGAATGGATAGATAGATGGATAGATGGATGGATAGATAGATGGAAAGATGGATGGATAGATAGATGGATAGATAGATGGATAGATAGATAGATAGATAGATAGATAGATAGATAGATAGATAGATAGATAGATAAAGAGGTAGATAGATAAATAGATAAATGAATGGATAGATAGATAGATAGATAGATAGATAGATAGATAGATAGATAGATAGATAGATAGATAAATGGATAGATACATACATAGATAGGTGAATATGAATTCGGAAATTATATTTAACATGTGGTGAATATTTGTGCGATCAAAACAAGGAAGGTGTGCAATCTGTTAATGCTTAATAAAATAAAATCTCTTAACACATTTTTTTGATTTAGTGCGTGTTAAATAGTTTATTGAACTCCGTAAACTGCATCATTTTGAATTTTATATTTATTTTCATTTTACTTCCATTTGCTAAATACGAAAAATCTGTTTTCGGTTTCCAACTTGCGAAATAAATGCTCTTTCAATTGAAGTTATTTTTTGGCACACCTTGATTTCAAAATATGCACAGAAAAAAGAAATGTTACTCAAAAATAAGAATTGTTTCTTTATTATGGAAGTGCATAATAAGAGACAAAAACAGTAACGCCTTCTTATCCATTATGTATTGAAGACCATGTACCAAATCAAACAGTAAGTCCAGAATTGTTTTACATAGATTCACAAATAATAACAAAAAGATGTATAAATCAGAGTTATGTAAATTTGTCTTTCTTAGTATCCTTACATCAAATGTCGTTTTTTAAAAAAAATGTTAAAAGTAGGTCTCAGTAATTAAGCTAGTAATTTTACTAAATTTCTTGCTCAAAAGCAATTATTTGTTCTTATCTCTCTCTTTTTCTCTCTCTCTCTCTCTCTCTCTCTCTCTCTCTCTCTCTCTCTCTCCGTTGTAGACCTGTTAGGTAAATAAAGAAACATTTATTTCTACAATCTTACATTTAAATATGTTCATACGATTTGTGGTACAAAACTTGAATTTCACATTTAAAACTACATTCATCTTAGTCAGAAGCAATTTTGCTGACACTCCACTGAAGCAAAACGCTCGAATATGCAATCACAAGTCATGTGAGTCTTTATAAATACGACATTTAGAGAAGATTAAAAAAGAATATCAATAATATCAATAATAATAATTATAGTGATAATAAGAATAAGAATTATAAATATATATATATATATATATATATATGATTATATGTATATATATATACTCAATCTGCAGATAGTACTGTTTCGCCCTTTGTGGGCTCATCAGTGCAGCACAGAGCTTCTGAGACATAACTCTCTGGCCACGTTGCCGGAACAAACACAGCTTTAGGAGTTATTGTGGGATCTATATTTATATCTATCTATATATATTTATATTTATATATATATATATATATAATACACATACTGATGATTGTATGTGTATTATTCGTTGTGGGTTTCATAAAGTAATGAGCTGATAGTAAGCCTTTTACTTACAACGATACGCCGCAGCAAAAGTGACGAAGAAGATGTTATTAACAAGTCAAACCGGCCATATCTACATGATCGATCGATGAATCCACATCTCACAGTGGTGATTTTCTGTAGAAAACAGGCAAAGAGAAGCAAGGAAACAAAAGCTGATTTCGCTGTATTAATTGGTATTTGGTTGGTATTGGACAATTTAACACTGCAACACTTTGAGCAACAGGGTTGCTGACCAGTGGCAAAGACGGAACAGGACACATCAGAGTCAAGGTAATAATAATCTGTTCATCCGGCCATTTAAAGTTAGCTACATTTGAATATTCAGTGAATAATAGCCATCATACATGTTTGTCTTGGAACTTTGAAGCTGTTAGAATGTAACATCTGCTTTACAAGAACTAATATTATCTCCCAAACCATGCCACGGTACAAAATTATATATATTTTTATTTACATGTTTTTTGTGGATCTTTTAAGATAATAACAGGCCTTTTAATCTTGAAATATAAGAGCTATAGTGCAGCTGTTTACAAATACCTATTATATGGCATCGCCAGCTATCAAAAATGAGTTGGATTTGAGCTTTAGACAAATAAATTGTACATGTACCTTTCATCAATTAAGCAGCCTCACTAAAGAAGTGTGACCTTTTCTGCTGGCGTCTTATGTGTGAGAAACAAATATGTTTAATGAACAAGGCAAATAACTGTTTGAATTGTTTCCTATTGTGCAGCTGCTTGAAACTCTAGCTTTCTCCCTTAAATGAAATTTCGAAGGTCTTTTCCGTGGAAGGCAATAACATGAAAATATCAGAGTGCATCTTTTTCCAAGACACCACGAAAACACATGTTTATTGTGTCTGCAAATATCGTACGACTTCTAGACCTAGAAAAATGGAAGTGTCAATAAATTAATATGTTTAAATTTCTTCGTATCGACATTGCTCCATGTTTGAAAAATAAGAAAATTTTAATTTTTGTCACTTGATTCAATATACACATCTTCATTAGTACTTTATTTATAATCATATCTACGGTTTTAGTGTAAAGAGTGTTTCTTGTTAGTATTGTCCTGTGCGTTATCAAGATTATTTTGGCTTATCAAGCCTGTTAATATTTTATTCCATTTCAATGGAAGTTATCGTGAGGTATAATTTCCCTCGATCTCTCTTCCTGAAGCATGAATTTTTAGATTAACTGAAAATTTGTCTTCATAAATGCTCCTATAAAAAATTTGATGATATAAAGTTATTTAAAAAAAAAGAAAGCTAGCTTTTGGTCAATTACTTGAGGAAAAGAGATCAATTTTGAAATTCACTTTTGAAAAAGTAACCAAAAAATTCCTACGAAAAGAAAAAACACAGATTAGTGCATTAATGCCCGAGGAGTTAGATCAACAGATTATAGTGCAAGCGGTTTGCGATTCCTCCCTTGAAGTACTGCCGCCAATTCGTTTCTCCGCTATAAGGGGCATACTACTGCGTTTGTACCTGTTTTCGCAGATTTGGACGAGGAAGGAAATCCTTAACACCTTGCTTAGGGTGGGAGACCTAAAAAATGTCACCATGCCTATGGTACAAAATATTGTCGCAAATAATGGGCAGCATCTTCGACAAATCTTTACCTAAACAGTGTTAATATCTTTTAATGTAGTAAAAATTGCATATAATTGCAGATATTTATAGGTTTATTTTAATGCATTTTCAACACTATTACGTTTTTGCAACACATTTGATATAACTTCTTCAAGAGAATGGTTATTCCTTTCTGTTACAAAATGGTATTCTGGTGTTAAGAGGCGAAAGCCTTTTACTGATATCTCTGTTTTGAAACAGCCCCATACACTTTTTCTGTTTTAGATTGTCAAACTGCAATGCTTAAAATAAAGCTGATTAATCTTGTTCATTGTTTAGTTAAAATCTTTGTAAGGGTCATTCGTTCAGCGACATTACGTTGTACAATTTTACATTGTACTTGGGACTTCTAGTAGAGATATTTAGAGAAACTATTAATAAGGTTATTGCAATTTTTTTCAGATTATTACTAAAGTTTGAAATAAATATTGTAAAATAAACAACTTACAGAAATAGGTGTTTTTCAATGAAAAAAAAAATCATTCGCATTTGGGCTATATTTCACTTGAATGAGATGTTTAAGCAGCTAGAGATTTGCTGTCAGTCTACATATTAATATACAAAAAATGTTCCCTAATCCTACTTTAAAGAAAGGAAGAAAATCTTGATTTAATTTGCTAAGCAGTCTCAGCATAATTGAATGCATTATGAATGAAATCGCTTCTAATACTCTTTGTCAATAAAACTACTCTTTTAATGTTCTTCTTTCCATCTGCCTTAATGTTGAGATGAACACATCCTAGTGATGTTGTTTATCTCCGACTAGAAAAATAAATCTGCACTAAGTAGTTTAAAAGTTATTGAATTGAATGTACATAACTTATTAGTATGCCAGGGGATGTCATTGAACACTATATTCAGAATTAGAAAAGGTAACCATGCCAAGAAACCACAGTGGGATCCACAAAGGAAAGAGAATATGGAATTTCTTCACACTTCAGCAGCAGAAATTTCAATTGTTTCTAATTTAAATAAAGTGCAAAGGTATGGCTCAGTTTATGGTGGTGATTCTTTCCTAATGCCAACCAATGTCGTTGTGTGCACATTTGGACTTTTTTGGGTTATCTTTTTGCCTTATTTATTTTATTGGCCTACAATATAGAGCAAACAATATATTTCACCTGAAGATGATGTTTGTAAGGGTAGATGGTAAACTAAGGAAATAAAAACAAATAAGAACAGAATGACAGTGCATAACTGAAATATGTTCAATCAAAATTACATTCATATGATGAAAGGCGTTTCTTTGGTACTTATCAGGAACATGTAATTTAATTTTAGAGAGAAATAGGCTGATCAGTTTTGTGTGAATAATTTGAATTTAAGTATGTCTAAAATTAGTTGGAAATCTTCTTTGGTTTATAGCTTGATATAATAGAAAATCAAATATAAATACTATTGTTGGTAACTGTAATGTTTTGGTGTAAGCAAGAGCTTAACCGACGTAAAAATGTTAATTTGGATTTTCGAGTTTTTTCGTAGCCACAGCTGTAAATATTCATTGAAAACTTTTGAAGGAATCTGGAAATTCGTCTCATTGATGGTTGTTTTGCAGGCACGTACACTAAATGTCTTTGTCAAGAAGCTGCAACAACTTAAGTGGAATATACAATGGTATTCACAATTTTTAGCTACCATTCATGCTCAATAAAATAAGGACATTGAGAAAATTATCAGAGATAAATAGAAAATAGGAAACTTGAACCTTTAAACCAAGTTAATTTTTGTAAGACAGTATTCACCTTTGACGGTTTTATAAATAATATCCACAAGACCATGTTTTATTTGTTTATTGGTTCTTACATTACGGCAGCCAATAGTAGAAGTGTTTCTGTTGTCACGTCTAGACAGATGCTTTGTCACATTCTTGATGGAGTTAAGAGATGTGTTTGTAGCTTGATAGATCTAAAGCATGCTGCTACGATGCCGTTGTCTCATCGACGAAATATGACTTGTCTAGAGAAGAAGTAGGAGAGAGACGAAAAGGACCTGTAGAGGAAATCAAAGAGGAAGAGGTGAAGATAGCTTAAAATAGGAAGAAGAATAGAAAAGCAGTCGGCACGGACAGTATCCCAGAGGAGGTATGTAAAAGCCCAGGGATTACTGCCCTTGCGTTCTTGACGTCATTGTTCAACAACATCTTGGTAACAGGGCACATGCCAGGCCACGGGCAGAAGAGCACCGTTATACGCATTTCGAAGAACAACAGATGTGCAAAATTGTTTCAACTACAGGAGAATCAAGTTCATGAGGCACTCAGTTAAGCAATGAAAAAGAGTGATCGATGGAAGGATCAGAAGGAAGAAAGAGATCAATGAGGAGCGATTCGGCTTCACGCCAAAGAGGAGTACGACAGATGCTATCTTCGCGCAAAAATAAAGGTGAATGAATAACATCAAAGTGATATGACGTAAAATGGGCTTAAAGGTACTAAGGACACTCAGACTGCTCCTGATGACGATCGAAAATTCACCGCGGCGACGCCTGATAACATGGATCAGCCGAAACTATAAAGAATTAGAAATTGTAGAAAAGTGACAAATATGTGCGCACCCAACTGGATTCGAAACAATACCTATAGCTATCATTGCCAAATGCACTAGAACCTGAGCTATTACCGCAGGTCCTTAATTATATCATTTCTGCAGCCTCTTTTTATAGGTATTATCATGGGTAGTGTCCTAATGAGCTTTTTTACTGGTACCAGCTCAGTCCGTTGCATCTCTTATGACTTGTTTTTCGCAACGCCTTCATTCAAATGCACTTCTTTGTGCCTCGTTGTTATAGATTTCTACCATCGTAGTTTCTTTTCTTATGGAAGCCTTTGACTTCTGAAAAAAGAAAAAAATATATTAAAAAGTACATTAAAAAAATGCCTGCTTCTTTTAATAAAGAATGCAATAAAGAATTGCTGAAAGTTTTTACAATGTTTTAAAATGAGGGAATTGTTGCAAGATAATATAATTGGGTACAGGATAGGGTTGCTGAAAAGCTAAATGTTCAAAGTTGGGCCTTAGTTCTATTCTTTGCTGATTTAAAGAACATTAGAAACTTATGTACCTTTTCATGATTAAATAAAAATCCTTTAAAAACATTATGAAAAACCAATAAACTACAATATGTATTAATAATCTTTGCAAGTTAAGGTTTAAAACTGTAGCAGAGATATAATAGATTACTACAAACATTTAAGAAGTTTTGATAAACTACTTAACGGTTGTATTGCATTGATAATGTAATCGTATTAAAAAATTGGGTCTTTTGATATGATTTTATATTCAGTGGTTAGGTTAATGCTGACTTAAAGTAAAATTTTCTGCTTTAGAATATTGATAGAACCTTAAGCGTCTTTGATTGCAGCCACATCAAACAGGACTTTCTATTTTGTCAGCTGAAAACAGCTGAAATAATACAATTTTTAACTGGGAGTAATAGTAATCGCCAAAGTAAATTATGAGCTACTATATCTAATTTAGTTTAAGTGGACTTCTTGGCGATCACTTTGAACAATAGGGATGACGTTATCAATCAAATGTCAGCAACAAAGCAAAACATAAAGAGCAATTTGTTTATGTCAGATTCATTTACATTGTTGTGCTCTAGATGAAGTGCGTTTATTCACAATTAGTTTATGAGGCTTACAGGTCTATCTATATAAGATGATCGAAAAGTAATAGCCTATCATCAGTTTCCTACTTTACAAACAAAATAGAAGTTATTAGAAAAGAACAACAATGTTTTTCCAAAGCAATTTCGAATGACATTTTTTTATCTGCTGTGGTTTCAGGAGATGAGAAAAAGATTGATGCTTTCCAAAGAAGTCTTATAAGAAAAATGCTAAATATAAACTGGCCAAATAAAATAAGGAATAAAGAGCTATATGAAAGGTCGAAAGTAAAGAAATGGAGCGAAAAGATAAGAGAAAAAAGACTCAGATGGCTAGGGCACATGTTACGCCGGCCAGAAAAAACCCCCGGCAAAACAAGCCCTTGCGGAGGCTCTGAAAACTACAAAGAAGCCAAGAGGCAGACCGATAGCCACCTGGATCTCAATGATGAATGCACAATTAGCAGAGAAAGGCTTGCCAAAAATTGGAGGTACAAAACTAGAACAACAAGCTAGAGACAAAATAAGATGGAGAAAGATAACGAAAAACTGATCTTACAAACTCTTAAATATATGGATTTTAGCGCAATGTCGACAAACGACGGAAGGCGTATTTGATATTTCAGGAGATAGTGAAGATAAGAAAGTAAAATTCATGCCAATGTAGTAAAAAGAGAGAATTTGGAAAATGTTAAAAAAACCTAAAGCAAAGAAGAAAATTTGGTCACTCAGGGCTGGGTTCGAACTTGATCACTCAGGCATCCTAGCCATCTGTTTCTTCATGTAAGGTATTAACGCTGAGCAGTAAGAGAAATATTTTGACAAACCAATATTCTAAGCAATGGTTCAACTATGTGAAGATAAAGATGATTTCTGCATTTTATTAACTTCTATGATCCTAAACAGGGCTGAGTACCACTTTAGTGAAAAGGTTTGAGCTCAGATGATAAAACTCTTACATCTATGGCTTCCTCTGAGTCCACAAAGTTCAGAACGTTTAAGATTATCAGAGGGTTCATTCGTTTATTTGGGGTTTTTTTGTACTTTCTAATATTTTTATTTGTTGGTTTTCTTCCTGACTCAATTTTATCTCTGTAATAACTCAAAAGTATTGAAGTTATAACCAAGAACCAAATTTTACAGAAATACAAATGACATAATTTACAGCCAGAGACCTTAACATTATCATGAGATTAACAATACCCTTTGAAAAGCTATAATACAGATATAGAAGGGGATAGTGGGGCTTAAATTGAATTTTTAAATCCAATATCTTAAGCCTATAAGTTCAGTTTTTTCAGAAATGCAATGAACTTTATCAATGTTTTTTATTACTCTCGGTATCATCTTTTGAGTTTTGTAAGATATAAAGTTGTGGGTAAGTAGTAGCATTGCACAGTGTTTGAAGAAGTTTAAAAAAAAGAAGAAAAATGAAAAATGAGATACTCTTATATCGATTTCATTGTCATCACTAATTTATTTTCTTTTTTGAAAGAGTTTAGGATAAAAAATTGTAAGTTGGTAAATTGTGATGGAATTATTTGCACATAGCAAAATAAGCACCAGGTATCTGAGACTAATGTAGCTTTGAAGGTAATATATCCTTATTCTCTAAATTCAACGATACAAATAACTACCTGTTTATGTACTGCTATTTACTTATAATACAAAGGATATTGGTTAATGATGTAGTACGTGTTCAATTTGTTATAATAATTAATTACAAACGAACAGACAAACAAACTTATGTCATATAAAAATGTTATAAAATAGGGTGCCAAAATTATCAAATATAGTTATTCAATGCATTAATCACCTTTAACCAAGACCTTTATATTTTGTTTAATCTCACCTATTTTAGACCTCTATCTACTCTGCCATTTATTCCTAACATGTTGTCCAAAGAAGGCTTTAAAAGAAACTGAAAGGTTTGCAATGATTGCTTTTGCTTTAGAGTATATATGAAAATATATGCAAATATATGCAAATATATACAAATATATGCAAATATATACAAATACATGCAAATATTGTATATATATATATATATATATGCAAATATTGTATATTTTCGTGGTAGTACCGGTTTGGTGATAAACCTATGTACCAAATGTGCTCAATATTAAGATAGAGCATTATTACAATTGTTCATGGAATTACCAATATAAGGTTGTTGTAAATATACGTTTCTTTCATGTTACTACCACGCCTTGAATTTATGATTTTGTAATTATATATATGTATATATATATATATATATATATATATATACTTCTTCAAAATGCCAGTCATTATCATATCTACAACTTTATATAATGTAAAAAAAGTAGGAAAAAAATGTGCATGGACTCAGGATTCTTTGCACAGGAATATCTACCTTAAATCAATGTTCTTTCTCTGTATATTCGTTTCAGTCCATTTTGCCTTGAAATTCAAAGCATTTTAGGCTAGTTTTTACATTATCTTCTTCTTCTTCTTCTTCTTCTTCTTCTTCTTCTTTCGGCGTTTCCCTTTTCAGGGGTCGCCACAGCGAATTGACTTCTTCCACTTGAGTCGGTCACGTGCGTCTTTCTCGGTCAAGCCAAGTTCCCTCATGTCATTTCCCACACAGTCTTTCCATC
>RDPX01000001.1:2930520-2949750 GCA_003991215.1 Morbakka virulenta | reverse complement strand
ACACACACACACATATATATATATAGTACTACAGGCATAGACTGCTCTGCGTTGTGATGTTCTACATAACTGAGACCTTTGAATATAGCTCAGCAGAGATGTATAACGCCGGCAAAAAACTATTTTGGGAAAATGGGGGGGAGGGGGATATAAACACAAACACACGCATATATATATATATATATATATATATGTATGTATGTACGTGTGTGTGCGTGTGTGTGTTTACATATATCAACATGAGGGGTAAGTCATTAACGATATTTTTTCCCTTCTGCCATTCAGATATCAAAGGAAGGTGTTTTTCCTTTCCTTTTTATCATGATCAGAGCATTTTTCCTCCAAGCTAAGCATATCTTGCGAAGTACCTAACTTCTCTTTAGATTAACCTACATACTTGAAATAACCTTGTAAAACTGCTTGACAACTTCACCCTTTCCCCGATTGGTTTTGTTGTTTACCTGATGTTGATCTTCCTAACTGAATATATTTTGCTTTGTTTTTTGTTTTTTTCCTACCTGCAGCAAACAAGTATAGTATTGTTGTAGCTCTACATTAATCATCAAATTATAGATCCAGAAGCAGATTATATATATATATATATATATGTGTGTGTGTGTGTGTGTGTGTGTGTGTGTGTAATAAAAGTCATTTAAAAACATTTTTCACTATGTAATGTTACAAAAATGAGACAAAGATATAACATTTTCATAAATACAACAAAATAATTGTGAATGAGACCTGATAAAAAGATAAGCGTTAGAATATTGCTTTCTTAAATCAGTGGGCGAAAAATGAAGTCAAAAAATTGTTAAAATCGCATAAACACATTACAACTGAAAATAATTAATTTGTGGAGAAATGGAAATCTTTGCAGGAGAAATCTGTTATCTTGCTTTGAAGACCTGTAAAGCTAAGGAATTTCATCTGTTGACACTTAATAAAATAGTGACTCTTAAATGATCACTTAAATGATTATGATACAAAAAAGCGAGTTCTTTTAATTGTTTTGTTTTGATGCATTGATGACGTATACAGATATCAAGTAAATGAAACATACATGTAGATTCTGTGAACGTGATCTGGGAAAGAATGAAAGCTTGTAAGGAACCTTTTAAGTCCGGTTCACACCAGTGTACTCAGGTTAATGAACAGATTTTGCAATTATGCATGAAAATGTAAACGCACAGTCTTAAATGTTGTGAAAAGGAGGACCATCTCATGATGGAAAATGGAAAAGTTTATGTATATCATTTTTGTGTAATTTTAAAAGGTATTTTTTTACTTGGTATGGATTTATTTACCCTTGTTAAATACTATAGATATAAAGCATTTTTGTAATGAATTAATAAGGATATTATTTCAGGTTTAATGACATTAATTATGAATGAGAATAAACAAATGAAAAAAAGAATTTTCACTGGCTAAAACGAAAAGAGAAAATGAATAATTCTTGTTAGTTTTTCATTTCACTTCGTCCAATATCAAACAAGAATGAGCAACAGAGTAATGATCAAACATTTTCAATGGCTATTAAACTGAAAAATTTGAGACGTTGTTGGTTGATTCTTGACCTTCTTCAGTAATAAGCTATTAACTATATTACCAGGAAAGAGGCTAACTTTTACATTCAAGCATATATAGCAAGTGGAATGCGAGAAAGTTCTTTCCTTCCGACAAAGTAAAGGAACTGATATATGAGATGAGAAAAGCCAGAGGTTTGTTGTTTTAAACTTGTTTTTGGCAAAATGGAACTTAACTTAGGAATTCTTAAGCAGCAAGTGTCACAACTTGTGGTTTGGTGGTAAAAATCACTTCCATTATCAACATGGAATAGTTTTTCTACTTAGTAAAGCAATATTAGAATCATGCTCATCAGAATGAATGAGACTATAAAACTGTAGCTGTGATACAGGGGTTTTTGTCAACAACTGGACAGTATTTTGAGGGGTTTGAAATAATGTACGAAGAATTAGAACATGTCACTTTGTCAGTTTTACAGAAAGGTATCCTAGTTTTACAACAGACTTTGGAATGCAAAATATCAAAACAACAATAAGTGGAAACCCACATTAGGAAGGTTTATGTTGGTAGCATTGAATGAAAAGCTTTAAAAGTAGCGGAATTCACAATAGATTAAGATCCGGTAATTGCGCAAAGACTACTGGTACGACTCAGGTAAACTGCACGGCATTCACTAAATTATGCAGTACAAAAACAAATTATTTAAGTCTTGTAAGGAAGGTGTATCAGATAAACTTAAATATAAGACAAAAACTAGATTGTAATCTGGAGCCTTAATGGCAATACTGCTGCTGCAATAACTATCAAACTAACGCCCAAGAACCAAAACCATGTTTTGTCAAAAGATTAAGGTCTAGTTTAGGCCAGGGTCTTCTGGTGTCATCGGAGATACATTCAAAATCTATACAAGAGGAGAATCCGCATCATTCACTTGCCTAAAATGTGCAAAAAAGGGCGAATAAACGTAAAGAAACATTTGTTTGAGGCCGAAAAAATCTTAAGGAGAAAAGAGTTATCAATCATGATGACAGAAGGAAGGTGAAATTAGAGCGATTGCATGACCACCACAAAGCAACAATTGTCAAAAGAAGCAATAAAAAGTACCAAGAGACCAATGTGTAATGTAAAGGAGCAGCAAATTAAATTTTTTTCGACTAAACCGTTTAAAACAAGGCCATTGCACAATCCAGAGCTACAGAAAAGCAGAGCATAAATAAGGCAGTCAGGACAAGTGAAAGTCTTTGATGCGAGACATCTGTCACCAAATGCATTGAATATGGCAAGAAAGCGAGAGGAAGACAGAGGCAAATGATGAAACCATATATGGCAGGGAGATTATGGAATGAAGAGAAATGCGATGTTACAAGCTTTAATAGCTAGTGGAAAATGGAAGACCATGTCAAACAAATAGACTTGGTACCCAGGGGGGAAGGGAGAGGACAGATTGAAGTCAAAATAGGTGGAGGATGACAAAATAAAACGTGGGTGTCTAAACAAAGTCAGTAAGGTAATAAAAGGTCTGTAATGCCTCAGATTTTCTGGGCTGCACTTGCTCTACACCGTTGATGCCTGTAATGTGATATTTAATTAAAAGTTGCGAGTACTATTTCTAAACATCCTCATAATGGGGACAGTAAATGTGAATTGAACGTAAACGAGGAATTCCTGGTAAGCCAGAGCTATCACCTCGCGTTGATTACATCCCTGCCCTTTGTTCACTCCGCTCCTTCGCCGCTGCCGATTAAATGGTTAGTGTGGTGTCTGGACTGGCAACTCTTTGGCCCTTTAGCACCGTTCGCTTTGTCGGAAAGCTCATCAAACCTGGTTATCCAGACGAAATAAAAGTCGTAGCATTATAAAGAGGTTTGGACGACCAGCTTCGTGTTGTCATGTTTCTAATTTGTTAACCAAACGAAAAAAACAAAGAATTTAATACTTTTCAAAATCTCAATTTGCAGGCTTCATTCTATGTTACCCTCCTAATTATTTCTTAAACGTTTTGCTGATTTAAGCTCTATTAAACATATATTGCATATTCTAAAAGAAATGTGTGTAAGGCTCCCTTCTTCTGATTAAAAATTAGAAACAAAGGTGTCCACTCATAGTCGAAAAAAATTAGAGGAGAGAATAAAGTGGCGATCAAGGCAGAGAGAAGCTCAAAATACTATTTCCAAGTTATTAAATTTTCGTTTCTTTTATAAAGAAATAAAATATTAAAATTTTTTAGTTTCCAGCTTGAAAATTCTCAAATACATACATGGGATATGCATTTATATGTCAATATTAATTTTAGTTAGATTTAATATATAACTATTAATTAAATAAAATCTCTTCTGCACTCAACAGAGTTACTATCCTCCAGTTATTGCTTTTTAAGAGTGTCCTGTTTTGAGACCAGCAACAGTAACAAGGAAGATGGTTAGAATTATCAAAAACCCTAATCATATGTCTTTATTTGTCAAATAATAGAATACAGAATGCATTTATATAATTTGTTTCGTATAGATCCATAAAATCCATACGTTATCGTCTACAAATAAGCAAAATATATAATTTTTATTTTTGAATAACAAAATTCGTTTTGCTAGTCTGAAACTACAAGAGCGCTGATATTTAAGTTTCTGACGGTTTAATTCATATTAAATCAGCTTATCCTACTTGGACTAAACCTCAATCACTCTATATACATCTATATTTTGGTTCTTTAACTTTTTTTAACTGTCTGATTAATAATTATATTATTTTGTTTCCCAGTTAAGATGAAAACACAAGTAGAAGGTCATCTGTCCTTCAACAGCCGCTAAAAATAGGTTACACAACGGAGTTTATCATTTATTGGCTTTTAATGTAGAGCACCAAATTATGTATTAAAGATTTTGTACAATTCTTATCCATTGTTGATATAATTTGAGAGATTTAAGGGAAATAAAAACTATTTTTACAAATGCAAACATTCCACTTATGATATTTCAAACAGGAATTCTCTTTTTGTAAGGTTGATCAATTGCTAAATCTCATCCAACCTATAGCAATATTGAAAGCGGACGTTGAACTGAATATGTAATATTATGATAATCACCTTGTTCACCTTTTAGGAGAGATGTAAAGCTTTTATTTTTGCCTTCCTCGTCGCGGTAAAATGGTTTCTTTAGCATCATGCAGTTGTTATCCCTAATTTTAACAATTTTCTCTGACTGCAGTTTTTATTTCATTCAGGCAGATTGTGAAGCTTTTTGATTTCTGAGAGCTTGCTTCCATCGTATGATTTCACTGTTTTAAAGTCTAAAGTGAACTCTTATTTCCAGGCTTGATTTTGTCCATTTTACTCTCTTTCTTACACCATCCAAAACTTTTAATGTAGACTACTCACAAAGGTACAAATGTGTTTCCGACAATACTAGTACATACATATTGTGATGAATTGTGCTCGATGCCAAAATTACCAAATTACCAAATTTACCAAATTTACCAAAATACCTCTGCCAGAACATCCTCAGACAAAATCCTAGAAACAAATATCTCTTCAACAAAAGTTCTTTTGGGGGATTTTTTTTTGCAGGAATTTTGTCTTGGCACCACACACGTCACAAGAAAAACAATTTTACAAGTTACTTGTACATGAATTAAAATTTAGTCTGATTCAAATTTGAGCTGTAGTCAGTACTATCTCTGTCTTAAACTTCGAAGGGACCCGTGTTTCCTTACCGACACAACAAACATCCTCCACTCAGAAATAAACTTGAAGTGGTACGGGGGCTAATCAAACCCAAACATCTGGTACTTGGATCAGATATCATAAACAAATGCATTTGAGTAGAAAATTACTTTGGGATCAATGTACCAACACACGTTTCCCACCAATTCAAACTTTTCTAAGTATTTGTGGGGAACTGCCTTGTGAGTCCTTACCAAAGCATCAAAAAATGAAAAAAAGCAAATGATTGAAGCTTTAATGAAAAGGTAATGATGAGGATAAGTAATATTTAAGTCATATCTGTAGAAAATATATTTGCTACATCAATCTGTAATACAAAATAAACTCGCTTGCATTCGTACTACACCGTCAGTGTGAACATCTAGTTCCTATTGTATGCCTGGTACATTTCTTCATAATCCTCCTTCTTCTCCTTCGTCGTCGTCTTCTTCTTTTTTTCTCATTTTCTTTTTTACTTTCTCTCCTCTTCTTCTTCTTCTACTCTTTCTCTTTCCAAAGGTTGTCGTAGCAAATGTGTCTTCTGAACCAGAGGCGGTCCTATGTGTCCTCCTCCGTGAGCCCTTTTAATGCGATATCTTCATTGATGTTATTGCTGCATCTACATTTTTGCCACCCTCTTGGAGTTTACATTTGCATACACTTGTTTTCCATTTATCCTTTATCTCTTTTTTCCATATGCCCAAGCCATCTCACCCGACATTCCTGCAGCTTATTAGAGGCCTTTGCAACACCCAAGTCTTTTTTGTTTGGTGTTCCTTCTGCACTTGTCTTTTATGTTTATTGTATATTTCTTAACTATTGAAAAAATGAAAAGGCAAAATATTATTTAAAGCATTTTCTACAAGGTCGAGAGATTTTTTATAGTAATGTGATGGATGAATTTTTTTACAAACATATTTTCGTTATTTTTAACTTACAGGCTACATTCTTAACTATTTGCGAAACCATGCACTAGGAAGCACTAACCTTGCTATTTAGAATGAAGTATCAAATTGGGCACAGTACAGTCAGATTGCTTGGTTAGGGAAACACCGAACTTCTTCCATGACTGCTCTCAATAGGAGTCGCCTCTACTTGTATATTGCTAAGTAGAAATATGTTGGAGAAAAGTATTACCTGTAGCATAATGATGAAAAGGAAAGTTTAAATTATGCTACACCGTAGTAGGACAGTTACTGAGGGAAAAAATACAATTTTGCTTTGTTATATGTAGTCATGCCTTTCAGACAAAAGTCGTTGGTAGGTAAACAGCAGAATTTGTAAGGACATTAGATTCTTAGCAGCCACATAAATGATCTAAAATTATTCAGGGTAAAGCAATTTGTTTAGAACGAACAAATGGAAATTTTGTATGATAAATATTTACATTTGATTTCAATGGGGGATAAGTTACTAAGGATATGATTTTATTTAGAATTAATGTTTTTGAACTATGGTGCCATTGGATCCTAGATATTATAAATTTTCCTAAGTCCATTCTCTAAGAGAATAGACCAAATAGATGGATGGAATATGAAGAAGATATAATGAAAGCACTTTGAAACCAGTGAAAAATCATACCTGCACTCCCTGAGGATCAGTGAGCAGAAGATATCAATGAATTCTCAAAATACATCCAGATTTAAAAAGAGAATATGAATACCAAGTGGCCTGATGGCCACTGCTCAAAGTGAGACAGTGTCCAGTTCTCAGCGGACAGTACCTCTGTTAATGAATATTTTCTTTCATTAGAAGATTTCTGGTTTCATTGAAATAAATTGAATCTTAATCGAAGCACACTTTGAGTTTCTAGAGTTACTATTGTTTTGTTGCTACTTTCCTCGGAAAGCTAGATTCTAGGACTTTGGCTTCTGAGCTCTTTCCTTTGTCACATGACTTGAATGTTTTCAAATCTCTTTTTCTAAACCTATCTGATCACATTTTCTTCTTCTTCTTCAAAGTTTCAATCACTTCGTGGCTTCATGCTTTCGCTGGTTCTTAAAAAAAAGAAATAGAAGAAAGAAGAATATTAACCCTAGGGAGTGAAAGGATTCGAGTTGTCCAACCATCGAGATGCTGTAAAGCTTTTGAGCAAGAAAATACGAAACCGGACGTCTTAAAACGAGGAAAAGTGGAGAGAACAAGTATTGAGTCAAGGGTATTGAATAACCTGCGAGAGAACAGTTTTTGAAATAAGCTGTCATTAGATAATTTGAGCGTAAGTTTTTAAGTAGAAATATTACATTTCTAAGATACTGAAGAAATAGGATAAGTTATATCGATTTAAAACTAAAGATATAAAAAGTCTTAAAAATAAAATAAATCAGTTGTAAGCTAGGTCAGCTATATGAGAGTCATGGAGTATCATTAATGAATTGCCCATAAAACACGCGTGATTTTATATCAATAGTTAATTCATTACTCAAGCTGGATTCTTCTAATACTGACTTCTGTCCGTAAAAATTCGATTAAATCTTTTATAATACAAGAATCGGATACTATCAATACTTGGTAATGCGTATATCTGACTCTATTACTTGTTTGTTAATAAAAGGTCAATATTCTATAATTAAACCGTGGTGAATAAACGATAGTCAAAACAGGTAGATGCGATCTTGATTTAAGGTTACAGGATCTGAGATATAAATGGATTTAAATATGTTGATTAAATCAAACAACATTCCATCCTATTATATGACTTAGTAGGGAACAAGACTTAAGATTTCAGCAACGATATAGGGCTTTCAATCCCTTTATCTTGTATAAAACTAAAAGATAAAACTATGCATGTAGGGTAAAGTTAGCCGACAAATCAGGAGAGGTATGGTCGATACTAAATCAGATGTCATGGTGGATAAGCAAATCCATATTTTGAAAACATTCGTATTGTTGAGGAAAGGTCTGTGTCAACAACAACTAAGGCGGAAATAATTTCTTTTTTAAGTCGTAAGAAACATATTATAAAACATATACTTAAAAACAAGACTGGATTTTACAGTTTCAGGTACTTTCACTATTTAGATATAATAAGTTGAATAAGAGATTTCTATTTCTTTACCTTTCAAAGCCTTTTCTTCTAAAATAACTGAGATATAGCAGTACACGCTTTAAGAACAATGGATCTAATAATGTATAAAAGAAAATACACACCCTCGTATATATATATATAACAGTAGTGAGAAAGATGTAATATATAACCAATTGTTTGTGACAGTTTCTAAACGGTAATAAATCAATCTCAATATTACCTAAATGTACAAATGGATGAAAATGGGGTTCAAAGTTCTCTTTTTAATACCATTTCACTTCTTGACTGGTTTGGCCCATTTTTTTTTTATCTCCACATGAATTTTACCCCTTAGACCTTACCACAATAAGCTACTTATATGCATAATAACCAATACGTCTGTTCTGACGAGTTTCCAAATGATCCAAATTGTGTTCCTGTTGATTATAATATGCAATTCATGTCGATTCGTTAAGCACCGAAAATCATAATTGATTATATCAGTTATGATGGAGTATTTAAAGAGATTCACAAGCAAGGGTTCCAGCAGTCTGCATCAATTTTCTGAAAAAGGTGCACATAAGAGGAATAACCCAAATCAAAAAGGATAAATCAGTGAGAAGATCAAAAGTAAAAGAAGAGTCAGACAGGTGACACATTATCACTGAACCTTTTTACTGCTGGATTGGAAGAAATCGTCAGACTAACCAATCTAGGGCTAAGGATTAAATATAAATAAGGATTATTAGAACAAACTAAGGTTTGTTGATGACATCATAGTTCTGGTCTATACTCAGCAAAAGCTGAACCAGGAGAACATAAAGATCATGGACAATGAAGCAGCTACAATGATACAAAGAATAGAAGTAAGGATAGATAATGAATCCATGAAGAACATGAATGTGTATATCTATTAGAGCCGAATCATTACACTGGGAAATAAAATAGGAAGAGCTTGGTAAATCCTTTACATTTCTGGAAAAAGTCAATACCCATGTGCTTAAAAATGAAGATCATGAATGAAATCATCCTCCCAGCAATGACATAGGGTTGTGAGATGAGGTCGTTTAGATGGTAAGCAAAAACGCAATGTTGCTCAGAGAAGAATGAAGAGAAGAATGAAGAGATTGAAGTTAAATATCATGAAAAAAAGACAAGTGGAGAGAGGAAACCATGAGAGAAAACACAAAAGTTGAAAACAGAAAGAGGTCAATTGATTGCACACTTGGCCAGTATGAACTACAACAGATATGCAAAAAGCAACAAGGTGCTCACCAAAGGAGGGAGTGGATGTATAGAAAGTCTGGAAGCGAGTTAGAGAGATAACCTTGAGAAAACAGCAGGGATGGCGTGGGCAAGAAGGGAAAAAATGGGCAACATAAGGTTAGTTTGTCAAGACCATCTACTTTCAGTGGAAAAACAGAGTGTGGAGAAGAAAAAGAAGATAGAATAACGACGCTGACAAAATATCCACAGGTTAAAAACTATGACCTTATTCATAATAATTACTATACAGTTTGAGAATGTTGACATTGAAACAATAAGAAACAGCTAAGATGACGTGGATGCTACTCGAAGAATAAGGCAATATTGGTTAATAAAATAATTGCAGAGAAATACAAACAATCATTAATTTTTCAGATATTTAAATCTAAATCAGGGTTGCAAGCAATGTTTAGTGAAGGGAATTACTTGTAATTGAATTTTTCTTCATACTCTTTCTGTCTATTAGTGTTTTTACAGTTCCAATGTTCTCTCCTAATTCCAGGACAAACTCAATGGTCTGCTACGTAGAAGGAAAACATTTGGCACATTATTTCGGGGGACGTAGCTGGGGCTTTAGCTGGGAATCGATTGTAAATAGAGCCAGTAATGGTCCATTACTGGCTCTATTTATACCTTGCTGTGTCTGGTTTGTTTGTACACTTCTGCGCATAGAAATACAGAAATGATATTATTTCATCTACAGAAGCAAGCAAATCAATGGCCGAAATTTTTTTGACTTGTAACATAATTTTTATATAGTATTTTATCCCTTCTACTAAAACTTGCCAATACCAGCCATTTTACAATTTGTTTGCTGTCTTCAAATATCCCTCAAGCGACACAAAAGTATTTTCTCTTTTGACCTGAAATGACACTCTCAGATCTTGTCTTGGAAGACTGNCCCAAAGGGATTCACTTGGAATAGAACATTTTTTGTTGACCAGCAGAGGATACAATTTGAAAATGAAAACTAGTTGATCAGATTTTGCGGAAAGTTGAAATTTCCCCTTATAAATGTTAGCAAAGCCGTAAAAAGCTGTAAATGACATAACATACGCATAAATTTAGATTCGTTACATAATCTATTAAAAACCAAACCCAAGACTTTAGGTATAATTACAAGGTAGGAAGTTTGTAAGTTTAAATAAAATAGGAGCCATGCAAATCGATCGTTGTAATGGTCCATTACTGGCTCTATTTATACCTTGCTGTGTCTGGTTTGTTTGTACACTTCTGCGCATAGAAATACAGAAATGATATTATTTCATCTACAGAAGCAAGCAAATCAATGGCCGAAATTTTTTTGACTTGTAACATAATTTTTATATAGTATTTTATCCCTTCTACTAAAACTTGCCAATACCAGCCATTTTACAATTTGTTTGCTGTCTTCAAATATCCCTCAAGCGACACAAAAGTATTTTCTCTTTTGACCTGAAATGACACTCTCAGATCTTGTCTTGGAAGACTGGTCTTTTGAGGTTGGCAGTATCTTGAATTTTCTCATTCTTTGTGCTACTGAAAGTTTTTAATCAAGAATTTTATTGTCATTTTGGTAAAAGAGATAAAAGTACTTTATCATAACATAAAAAAATACAATGAAAGCATTTAAACATACATTTCAAACCTTTGCATTCATCACCAATTGAAAATCAAAAGTAAAATGGACTACTTTGATACACAAAATGCTTTATAAGAAATATAAAGTACGGCTATTGGAGAAAAAAAAAGAAAGACTCTATCCAATATGATCAGTAACTTGCAATATGAAAGCAGTTTAAAGAAAATTTTAAAAGCTAATTTATTCCCAAGACTATTGCTATCTTGAATAGTAACAATGAGGTGTCTTTTTAGACTAAGATTTTTATTTGAATTTTTTTTTTACATACAGCAAGGTTCAACACAAACATTAAATGTAATTTTTAATTAAAACTAAGAGTTTTACTGAGTTATAATTAGGTTTACCACCATGTTTTGGAGGCTGAATATTTGTTAAAGCAACACTTATTTTATTGTGCGTTTTTCATTGAACCTGTCAGTTTCATATCAAAGAAGTCTCTCGTCATAAGGGACACCTACGTCTACATTACAAAGACAACTTTAAGTTCATAATCAAAACGTGCAAAATAAGTTCCGAAAGATGGGAAGAAGACTCCCTCCGCCGTTTCTCTTGGCGGGTTTAGTGCCACTCAGTAGTCCAAATATTCGAAGATAACCGCATTGCTTATGTCAAGCTGAAGAGACAAGCAAAGAAATCCCGTACTTCGATGATCAACGGAACCTTTGAGTGCACGAAGTGCGGCAAGAAATGTCTTTCCCGGATCGGTCTCAATTCACATAAAAGGGGACATCAGCGTCGAGACGCTCATCTGTCGTAGCGACGGGAGACTCAATCATCATCATCACCATTATTTGACCTGTCAGTTTCATATCATATCGATGGGTTTTTTTTGCGTTATTTACGTTATTTGCATCATTGATCCACCACCATGAGTTGCTTTGAATTTCATAATAATTTTCTCTGTTCTCCTTCCTTTATTAGAATACACAGAAACTGGATTTGCCGCTCAGTTGAAAGAGCCTTTTCGTCTCAACACAGATTTGTGGAGTTACGTGACTGGATGGAAATCCACAATAAATCCTGGATTTTTTTCATATGGTTTTCAATTTGATTCAGATTTAAAAATACCTTTTTCAGGCATTTATTTCATTTCCTTTAATCTCCATGTTTCACAGGAACATTTCTCAACAGAGTCTAAAGTTTATAAGTGGAACGTCACAGCCTGTTTTGCAAATAAAGACACTGGAAATACCCTAGGATGTTCTCTAATTACTAGTAGGCTACATAATAGTAACGAGAGAACACTTGCATTGACCAATTTTGTATATTTAGAGAATGAGCAATCGATTGCCATTGAAGCTTTAACGTCTCATAGCGTGAAAGTCAATACAGGATCATCTATTTCTTTGCATTTTCTTGGAACGATGGCATCAGCACCAGGGATGTCTTTGGTGTACAATACAATATATTCATTAGATATTAAAAAACGTTCACGGTTTCAACCAGTTGGTAACTGGATAGAAAAAAATGAAGCAGGTACATTTAACAGTTTTTCAGGTAAGATGTTTGGATTATTCCTTTATATTTCTGTGCCACATCTGTTTTATCATTTTATCTTTTTGCCTTGATGTGAATGACAAAGAACCCTGAAAAAGGTATACTCGAAAACAAGTTGACAGTGTTGTGTCTCAATTAATAATTAACCTTGCACCAATTTGTAATAAATTTTGCACCAATTTGTAATAAACTTTAAACCAATTTATAATAAACTTTACATCAATTTGTAATAAACTTTACATCAATTTGTAATAAACTTTAAACCAATTTATAATAAACTTTACATCAATTTGTAATAAACTTTACATCAATTTGTAATAAACTTTAAACCAATTTATAATAAACTTTNATTCAGATTTAAAAATACCTTTTTCAGGCATTTATTTCATTTCCTTTAATCTCCATGTTTCACAGGAACATTTCTCAACAGAGTCTAAAGTTTATAAGTGGAACGTCACAGCCTGTTTTGCAAATAAAGACACTGGAAATACCCTAGGATGTTCTCTAATTACTAGTAGGCTACATAATAGTAACGAGAGAACACTTGCATTGACCAATTTTGTATATTTAGAGAATGAGCAATCGATTGCCATTGAAGCTTTAACGTCTCATAGCGTGAAAGTCAATACAGGATCATCTATTTCTTTGCATTTTCTTGGAACGATGGCATCAGCACCAGGGATGTCTTTGGTGTACAATACAATATATTCATTAGATATTAAAAAACGTTCACGGTTTCAACCAGTTGGTAACTGGATAGAAAAAAATGAAGCAGGTACATTTAACAGTTTTTCAGGTAAGATGTTTGGATTATTCCTTTATATTTCTGTGCCACATCTGTTTTATCATTTTATCTTTTTGCCTTGATGTGAATGACAAAGAACCCTGAAAAAGGTATACTCGAAAACAAGTTGACAGTGTTGTGTCTCAATTAATAATTAACCTTGCACCAATTTGTAATAAATTTTGCACCAATTTGTAATAAACTTTAAACCAATTTATAATAAACTTTACATCAATTTGTAATAAACTTTACATCAATTTGTAATAAACTTTAAACCAATTTATAATAAACTTTGTTCTGATTTGTAAAAGGAGTAGCAATACTTGATGATAAATACTTTTATATGATCAACTTTTTTCTTTTTACTTAGCATTCCCATTAAATCTTCTAAAAGATATTTGGCTTTATAGACAGAGAATAAGTTCTAATGATGTTTGGAAGTTGTAGAGAGTACACTAAAATTGTTATTGTTTTTAGTCTGACATGTATTATTGATTGAGAGGGTTTGATTAGCAGGGTAGAAGAAATAAAATAAAGACAAAAATTAGCAGTTATCGTTGCCTAGATTTAAGTAATAGTGGCCGAGCCTGCCAGAAATTTGTAAATGTTGTCTAAAATGCATCATACGATTGTTGATAATGTATTTCAACGATAAACCTGGCTCTCAGCATTTGCAATATGAAAAGTAACAAAAAAGTCCACAACTTATATTTAAACAGCTGTTAACTTGCTTGATATAATTTACTGTTTCCATATGGATGACAAATGCTCATTGTCACATTTTCATTTTTTATCTTTTGCTTCTTCTTCCACATCTTCTTCAAGCTTTTCAGCTGCAATAAATTCCATGTTTACCTGAGCTCAGCCACTAGGATTTATTCTTGCTTCGGAATTCCATTTTGGCTATCTTCTGAAGATAGTCTAATTTTTCCAATGTCCTCTTTAAGTATTTAAATCCAAATGTTCCCCAGAGTTTCTCTTCCCCTCCTTCTTTCAACCTTTTGATTCATAGCTTAGTTTTTTAACTTCCTTCTTTGCTTTCATCTTTCATCTCACATCCTTACTCTCTTAATCTTTTTCCATCTTTTTCAAAATGGTTATCCCTAGCTTTCGTCTATAGTCGAAACGTTTGATTCTGTTCGTCAGATTAACTCCTATGATCCGTGGGAACATTTTCATTGTTGTCTTTTCAATACGTTCTGATCTTTTTGTCTTATATTATTTCCTATTAAATAAATTATATTACTTCATTTCTAGGCTGGAATGCAAAGAAGAGTATTATGGAAATACAATGCAGTGGCATATATGGCATAGCAGTATCTTTGGTCTTGGAATTGGAGCCAGGTGATTATGAAATAGCAATTGCTAATAGTAAAAGAAAATTTCTTGCAAATAGTTTAAAAGCAGTCGATAGGAAGTGCCAGGATACAATTTCCCTAAACGGACTGTACAGTTTAGAGAAAGGAGACTCCCTTCAACTTTTTATCAAATATTCCTCAAAAGGAGTAGTCAAGATATCAAAAGGCAGTTATTTTAGCATTGTCTATGTTGGAAAAGATATCCAAAACAACAACGAGTTTTCATTTACTCTAAATAACACATTATTCAGTGGAAAAAAACAATGGCAAAGCTTAAAAAACTTTATACCTAAGGTTGTTACCAAGCCAGAGTTATTAGAGGGCCAAGGTATCTCTGCTTTTGGTGGGGATAAGGTGACAATAGGACGCAGTGGGATGTATTTCGTTTTCATACAAGTCAACTTAGAAATCGACAGGAATGATACAATACAATTCTTGCATTCGCTTGGTAGAAATCCTCGTTTTGCAACTTTGGCAAGTGGAGTATCTTCCTCTGTTATTAACACCGTTGATAATGATATAAAGAACTCAACCTTGTCCTTCGGTTGTGTTATTGAACTGCAGAGTAATCAATACTTTTCATTTTTATTTCGATCAACTAAAGGAAAGATTTTCAGGGTTCTTCCGAAAAGCTGGATATCAGTAATTCGCCTTAGATTATCAGGATTTATTGCAAAAGCAACCTTTGGGTATAGACCTACTCTCATATTAGGACCAAGTATATCATGGGTACCGTTAAAGCCTTTGGTACCATACCCATCAAACACATATAGGCTTAATAGCGCAATAAACAGTAGTTTTGGAATATTTAAAGCACCACTAAAAGCAGTTTATCTTATTAGCCTTAATTTGATGTTGGTAAGCAGGGAAATGGAAGGAGTATCTTTTTCTTTGGGCTTTAAAACTCGGGGAAAAAATTCATCAAGAAGTCATGTTAAGTTGATCAAATTTGTACGGCCTCGGCAAAGCGTAGTTCAATTATCGTCACCGCTGTTATTAGAGAAAGATGATAAAGTTACTCTTCTCATACATTGCAATGGCAGTGTTTACCTTAGAGATCAGTCCTCAATGTATATCTTTCTGGTAGATTTTACTGAATCATCTCGCATTTTAATAGCCACAGCAGAAAATAAATCATATTCAAATTTTCACCAAGACTCCCATCTCTCACTTACTTGGTCACAGAATGTTTTAAATTCCCAAATGACAAGCAATTTGTTTTCCGGCATGTCCGAAATAATGATCCCAAGAGATGGAATATATCTTGTTACATGTGACGTACTTGTCATTCTTGGCAGGAAGGCAAAATTGACTCCAAAAGAATTCTTATTAAGCGTGGAAACGTCAGAATCTGACAGAGCTTTTGGGCTTCAAGACAAAATCAAAATTGACAACGATTTACCACATCAATATGCCAGTTTTTCAGCTACCGGCCTGATGAAATTAAAGAAGGGACAAAAGATAAAAGTAATTATTTACTCAAAGGACGGTGTTCAAACTCTTGACATAAGTGACGGCACATGGATGATTACTATGATGAGATCTTCGAAAGAAACAGAACAAACTGAAGGACTTCGAATGCTTAAACTCAATCAGAAGATGTTTGATTTCAAAGCTCATCAATGGTATGCTGTTAATGATGTAGAATTTCCACTAAATAGTGGCAGTTTTAAAACATCTTCAATCACAATGAATGGACCACATTTGTTGGCGACTAAACCAATTTTTGTTTTTGTTTCCACAACAGTTGAACTCCAAAGGGCAACTGGAAGGCTAGATCTTCAGTTTCATGTTTTACCTAAGAAAATTGCGGGGAGACCAGAGTTATCATGTAGTGCTGTTGCTTCATCATCATCAGGAGTAATACTGAAACTTGCTGGTTTAGTTTATCTAGAACAAGGGCAAAGTTTAGAGCTTGTTATACGTTCGTCAACTGACCAAATGGTTATTGGAGCTAGGTCATCACTTTCTCTTATTGCTCTTCAACTTCCCTCGCAGAAACACAAGATTGCCAATAAAACGGGTGATGAAGACTTGGGCTATCGTATTTCAAAACCAAGGTAAGAATCACACTTTTTATATACATATTACCTATCTACACCGTTTATTTAAATTTCCTTTTCAAATGCCTGAGAGAATGATTGCCATTTATTTGATGTTTCTATAAATGAATTAATTGCAGAAAATAATATTCAGTTTTTCTCACTAATCACGAAGTCTGATACTCAGCCCAACACAACCAACTTCTTCAATGATTATTATTTTATTGAAAGAAACAAATGCTTTTCAATGAGATACTGTGATCATATACTTGTTTTAATGAAACCAACTCAGTTTTTCACTACACCGAGCCTCTCTTTGAAGTGGCCTTTATTCTCTTTTGGTCCACCGTTCAACCCAGCCCTAATAGCGTATTTTAAATCACCTTTCATACAACCCTTTTGGTGGCCTTTCAGTATTATTTGAGAATCTGATTTATTACCTGTTAATTAAATGTCATTGGCTTACTGATGTTTTTACTTTTCTAAAAAAGAGAGATTGGGATATTTTTCCTTTTTGTGAAAGAGATTTGGAGAAAAAGTTAGAATTAAACACCTTACAACTTTCAGAGTTTTGTCCAGTTGCCTTAGTCGGTTCTTCTTTCTTTGCTTATTTTCATCCTTTTTCCTCTATTATTCTAACTACTGTTTCTCCATTTCTTCTTATCACTCATATCAGCAAATTGATCGTCCTGCTCAGAGTTTCCATATTCCTTTCGCAGCACTAAGCAGTGTTAAGAGAAATATTAATTACTGCAAATACTGCTTGGGGCAGTATATGAAAGTTTGTATCAGAGTCAGTTCGAAAACTCCAGAATATTGATCAACGAGCGGTAGAATGAGGAGATACAGGGTTATTCTAGGTGGTGTCACTTTATCAGTGAAAATGAGAAAACGTATTTTTATTAATGTTTTTTAAAAAAAGAATGTGCTGAGCTAAAGAGGTCGTATCAACAATGGCAGAGAGATGCAAATTTACATTAAAGAAATATCAATATCAGAACTGCACAATAGGGTAGCTTTGGCACATATTTGCAATAAATGACAAAACATATTTTAATCAACATGGTCTTTTCAATTAGATCTCGTGAGATAGTTCTTATTTTATGTTTCCTTTACTATTGGGTAGTAAATAATATTATCTATGGAGACAATAGCACTGCGCTAAGAACTACGTCAAAGGAGGGAAATAGGAGGGCCAAGGTAATGTAGCAAGTATAGTAATAATTCGATCAGAGAATAAGAAAAATTATTCTGTTTTAAGAAACTAACAAACAAACAACTTTGGCAGGAAAATTATATATAAGAAAATGATGAAAAGCTCATTAATATTGATACCTTAGTGTATTCAAAACAAAGAGTTTTGGGTTTTTTTTAACGTCATTTCCCCCCAGTTAATTTGGCTCAGACGGTGCCCTTTAAAGGGACTTTTGTTTTGCCAGTGAGAAATTTTTTGAAAGGATGCCCTTCCTGATGTCAACCAATGGCTTTGTCTTTTTGTGAATGTCCAAATTTTTTTCGCTTGCTCAGGAATCGAACTCGGAACCTCTTGGTTACAGTGAAACTGCACTGACCATTAAGCCACGGTTCCTCTATTCCATGCAAAAAATGATAAAAGAAAATAAGAGAACGTAATCACTGGTTATACTGCTGGAGCAAAAGCATAAATTACTTCAACTGTAAAGAAATGAAAAGTAGTATAATTCATACCTGTGATAAAAAAACACTTTTCAAAGGTTGCTGTTGAAATATATGCTGGAGATACATAAGGGATACTGAAATAGACCAATGCCAGAATGGGTAAAAACATAAATAATGGACTCAATAAAAAAATTATGAGAAATTAAAAGTAAGAACAAAGAGTGAGTAGTCAAAATACGAACTTTAGAAAACACTAAGGATCCATTTTTTTTTATTTTCTCCTATGGAATTTAGAAACTCACGATTACTAGAATCACAATATGAAAAAGTAATTGCTTCACTGAAAATTACCAATAAAAATTCATTCTTAAAGCAATATCAGTTATAATGTTACACAAAATACTGTGTATTACAAGGTTATGCGTGTAATATAATGTAAGTCGACAATTATCTAAAAGGTAATTAATCCAAAAATTATCTACTAGACTCTCTAAGCTATCCACTATATTTTGAATTATGCATTTTTAATTTATTAAATTTTTCTAATTATTTCATTTTATTTGAAGTTTCTTTTAGCTGAACCATCATTTCGGTATGCCGGTCTTGAGTTTTACAAAGTTATTATGGCATTTAGAACAGAATGCCGTTCAAAGTAAAACTATTCTAAAATAGCCAGTGCACTCAACATTTATACTTGAGGGTACAGTAAAGGTAAATTACCCACTGGTCCAGACCAGAATTACCTACTGCTACTATTGCTACTACTACTACTACTACTACTACTACTACTACTACTACT
>RDPX01000001.1:2895664-2929037 GCA_003991215.1 Morbakka virulenta | reverse complement strand
CTCTCCCCCCCCCTCTCTCTCTCTCTCTCTCTCTCTCTCTCTCTTTCTTATTTTCTTTTAAACTATCTTTCATCTATCTCTTGTTTGTCTGTCGGATCTATATAACGAGCTTTGAAATTAAGAGAAGGTTCATTTTTAGAACAAATAAAATGACAAGCATTCTAAATGATGAAAGAGAAGGCAAAGGTAATTAAAACTGACAGGCTGGTTTATGTACCTGAATGAAAGGAACAATGAAAACGACTAGTATTGCAACTTAATACTAAGTGATAGCTATCCCTTTGCATACCTTGACAGTTTCTCTCTTGTCTGAAATTCGTTTTGTTCTGAGTACAACAATTAAGAAAGTTGAAGCGGAAGATAGCTTAATCAATAATCTATGAATTGTACGTTTGATTAAAATAGTCATTTTCTTAAAGACAATAATATTTTATGAACACTTATATTTCCCTCTTACCTAATTCTATGAATTGATTTGAAACCTCTCTATTTTGGCCACTGTGTTCTCCTTAAAACTATTTATTTCGTTCGTCTTGTATAGACTGACAAATTGCAAATCACATTGATTCTTGTTTATAAGTTCCCTTGAATTTTTGTTTAACTACAGCCTCCTTTTGAATACTGCTTGCTTGGAAATACATATGATATACATCGCGTAAAATGTTATTGTGCCTGTACTCAACACATCCGTCATGACTGAAAGATGGTAGTTACCCATATGTCATAGATGTTTCTTATGATAAACCTTAATCTATTATCTTGTACTTCTTTACTCACTGCAGGGCTCAAAGAAATATGTTAGTGGTTGCAGAAAGCGGTGTTTACATTATCCTTCAGTGTTGTTTGGCTACCAAAGAAACTGGTAAGGTTAAAGCATCTTCTGTCCCTCAGAAATTTCAAATAGAGTATCTGATGGGAAATCAAAAATTCGACAGTACAAATTTCTCAGCTCCCTCACTTGCTGTGCTGGTACACAAAACAAAGAGTAATTTTATTGGTTTTCATCTGAAGTCTCAAGCTCCTCTCCAAGGAAAGATATATTCAATCACAATGTTATACCTTGAGGATTTCTATAGGTTAAAAGCAAAAATTAGCAGTATAAAGACCAGTGGGCATTGTAAAGTATTTCTGATTTCTGTCAATATGTTTATTATGTCAGAGGCTCATACCATTTCTCTTATCATGCAAGACCAAGCAGAAGAGAGGATTGTAGCATCAACATCAAAAGTCAATTCCCTGCATAAACTTTCATTTTATGGAACCCTGTGCTTTACAAAAATACCTGAAGTTTTCATAAAAACCTTTGGTGAAAAAACAAATACCCCATCTATTTTACTGCAGGGGTCCCATATGGCCATGACCTTAGTTGAAATGGATCAAAATACCGAAGGATTTAGTTCTTTTTTCAAATTAAGTGATCAGAAATTTAGTAAGGAGCTAAGAAGACTGGACGGGTTTTATTCCAATATGTCTATGTCATACGATAACACAAAATCCTTTCGAAGTCCCTCAGGTGCATTGTACTTGGACAAACCTGGAATATATCTTTTAACTATCAATGTTGCTGTTATGTCCAAAGATAACTTTATAAGGTAAGTGTGGAATAATTATATTGATATAGAATAGTTGTCTGCGCATATAGAAATAAAATAATTAAACAAAAATTAATTAATCTGTTTGTCAAAGCTAGCATCTAGTACACAGATTTTGATAGATTTGAATAATGTAAGGTATTCTTTGATGTAGATAATAGTAGATAGAAAATGGTGTATAAGATAAGAGTCACATCTTTGGAAAACAAAACTTTGTGTTGCATTCTTTAATTTATTATTCAGCTTTTACATACATACATAAAATCTGAAAAATAAATAAACAAAACCCGGACATTAACAATTAAGCACTACAACGGAAGTGAGGAAGCAATCCGACGTCATCTTGGATCAAGGCTAAAAAATCACTAAAATTTTGCATCAAACCCAAAAAGTTTGAATGTAAAGGACCACATTAGATCCTGTTGTCAGGCAAAGTACATATACTTCATCATGGTGTGCTATTCAAAAGATACAACCCTTGCCAAAGCCAACTTAATTCCAGGTATTGCCTGTTTCTTTTCACTCTGACACTGACACCGTGATACGTCTTTAAAAGACGTCATCTATAAATCTATTAACCATTCCAGTAACCATATAATTAATCAATAGGTATTTTTTTTACTGCTCTTGATTTTTTGTACTGTCTTTATGTATCATTTTTTATATAATAAATTTGATAAAACAAAATCTTTATCTTTAGAAAAGTGTTCATTAAATGGTAAAAGTAATTACAGTTATAAAAGTTATTATCGACTTGCAAGCCATTTATCTTTTTTATTAGTTCAGCAAATATCTTACTCTTTTTACAATAAAATTATTCCAGCTTTTTTGTGGCAAACAACAATATAGAAAAAATCCGGTCCACCATACGAAAACGAGCAATAAAGGAAATTTGTGAACAGTAGGCTTAGATATCTTGGACTTGTTTAACTGAGATGAATTACTCTTTTGGCGCACCATATCTTAAGAGAGGAAATTTTGAAGCAAAGTTTGAAGGCTTTTCTAGACGGTATAGAAGACAATTTCAAAAATATAACAAAAAGGAAGTTAATCCATACCTGTACTTTGTATGTGATTTAAATGTTATATATATATATATATATATATATATATATATATATATATATATATATATATACGTGTAAGTTGCTTAAAAAGTATTTTTAAGCAACTTGCACGTATCAAAAATTCTATTTTTTTAATTAATATTTTTAATAAAACTAAAAGGTAAAGAGAAAAATGTACCTTCTGCTATCAATATTTCTAATTTAGATCCACAATAGATTTCTATTTATGTGAATTTTTGTATAACTGAAAACGGTTTGATATAAAAGGTATTTAACCAATTTAGCAACAAACACAAGTAAGGTAAATACACCTCCAAAATCCCCTACATGGTCAAATTCTCATTTCTTGCTTTACTAATATAGTCTACTCTTGAAATACTTTGAAGGGGTAAATATATNACAATAAAATTATTCCAGCTTTTTTGTGGCAAACAACAATATAGAAAAAATCCGGTCCACCATACGAAAACGAGCAATAAAGGAAATTTGTGAACAGTAGGCTTAGATATCTTGGACTTGTTTAACTGAGATGAATTACTCTTTTGGCGCACCATATCTTAAGAGAGGAAATTTTGAAGCAAAGTTTGAAGGCTTTTCTAGACGGTATAGAAGACAATTTCAAAAATATAACAAAAAGGAAGTTAATCCATACCTGTACTTTGTATGTGATTTAAATGTTATATATATATATATATATATATATATATATACGTGTAAGTTGCTTAAAAAGTATTTTTAAGCAACTTGCACGTATCAAAAATTCTATTTTTTTAATTAATATTTTTAATAAAACTAAAAGGTAAAGAGAAAAATGTACCTTCTGCTATCAATATTTCTAATTTAGATCCACAATAGATTTCTATTTATGTGAATTTTTGTATAACTGAAAACGGTTGGATATAAAAGGTATTTAACCAATTTAGCAACAAACACAAGTAAGGTAAATACACCTCCAAAATCTCCTACATGGTCAAATTCTCATTTCTTGCTTTACTAATATAGTCTACTCTTGAAATACTTTGAAGGGGTAAATATATGATGTCTTCTAGCAGCAATATTTTCCTTAAGAAATAAACCTGAATTCTTTGGGATTAGATTATCTCTATTTCTTGTAAGAAAGGAACAGGTGTAAAAATATTGAAAAATTATCAGGACTTTTGTCTTTATCAAAAATCAACCACCGTTTACCCATTGATCCGTTTTCATAGAGATGCTATTGCCTATGTCTCTTTTTTGTCTCTTTAAATGACGATTTTCTCGAGTCAAAAACCAACAATTTATTAACATCCTATTTAGAAACGCTTATTTAATTATGTATTAGTTTTTCTCATCGGATAACTAAATATTAAGTAAGAATGCATTTTGGTAAATTCCATTATCAATTGCTCACATTGATATTTTAGCAAGTTCCTTTAAAAAGGCCGACCTTCTTATTCTGATATTAATTGTAATATTGATAACATCACTGAAGTAATAAAATGCTCAAGTATTGTGTGTATATTGGGTAAACTCGTTAATTATGCATTATTGCTTTTTTATGTAATGGTTTGTATTTATACTGCACCTGCTATTGTAAAAATTATTAGGCTCAATCTGGTCTACTTTTTTGTAGTTAATGAAAAGAGTAAGAGAATATATTGTCCTATTTCATAGACATTAAAGTCCTTTAAGAATATTCCCTAGATAAAGGTCATAGAACACCTCCAAAAGCTAAAGTTGTATATCGCTCAATTACAAGAAGAATTAAAACAGCTTTTTTGCTTCAATTTTAATTGCTTTGGGTAACTGAATGGATTCGCTTTCTTTCTAATATTTAAACTGTTTTCAAATGGTTTATTATTTTGTTTTCATTCAGTTTGTCATCAAGGAGTGTAAAAAGTTTTCAAAAAGGAGGTCATGTAATATTTGATAGCTTTTCTCTTGTCCTTATCTATATATCAGCAAATGTACATCGTGAAATCTCATTTTTAATCAGCCAACATTGTTTCCTTACAAAGTTATCATACAACAGTTATAACAGGAAAAAATGTTATAATATCAGTGCTTACGAAAAACACTTAGAATCATCGAAAGTTGGAAATTAATGAAAATCAAACAAAGACACTTTTTTCACAGATTCCTACTTTTAATATTGGAGTATTATTCCCATGAAAAATGCTCGAAAGATCTTTTCTACTAAACCTGTTCGACTGCCTATACTAGCTTAAAGTTCATATACCTATAACCACAAACTTTATTGCTTCACAGATAAAAACATGTTGAGAATTTGTGAAAAGTCATGCTTGATTCTTTGAGTATGATCACGGAGACGAAGATACGCTCTTTGTTGGTATGGCGTTCTGATATGTGAAGAACACACTTTTCGCTATGTGATGGTCTGTAATGACACTTTCGTTATCATTGAACCACTATGCCTTTTCCTCAAAATTAATTATCAACATGTAAATGAGATTTCTTTGTCACATATACAAACACAAACATTTTGAAAAGTTTACACTTCTTGGAAAAGTTGAAGTAAAAAGGTGATATGAATCGTCAACGAAGAATTTACTTCAATCTTTATAAAGATCAGCAATCAATAACAGGCTAATCCCAAATGATCTCTACACCACCAAAAATATAGAGGAAAAGAGAAACGTGATCATTAACGCCTGCATCAGGTCATAGCACAAAGGAAATGAAGAGGAAGAGGAAGAAGAAGAAGAAGAAGAAGAAGAAGAAGAAGAGATTGTCAGATTAGAAATTAGATAAATATTCTTTGTATACAGAGAAAAAATAAAACAATGGGATAAAAACGTCAGCTGGGCAAAGTGAAAGGTTAAAAGACCTCCGCAACCATAAAAGCATAGGTTTTGAACAACAGTTTTATCACCACATAAGATTCAAGGTAACTGATCACCTTACGTTTTTTGACTGTGGCAAATTTTTATGTTATAAAAGAATGTTGGGAACAAACAATTATGAGATTTTTAAGTAGAGGATCATTTAGTTGGGCTCTAGATTAAATGATATGGTGTCATCATCCACATGTTTCCCGATTTTTTTTAAAGATTCAAATTGCAGAAGACCGTACGCTATCAGGCAAAAAACCATTACCGTTCCCCGTATATGTTGGCATGTAGTTTTTGTTCTAATATTTATTATTAAACCTCCCCATGGCTGCGAAGTCTATCACTAGTGCAGGTCATTGTTTAATCTCCTTTTTCTGTAATAGGGCTCGGACGGTGTCTTTTGGGGTTCATTTTGGAGGAGCCATCAATCCCTTGGCCAGATTCACTTTCTGATAACGATCAATGAGTTTTTATGGGAGACGAAATAGTTTCTCGCAACAGAATCCAACCTTAGACCTCTTTGTTCTTGCCTTGTTCCAGTAACTGGAAAGCAAAGTTTCCTCTGTCATTAAATTCTCCATGTATTTTTGAATATCTTCAATACCTCTCTGTACTGTGGCAAGCAAATGTTTTAGAACAAATGTTTTTCTAATTTTTCTCATGTAGGAACTTCAAGCTCCGTGTATTAAATGACAAAGTTTCTGTTCCAGAGCTGAAAATCAATGTCAAGTCTCAAAAAATACAGACAGGACATCATTATAGTGTTAGCAGGGCCACTATAATTGACCTCAGAGCAAGAAACTTCTTGGAAATATTCGTTTCAAGCGAAGGAGCAGAAAAGGTCTCTGATGAAACTAGTCTATCCATGCTGCTACTAGGTAATTAGAAATGTCCTTGAAAACACAGTATTTACACTTTACACCCAGTATATTTACTAATGAATATCAATTAAAATATTTTCTATTCGCTTTGAAGTGCAAGGATTTAGACAACTCTTTATTAAGGTTCTCAAAGCAGTTTAAGTTATATTCTTTCATAAATTATAAATCCCCCCCAAAAAACTACCACTTCTTTGTGCTTAATTATGAATGTGATTACCATAAACACATGTATGCATTTTTTTAGGTGTGAACACAATACACTTTGGGCATATTTTTCCATTCTGAAAAAGAAGTAAATCCCTCTTTACCATCATCCAAAAGAGATGGCACTCTTCTGTGTTAAAGTGATAGCAACGAATTTCAGGTGCATGTTCATAGGGTCATATTTGTTTGTTATTATTTTGTAGGAACTTGGTTACAGCCATAGAAAACTCTAAAAGCAGAACATATTTTTTTCCTCTTTTGTAAGTTTTCCATAGTCTGCGGTTGGACCTTACTATCCAAAAGCTTTCTCTTCTTTCTTTTCGCCAGGAAAACTTTGAAAGACATTTGTGAACAATCACAAGTCTTTCTGCCCAGCGTAAAATGGGTAGACATTTTATTCTACATTTTCAAAACTGTAAGCTTTCAAAAAATGCAAAAAAGGCAGAAAATTCTGTAGTTTACACTATACTACTGAAGTAAGTAATGTTAGACTTGGTTAATAATTTACCTTTATTTTCCTACCTGTACATCAGATTTTGTGGTTGCTTTCAATCAAATTGGGGATTCCCTTGTGTTGACAGAATTGACATAATGTGGTTGATTAAAACATAAGAAGTAAACCCAATAGGAAACAAATACAAGATCTTTTCCCAGAGGACGTCGTCAGTAAAACTAGTTTTTACTGTGAAAAATGGGCAAGCTCTTTGAGCAGTGCACAATATTATTAAATAATCTCTTCAAACAATGGCAAGATCAATATGTGCACAACGTGGAATTAAAAGTTAGCAATTAGCGGTAAGATTTACCAGCAGCGAGAATATGGACCTCATGTGATCATGGTACAAGTTAACTTTTTGTTTGCTTGATTTTTGTTAAATTTATCAAACAGTGCCCAGTGAGCTGTTTTGGAGCTTAATGACCAAGCCATACCTATCTTTAAGTTTCTTTAATTTTTTCGTAGTCAAAATAATAAAATAATCTTGGCTATTTTAGCTAAGAAAATAAGGGTTTATATTTTTCAGTCAAAATAAAGTGAAGTTTAATGGCAGGTTCTTCTGAAGCCTGCATTTTTGTGGCCACAAAGAAAGGAGCGGTGAAAACAAGGTTGGCAAGTCAGAGGTATAATATTCAAAATTTCGTTGTAATGCTATCAAACCTATCAAAAAGAATTTTTACTCATCTATTCCCTACCCTTTAATTAATATTTTCAAGACAAACTTTTACATATGACAGCAATTTTTCAATGGTCTAATCCACTCCACAACTTTAACAAAAAGTAACATTAAAGATGTTGAAAATTTATTTTCACTAAATAGATACTAAAGGTTATCGCAAAATAAAAAAATTAGAATGTTCTCTCATTTCTAAAAAATGTATTCCCCTGAACGCCAAAACATTTATAATATCAAAACACTATTTTACCATAAAAATGTAACAATTGATGATAGTGATGATAACTACGATTAAAATTATGAGAATGAGAAGAGGAAGGAGAAGGAGAAGGAGAAGGAGAAGGAGATGATGGAGAATGATGGTGATTACGACGACTATGATGAAGACGACGACGACGACGATTATGATGATGATGTGAAGAGGGACGAACATAAAATTTGTAAAGAATCAACGTAGAAACATTTTGGAACAATAAAGTAGATAGTATCATTTTGAGTGTATTGGCATACGAAGTAAAATTATTTATTATTAGATCGGTTTTGAGTCAAGTAATTTTTTTTCTAGAGCCTAAAGCTGGAATTAATGTTTGCCCAAGAAAAGTATTTTATCTATTGCCACTTGCCGAGGAAAATGTCGTGCTTAAAGAGCACATTAATTTCACACTACTGTGCCAAGTAGCTGAAGATAATATAGCTGACCTGGAATGGCGGAAAGATGGAAAGGTAAAAGGAATTTTATCTTTATATTTTTGGTAGGGGTTTATAAATTTTATTGTACAATATATGTATAATAATGGACCTTGTGCAGTTTTAACCTTTTCTGTCATGGGCTAGTATTAATTAGTTACAGACAGAAATTCAGAACAGATGGACTAATAAAATCAAGGTAAAAAGGTCTATGAAGCAATTAAAAACCAAAAATATCCGATGAGTTATAGAGAGCTCCTTTGTAGTGTGAAGACCACCCAGTTTACCATTGCCATCTATCACCAGACGTAATACTCATCGTGACGATGTAGGGTCACTTATAATTCAGGTGTTTCAAGTTTACTTCTAGTTTTCTTTGAAATTCGGGACGTTTTATTTGGCGCTATGATAAAAATGCACAAATAATTATAATAACACATCCGAATTTCGATAGAGAAAGAAGAAATATCATATTGTTTATAGTGAAAGGGGTGGCAAGGAACAGCTGACAAATACCGAAGATTGATTTTAGGCATAAAAACTTCATCACTGATTTTGAAGACCGGCTTTTTAATTAGTGCCGTGATTAATATTCCTAAACTAAGTAGCATGTAAGGAACAAAGAGTCCATGCATGTCTTTATCTTGGTCCTCAGCAAATAGTGTAAAGTGAAAAATAATAAGTAATAGGTAATAGGTAATGTGAAAAATCTTACTATGAAGAAAAGCATAGTCCGATTGATTTTTTAACAAACATGATAAAGAATTAAATCAGTACAAAGGAAGGTAAAGGTAGGAATTAGTAGAACAAGATAAGTACTGAGAAATGGCATAAGGTGTATGAGCCCTGGTCCTTGTTTAAAATATAAACTGGATAAGTCAATAACTAAATAGGATCCTTTCAATAAGAACAAATGAAAACTATGTATGCACCCAACTGGGTTCCAAAATCCAATCTCAGAGGTGAAGTCGTTATTGTGCAGGAGGCTCGGCCCTATATGATTGATTGGGATAAGATGTCTAGCGACAGGGATCTGGGAAAGAAATTTGTATTGTAATGAAAGAGATGGTTTAAAAAATGATCTGAGTAAGAACGAATACTATTAGCTCAGTTGGTAGAATGCGTAAAATACCTTTGGTATTACCAAGTAAATTTTCCCTCACAAGAGAAAGATATCAGGGAATAACCCTTCCTTCCATGTTACTTAACGATGAGCATCTGAGAGAGGGAGAGAGAGAGAGAGAGATGAAGAGATGAAGAGAGGAAGGGAGGAAGGGAGAAAAATAGATAGAGAGAAGGATAGAGAAAAGAACAAGTTTTCAGAACAAGTAAAACACTTACAGAGAACAGATGAATCAAACTGTAAGTCTATAGTGATAGTAAAGTTTGCATGGAAAGATATAATTTATTTATAATTATAGTTAAGTACATATCCATTTGAGTGAAATTAAGGAATACAAACACTTTCTTGTACATGAGCTTTTGAAGAGTTCCAAGCCTCACTTGGTAATTGAGTTGTTTCATTTTTAACGCAGATCATGAATTTTTTGATTAATTCATATTAAACCCACTTGAAATCAGAACACCAGAAAAGGCAAAAGTGACCGACGTCAATGCATCCGATTAAAAAAGACAGTTACAAAGACTGTGTGGTAGTAAGGGTGTGTCCTCTAAATTTGGTATAAGGTTATAGGAGCTTTTATTTATGTTATGAATCGTAAGTATTTTCTGAGCTAACTGTCGAGAGATACGTCTCCCATCTTCATGCTACTAAACTAATAAACACAGCTCTTTATACTTGGACAGTCTGGACCCGAGTTGGTTTAAGAGGTGGCACCGTATCTGTGTTGTGTTTGTTGTATTTCTTTCTTTCGTGCTGGAGACCATATCTCTAAAACTCATTTATTGATATGATTGCTGTGCTATAGGAAATGGGTTGCTTCTTTTCTTGGTTAGTTTCCTTGTCTATAAAATATTTATCTTAAAGTTAAAGGTGACACTTTGAGTCATGCAATACCAGAACACTGCTTGATACAAGATCTCTTCTTTGACTGGGATAAAAAGATATTGTAGGCATGAAAAACAACAGTAGCTATAGCTTTGACTTTCACTAAGTCCATGCTTTGTGCCCTTTACCCACAATGCCAGTGGTGAAATAAAGGTGAAAGGACACAAGATATTAAATGCTTACTACTACAAATTTTCCATTTGAAATTTTTAACAGGTTATATTTTATCTTCCTGGAGCCAACAAAATCACTCTAAGAATTTTTGGTACGGAAATGGAAGATACTGGAATGTATCAGTGCATTGCAAGAAAGGGAGACCAAGTTGCACGCTCGAATGAACTCAAGCTGGCGGTATACGGTAAATACAGAAATAAATATTTTATTAGAAAAGTACTAGAAAATAAATGATAGAAATAAGCTTACCTGGTTCTATTGGATACTTGCAAACATAAGTAAAGGCAATTCACATTTCTTTTCATTATAATAACGATGAAGGGTTTGGACACTTCCAATTCACTCGTAATATCAATCCTAATTTTGAATTGAAAATACCTGAAAAAAAGTCGGTGTTTTAAATAGAAATTTATGAACCTACGAAAATATTGATTGCTGTTTTACATTTATTTAAACTTTTTGTAAAAATATATCAAGAAAAATAAAATACACCATGAAACGTAAAACGAATCATAGATTTATTTGTGTAATCAAAAATTGTAAATGAGGTCATTTGACTAAGAAAGAACTTTCGATTTAAGCCGATCTTAATTGAAACAGCTAAGTACCTCAATGTAAATTCTAAGTAAATCATTTTATTAATGCTTAACTGATATCTAAATTAGGTGGTCAAGGTGAGTGCCGGACGTGTATTAAAAGTACACAAAGGTCCTGCGACTTGAACAGCTTCGCACTCACAAGTCAACCCTCACGTCCGTGTCGTGACCACCGGTAACTCGCTGAGGCAAACGAGGGCTCTGACGGCAGGGCGAATAAGGGGCGCCCTGTTAAAATAATTAACCACTTCCTTGTACTGGTGACAGCATCATCAACACCGTCAAGATGGAGAAGGAAAACTCGTAAACCAGGATGGATTGGATCCTTTAGCAAGCGAACGCAGCCTTTCTAGTGGAGGTCACACGAAAAAATGATTCCGGCAGGCGACCTTGAGAAAGTCCCTGCTTAACTCTCTCTCAAATCACTTCAATTAACTTATTATGAACAATGCTCTAAATGATAGACCCCCAGTCCCGGTGAACACCCGGGGGTGCTTAAGAAATCTGCCGGAAGGCTGCTTTGCAGCAAATTTTGCCTCTTGGAATGTGAGAACATTGCATGGGGAGAATAAGATAAACACTGTTATCTCAGAAATGAAAAGATTAAATATAGATGTATTAGGAATGTCTGAAACACATTTGGACATAAATACTCCTGAAAATTTTATAGAACAAGGCCTCACATTCATACACTCTCCAAGGAATGACCTTGTACATAGACAAGGTGTCGCGATTGTCTTATCTAATAAAATCGCCAATTCCCTCTTGGACTACGAACTTGTATCTGAACGTATCATGACTNCTTTGTGCCCTTTACCCACAATGCCAGTGGTGAAATAAAGGTGAAAGGACACAAGATATTAAATGCTTACTACTACAAATTTTCCATTTGAAATTTTTAACAGGTTATATTTTATCTTCCTGGAGCCAACAAAATCACTCTAAGAATTTTTGGTACGGAAATGGAAGATACTGGAATGTATCAGTGCATTGCAAGAAAGGGAGACCAAGTTGCACGCTCGAATGAACTCAAGCTGGCGGTATACGGTAAATACAGAAATAAATATTTTATTAGAAAAGTACTAGAAAATAAATGATAGAAATAAGCTTACCTGGTTCTATTGGATACTTGCAAACATAAGTAAAGGCAATTCACATTTCTTTTCATTATAATAACGATGAAGGGTTTGGACACTTCCAATTCACTCGTAATATCAATCCTAATTTTGAATTGAAAATACCTGAAAAAAAGTCGGTGTTTTAAATAGAAATTTATGAACCTACGAAAATATTGATTGCTGTTTTACATTTATTTAAACTTTTTGTAAAAATATATCAAGAAAAATAAAATACACCATGAAACGTAAAACGAATCATAGATTTATTTGTGTAATCAAAAATTGTAAATGAGGTCATTTGACTAAGAAAGAACTTTCGATTTAAGCCGATCTTAATTGAAACAGCTAAGTACCTCAATGTAAATTCTAAGTAAATCATTTTATTAATGCTTAACTGATATCTAAATTGGGAGTTGATCATATAAAGAAAGAGTGGTCATAAAATACGGCAGTCAATGTCCTCCACTATGTTCGTTCCAGGGCATCATCCTTTGGTGCCCCAATTCCCTTCATGTCCTTTCGGATACATTCTGTAAACTTTAGCTTGGGGGGTCCTATTCTTTTACTACCACGTGGTGCCATCTCCATTACTCTCAGGGAGACAAAGTTCTGTTCATTAACTTGTCATTTAACTTGCCCCTCTGTGATATTCTCACATTCTTTCACTCAGCTTATCATTCCTCAAGTAATTTCGTAACAGGATGAATTGTGATAAATAAAATATCTGGTCCGGGGCTTAAAATCCTCAGTCTGCATAAGAAGCAGGAGGGGAACTAAGTGGTTCTTTGAAATTTAAATATTAAAAAATATATTATATTATAATAATGTTATATTATAATAATATAAAATTCCGTGTTCATAATGCATGGAATCTTATAAATTTTATCTAAATAAAATCTAGATAAAATTTACAGATAAACGTTTTTTCGATATCTGAGCTGGTATGTAACTTTTTAAACGTTTGAGCTATTTATACAATAAGCAAATCATACTTATACTAGCAGAAGAAAATATTTGAAACCTATAATTTATTCCAAGCCAAATGAAATCCTGTTAAAATAATTTGAATAATCAGAAATTAAAAATTAAAAGACAGCAATATATGCAATATTTTGTATTCCTGGTTAATTGTATCAGGCATAATATCATTAAAATGCAATAGTACACACATGATCATGCAATGAATCGAATAGTATATAAACATGCAATATATCATTATATATTAATAAAAGGGTCCATTGGAATTTTCTGTAATTCTACTTAATATTGAGCAAACTAAGCACTTCTATTATATAGGTTAGACATCGATTTTAATCACAATTAATCTTGTCAAAGACATTTAATCTTTCAGTAATTTCCTGCAAAGAAAATTATTTTACCAAACTATATAATTAAGTAATCCTAGCGATCAATAATTATGATGCCAATCTCAATTCTTTATATTTAGTCCCCTGAATGATATTTTGAGTAGATCTGTGCTGGTTGGTTCATTTAAGAGGTTTAATATGAATAGTACAGTCTGTTTTTCTCAGTAAATATCATGTTAAGAGCAAATATTGTTCTATTTTTATCATTAGTCAGTGTGCTAAAATTAATAATTAACCTAATAAAAGGAAAAAAGGAAAACAAAAAGATAATGATTTTTTTTGCTTTATTGCTGTTTGAATACATAAAAATAGAATCTTTATGTTATTTTTGTCTTTTTACCTATTTTAGAATTTCTCTGATGATTTCAAAGGCCCCTGTATAATTTTTTCCTCTATTTTTTTTTAAACAATTTTAAATGCAAAAGTAGATCAGCAGCTCTAATCTCACTTTAACAGTATTTTTTTAAACCTTAGATCCGGTTCCTGTAATATTTCCAAGTAATGGAACAGCAGACATTTATGAAAATGGGCGTATCGATGATGTTGTTTTCACTTTTAAAGTTCAAGCAGCAAAGCATAGTTTTGATGAGCCAGCAAAAGTGCAATTAAGAATTGAAAGTGGTAAGTAAAAGTAACATGGTGTTTTGTGCTAGATTTTACAACCTTGTATCTCTCTTCCTTCTTAACATCAATGATCTTACTGGTAATTTGCTTTTATTCATCAATATATATCCCGATGAAACTACCCTGTACTCTGGTATTGACTATAAGGCCACTCATCAGAAACAAGACAAACTTCGGGTAGCTTAAGGATCTGACCTTCAGGGTGTCAAAGAATGGGGGTGGGGGGTGGCTGGTTTCTTTTAATGCGGCTTAAATACAACTAATGTTATGCATAAAAAGCCGAATCCTTTTTTCTTACCAGTATTCATGAAATATCATTCTGATGTTAACCCTGGTGAGGCTGCTTATCCTCTTGAGGAGTGCTCCTTAAGGAGGATGCTCCTCCTCTTAAGAAATGTTCATCAATGAGGATTTTTAGTTTGCCATTTTCTCCAGATCTTTCTTGGGGTTCTGATATTTCTTCTTTTGTCAAGTCTGCTTCTGAAAAGAGTGTTTTTATGTATCGTACTTGAGATTACCTTACACCTAAGGCTACCTTGTATCTCTATAACTGTACAATACGTTTTTGCATGGAGCAATAATGCCATACCTGAACAGGTGCTTCCTTATCTTATTTTTATGTTTTTAATAGAGTCAGAGAGGTGTTTTCTACTTAATAGGTCCAAATCTTCCTGATACTCTTCAGTCTTTGTCTCATTGATAGAATGCAGCTTATCGTAGTCTTTTCTATAGGTATGTGAAGTATAGGAAGTTTTCTTCGCTGGTATGAGCTCAGTTTGTTGCATCGTATGTGACTCGTTTGTCTCAAGGTCTTCATCCTCATACAGTTCCTGTTCCTCATTATAATAAATATTTTTTTTATTGAAAGTTTTTTCCTCGGACGACAAGATTATGGAACTCTTTGGGTTCCGAGTAATTTCATGCTGCATGTGATTTGAGTGTTGTTAAGTCGAAGGTTGACTCTTACCTCTTGAATTAACCTTCTTTTTCCTTTATTTGTTTTTTCTGTCATTTCTTGTCTGATCCATACACTTAGTGGCATTACGTCTTAAAGTCTTAAATGGCTTCTAACCATTTAATATATATATATATATATTTATGTATATATATATTATATTTGTGTAATTTTGTGTATTCGTATCAAAAAGTGCTCAATGCATAAGCAGAGCAATATGCATAAGGTAAAACATGAAAAATAAGAACTATGATTGCAACTAATAGTTTCACGACATTTCGATCAACATGCGTAGTGGCATTAGTAGCATGCCTGATGATCGAAATATCGTGAAAGTATTAGTTGCAATCATGGTTCTTTTTTTCGTGTTTTACCTTATGCATATTACTCTGCTTATGCATTTTATTTACTTTTTATTTTGTTCTAATAATTTTTTTAAGCAGATTACCTCCATCAATTTATTCTGTTAGTCACATTTGTCACCAGACAACCAGCATCGCCGTATAACTCACACTCAACTTCAAATTAGTAAAAATCAACGTATAACCCATGGGTTATACACCAGAGATTACGGTATTCAAAAATTTTAATTGATTTGTTTAATCTAGCCTAAAAAGGATAAGGAAAACAAAGTAGAACTACTTCACTTATATTTCAATTCTTTTCTTAAAGAAATGACAGAACTGGATCTTTCCATAAAATTGACTTCAGTCAATAAATAAAAATAGATAAAATAAATGAAATAAGTAAATAAATAAATGGATAAATAATTAAATAAACTAAATTTAAAGAAAAATAATTTGTCATCTAAACGATATTTATGCCCTTTACATGGAATAATATACTTTGCCAAATTTCTCTTAATGATTCCAATTATTGTAACTTTGTTGTAATTTTAAATGAAAAATGTTCTTGGAAAATAAGAATTTTTATTTTTTAGGGCAACTTGTATTCTTAGCTAAAAGCAATATTGACCAAATAAAAACATTTTATTTCATTTAACACCAAAAAGGACCCTACAAATTTTGCTTCGAAATTATTTGTGCTCCAAGTTATACTCGATTATTACTTACATCTATAGTTTTCATGCCATCAATGCCTTTTGATGTTTGCTTATTTTCACTTAACCAGACTCACCATTTAAAAACTCATTATCTTCAGATATTTTTATATCTTGCTCTATTTTATGGACTGTTATTCTATATTATAGTAAGTTCGTATATCATATTTTCAATTTTATAATATACATTGTTATGCCCTTATACTATATTTGAATATATGACACTTCTTGGAGACGAAACTATGATTCTGTATTTTTATTCGTTTTTAGGAGATCCTGAAGGAAATTTTTACATTTTTCCAAATACAACAAGATCAGAAGCTTCTGTTTTAGTAAAGAATCTGTTGGATTATGAAAATCAAAAAACATATAATTTGACTATTAGAGTAACCAATATTGAATTCAATGGGACAGCGGAGAAGGATTTTTTTTATGTAGTTAATGTTATAGATCAAAACGATAACAAACCTGAATTTCCAGCATTATTACACAATGTGACACTAAAGGAAAACACAGTAGTTGGATCAGTGATATATTCTATCAAAGCCTTTGACAGTGACAGCAAAACCAATGCAAAAATAACATACTCTTTATTGTCAAATGCTGATTCTAAATATTTTTCAATCAATAACATAACAGGAGAAATAAAATTAGCCCAAGAATTAGACAGAGAGAAGCAAGACAGACACGTGGTCTTAGTTATTGCAGCAGATTGTGACTTTCGCTCTTTTGCTGAGGTGGTTATTTTTGTTACTGATGTCAACGATAATGCTCCAAAATTTCATGGCAGTCATGTTTCTCTTGTGATAACTGAGGCTACCCTGCCAGGAACTGTTCTTGTTCAAGTCCATGCAACGGATCCTGATCTAGGAAAATTTGGAGAAGTAAATTACTATATCGAGGAAGATGCAATGAAAGATGACTTTAAAGTTGATACCCAAGGGAATATAGTAACCTTAAGTCCCATTGAAAAGTTTGCAGGTCAGTCCCTGACCTTTACAATAAAAGCATTTGATGGAGGTGGATTGATAAGTGAGAACAGATTTGTTGCTTTTGTGAACGTCAGCCCAATATCTTACTTTAAAACTCCTCGATTTAGTCAAAATGTTTATTCTGTTAAAGTGCCTGAAAATACATTGAAAGGAACACAATTGTTTAAAGTTTCTGCTTCCTATAGAGTACAAGGAGGTGACTTTAAGTATCAGATAGCTTACAAATTAAGTGATGAAGAATCTTCTATTGTCACTGTAGAACAAAGTTCTGGTCGAGTGTTTTTATCTACAAAATTAGATTACGAAACACAGAAGATTCACAAAATAGTGGTATTAGCTTGTGATCGCTACGCTCATTCCAGATGTAGTGAGGCTGTTATTGAAATAATTACTGTTGATATAAACGATAACTCACCTTCTTTTGTTTCACCTATTGTAAACATTACTTTATCTGAATCGACACCTGTCGGAACAATGGTAAAAAAGTTGGAAGCAAGGGACTTAGATGGGCCAGAAAATAATAGGATCAAGTACAAAATTTTAAATCCTAATAAACAGACTTCTTTTATTATAAACGAGATAACTGGTCAACTTATATTAGCACAAGCACTTGATTATGAATTGCTCAGAAAATTTCTTATTATTGTCAAAGCAGAGGATTCTGGGACTCCTTCTTTGTCCGGAATTGCAACCATCAATGTTGTTGTTCTAAATGAAAATGAACATTCTCCGGTATTCGATAAAAGCGAATATCAGGTTACAGTTACAGAGAATAATCCCATTGGCATTCAAATAGGACAAGTACATGCAAAAGATTTGGATTATGAAAATAAAGTAAAATACAATATTAATTGTGGAGATGAATTAGCTTGCGCCAAATGCATTCATATTGATGAAAACACAGGTATTTTGACAACAACTTGCAGCTTTGACCGTGAAACAAAGGATAAATATCAGTTTGTGGTAGAAGCTACCGATTCAACCAAATATCCATTAAAGTCTTCAGCGTATTTTACTATTGACATATTAGATGTCAATGATGTTGCTCCAAGTTTTATGAATCATAATATGGCCGTTAATATATCACTAAGTACTTTACCAAATTCCTATATTTATTGCATTGAAGGTGTTGATAAAGACTTAGGCATGAATAAAAAAATATTTTACAAATTCATCCCACAATCAGATTATTTTGGAATATTACCAGGTGGTATCGTTTATCTTAAAAAAGATATTGATTCAATTTATCGAGAGAAAAAAATTGAGTTGCAAGTGTCAGCATTTGATAATGGATCTCCTAGACTGTATTCAGCAAATATAGCAAACTTGACTATTTTTATTGTTGGAAGCTTTCATTCCAATTTTCCTGGTTATGAATATTTACCAATTGATGTTTACGAAAATGTGTCTGTTGGTAAAGTTATCGGAAAAGTACAAAAAGGTTCTCCTTGTTGTTCCGTAAGATATAACCTACAAGGTTCTCCGGCATTCAATTTCTTCTATGTTGATCCTAACAAAGGTAACATAATTATTAAACAAAGACTAAATTATGAGTATATCAACTCCTTTACTTTTACCGTATTTGGATATACTGGAAGTCAAGTAGTATATAAAGGGCTTCTTAAGATTAATGTTTTGGATGTAGAAGAAAAGCATATATTTTTTAAAAAGACAAAGACTGTGGTACGTGTCAGTGAATTGGCTCACATAGGAACAATAGTGAAAAAAATGGACATATCCTATGAGGGCTATAAGAATCCCCCAAATATTTTATATAGACTAAAAAATATTGGTAGCCAGCAAGATTTATTTTTTAAGGTTAATAACGACGGACTAATAAGAGTATCAAGACAACTTGATTTTGAATCGAAGAAGAAACATCTTCTTCAGATAACTGCGGTTGATATTGGGTTTACAAATATATCTGCTGTTGTAAATTTAGTAATTATTATTTTAGACGAAAACGACAATAATCCTATATTTCATAATTTAAGATCAACACTGTTTCTTTCTGAAAGCAAAAGACAAGGAGAAATCGTTTTTAGCACTGAAGCAAAAGATGCAGACAGTGAAGAAAACGGACGTATTTTTTATTCTATAATAAGCTGTATTCCTGTACGTGATTTCGAAATTATCGCAAATACAGGTGACATTCTTGTTTTGCATAATTTAGACTATGAAACAACAAAGGAGTATAAACTTCACATTCAGGCAAGAGATAACGGGGAAATACCAAGGTACAGCATAATGTACATGACCTTCATAATTCAAGATGAAAATGATAATCCTCCAATATTTCCTTTTACTCGAATGGATGCCTACATTAAAGACGATAGTCCTGTCGGAACCAAGATAGGAAAAGTGCATGCTGAAGATAGAGATGAAGGAAATAATGGAAGAATCAACTATCAATTTTCAGCAGTGAAACAAAATTTCACACCATTTTCTTTAGACCCTATTACTGGTGACATTAAATTGGAGGATACAGTGATGAACGCTACTAACTACACGTTGACAATAAGTGCGTTGGATAATGGAGAACCACGCCTAAAATCGGAAACACACCTAGTACTTTCTGTCCATGTGTTTCAAGATCACCCAACAGCCTCTCTACGCTGTTCTGTTGATGATCTCGCTTCGACGTACATAGAAGTGAGGTTCAATTTGTATAGTTACTTTGGGGAGAAAGCCAATGGTATCAAGAGGTTAACAGTTCTTGCTCAGGAGTACCACCCTGATGATCCTGAATGTAAGTGAAAGCTTTGGAAAGATTTTAGTAAGTCCTAAATTCATATGCTTTAGAAGTTATAGCGTATAAAATTTATAATGACAATTAACAATAGGTAAAATTAAGTAACAAGTTTATGTATGTTTGGATTGTTTTTAGGGTAGCCTAATGAAAATAAATAAAACGACTCTATTATTGATTACATTAAAATGTTTCAGGTTATATCTTAAATCATATTCAGCTTTAGGAATAGTGGCATTAAAAGTTGTTGTAGTAATTAGGACATACAGTGGTAGTACATACCGGCGTCTTTCAGGAAATTAAGGAATTAAAAATGCTGTTTGCATGACACTTACTTTGAAAGTGAAAAATGATAGCTAAGACCAAAGTCTTTGATATAGATATAATGCAACCAGTGTAAGAAATGTTTATTTTGTCAGGCACCTGATAACGTATTTAATATATTCTTGATAGGGACAAAGAATGCTTTAAAATAATGTTTTAATACAAATAAAGAATAAAAATGCTACAGTTTTCTGTGTCAAAAATAGTTATAGTTTCATTTCCTACCCAAAGATTTGGCTAGTTTAAATAAGGAGAAAAATTCTTTATCTAAATCTGTAACTAATTAAAATATTTATGTAAATTTTTAAATAGTTTTGCTGATGAAACTTGAATTAAAATACTTGTAAAATTCTAATCAAAATTTTTTCTGAGTAAAATTTGTGAAGGATAATGTGGAACTATTAAGAAGTAGCTGAGAGATAAAATGCCAAAGTATTCTATAAAATTTCAATTTTCTCTGTTAAGTGTTATAAAGCTTTTATCCAAAGGTTATTGCTTAATTGAGAAAATACGCTACTTCATATAACTTGCCGACAATATTATAGGATTTTGTTATTTCTTTGTAGAATATTATTTAAAAGTGGAAACACAAAAGATGCCTATCCGAGTGTGAAAAACAAGTAAAAAATGAATACGGTTATTTAAGAGAGCGCTTAATTGTCAAGAGGCCCAATTAATGGTATATTTTATGATAAGTAAATCGTCTAGTTCCTTGAATAATTACTGAAACTTGATCAAAATGTGTTGGGATTTGTTATGTTATTTTGAAAATTCCTTGCATCTGATGAGCTCCTATCCTAACTTATATTTCACTGAGATTGGAATATGTAATGTGAAAAATAAAACAGAACTTCTTTAATTAACACTGACGTTATTTTTCTTCTTTGCTGTCGTAAGTACAATGCTACATAAATAATATCATTTTTAGTGAAGTTATTTGACATCAAATAATGTAAAAATTGTCTGTTCGTGAAGACACCATCGTTATTTTCATTGACTTTGGGGAGCTTTTATATAAAGCAATTTTATGTGTACAAGATCTATTTTACTCCAGAACTATAAAAACAGTAATTTTTGAGTTTGTTAAAAACTTTTCACTTTACTTTGATTTTTTAAATATTTTGTAGTTAGTGCGTATACCCAACTCCCGCCACTAACGTGGTATTTGGTGAACTACAAAAGAGACCACAACAAGAACTATCTAAGGAGATATTTCAGTGGATCAATGATAATAAAGGCGAAGAAAAGTAGGAAAAAGAGAAATTTAGAACATAAAATGAGTGAAATCTCCTACAGAATCGGGATTGAAAAAGGGTGTGGAGAGGATAGAAATGCAAAGGAAATATGCAATGGCCCTCTTCTTCCAGGAAACTCATATAGGCAAGTATGAGTTTATATACCATTTTATTACCATTCACCTTATTATTGACTTAATATAGTTTCTAGTGATTATTGTCTTCCTTCTTTTCAGTTACTGTTGTGTTAGCTGGAAATAAATTAAAGGAGAAATGTCATTCAGAAGCCTATTTGCCTTGCAAGCTCACAACAAAACTAGTATCTTTTCCTCTGTGTAAAGAAAATGAAACTAGATCAAAACACTTTCTGGAAATTTTGTATACTATGATAATATACATATTAATACTAAAAAAGTAAACTTAATATTGCTTGCTCTTTACAGTATAAGAATACATCTGTAATATCCAGAATACATCTGTTATCTCTCTCTATATATATATCTATATATCTATATGTCATTCTATTTATCTATCTATCTATCTATCCATCTATCTATCTATCTATTTATGTATCCATCTATCTATCCTTATATCTATCTATCTATCCATCTATACATCTGTACAGCTATCCATTTATCTTTTGCCTCATACAGATAAGCTGTATAACATTCACTGTCTTATTAAAATTATATTATTTAGTTGCATTAGAGCAAATCTATTAAAATTCCATTCTGATCTCTGATAAACCCGATTAAAAGCTAAGAATTCGATAAGAGAAGTACAAAACAAGACTGGGTGGTGTAGCGGCCGTGGTGCATATTTCAAAATACTGAATATCTTTCATTTCTTTCCTGTCTGCCAACAGAACAGCTGAAATTTTTAGAGAAAGAAGCAAGTCTTGCCAAATGACTGTTTATTTTCATTCTCTTGTGTTTTTCTGGTTGGATATTCAAAGGTCATTTTTATTTATAAATTAAATATGTTGTAGAAAAAATTAATGAAAAAGTATTTCCGATTACTAAAAGGGATGATGAAAAAGAGATTGGCATTAAAAAAGCAAACTTTCCCAAGGATTCATCATAGAAAGTACAGTTCTTGCTTTAAATATAGCGTGAAAATGATCAATGGCCTCAAAACAATTCTTTACCAATGACCAAGGAAAGACTACTCAAACAAGCGTCATGCACTAAGATTAACTGGGTTACTCTAAACAAGGAAAGAATACAAATTGGGCTGACTAAAGACAAATGATACTATAGATGTAAGAGCTTTATCATGTCATGAGTCGTAAGCTTTTTCTGAGCTGAGCTCAGAAAAAGCTTACGACTTTTACGTACGACTCATGACATGATAAAGCTCTTACATCTATGGTTTCCTCTGAGTCCATAAAGTTCAGAATTTTCAAGATTATTAGGACAACTGATACTATTAGAGATACCACAAAACCTAAATGTTTTTGTAGTGCTGTAAGTCAAACAATTAATTACATGTTAAAAAAGGGCCCTTTGAGCCCTTTTGCTTTGATCCCGGAGGTTGACTCCAATATAAGAAAGTGGTACTCAACCGTGCTCCTAAATTCACAGAAAAATGGGATGTAAAGTTGTGCAAATCCTAGGATCCTGAGATTTTTCAAAAGGAGTAAACATTTTGGCCGTTGGAAAGTTAAAGTAGATTGACAGTGAAAACGGGAGAATTTAAAAGTACAGCGTCAGTGAAAGGGTACTTTTATTAAATACTCTAAATAAGGACGAGTATCAATTTTCACATTGGAGTACATATGCCTGGGCTCTGATTAAAATAAAAATAAAATGGTTATGAAACAGAAAAGGCATGAAATCTCCACCACGTGTTTGGAACGGTAAAAAAAACCCACACAAAAATATAGGTAAGCCAAAATATAAAAATCCATCTTAGACCTACAACATTCAAATGATATGATGGAGGTAAGCACTTAGAACCCAAAGACCTCCATTACCAATCCACCAAAGGGAAAAAAATATTCATAGAAAAGATTTATTACAGAGGGGAGAAAAAACTGAATAAGGATGAGGATGTTGGGAGGAAATAATTAACCGAGATGGAACAAAACGAGACGGCACCAGCAAGGAAAGCTCATCGGGACACTCCCTATAAGAATATCTACAGAAAAGACTAAGACTAGCCACATTTCGTCGACGACACAAAGGTTGAAAAGTAGCACAGAAATTTGGACCTATCAATTTGAAAACTCATCTTTGGACCCTATCACTAAGAAAAATGCGATGAAAGACAACCTTTGACCATATTTGATCAAAAACATAATTTTTAAATTTTATATTTTACAAGGATTTTTCTTTTTTAGAGAAACAATACGACAAAAAACATTACAGGATATAAAACGTTAGTGACGTCATGTCCAATTTATGCCATTACGTAACATAATTTTCACAGAAGTACTTCTGTTAAACCAAAACAAAAAGGTATTTTTAACACTTTTTCATTGACCAAAAACAATTACTTAAAGTGAGGTTCATATAAAGAGGTTTCCTATTAAAAGGTTTCTGAATGTGATCAGTAGCTTACTTTTGCAGGCATTTACGCAACCAAATTAAATTTGTCAATTTTGTGTTACTGGAAGTTACCGTTTGGTATCTGTAAAATTCCCTATCTCATATGACGTTACTGACCATGATAAAGTGAAATTGATCCCTTTTGTCCCTTTAGATTCCAGCTGATGACATTTTTTGGGGACAACAATGATTCTGTCACTACATCGTTTACACCAGCTTACAGAACAGGTAAAGTAACCCGCTCGATATGTGAGATCAAATTGTGATTTTGTCCTTTTACATTTATGGATATTTGCAAGACAATTTTTTTAAACAAGGATTAATTAAAAAACTTGATTTTTTTGAAATACAATTTTTTGGGGGAAAAAAACAGATTATGCAGCACATGGAGAAAAATCGTTGAAATTTGGAATAACTCTCATCAGAATAGTCTAAAATTATAAATGTCTTCTTGTTTATCATGTGCAATAAAAGATTCTGAAATATACACCATTGTGAAACTAAACAATTAGCCATTTGTTCAAAATGACATCAAGTGGTATTTGAGAATAAGATTAGATTTTCTAGTCCTTCCTTTCTCATGATAAGTCCCATAAACCTCATCTGCCTTTCACGGATTGTTTTTATCAGACACCTTTCTGCTCTAGCTTTCCTCATTTGTTTGATGCTCTACCTATGATATTCTCATCATTCTCCTGTAAAACCACATTTCAACAGCTTCTAGTCTCTTTTGCACTGATAGTGATATTGTCCAGTACCCACAACCATATTACAGAGTAGGGGGCAGCAAAGTTTAAAAAATTTCTTCCTTCTCCCTAAACCAGTTGTAGCAAAGGTTTTGCCGATTGGATGCCCTTCCAGTAGAACGGTATCTACATTTTTATCGTTATAAAAATTACAAGTTTATCTGTACGAAAATTTTATCTGTCTTAAAGCTTTTATTGAGCAAAAAATATGGAGCCGTGGTTGCTCGGCCCCTCTTTATGGTGCACGGTCTGCGTTGCTTCAAAGTCTTTCAGTAAACGCCAGAAAAGGATTTCATTTTCTTCACCGGCGGAAAGAGGTGGGAAAATGTTATGACAATGCCCTGAAATAAAACCGATTTTACCCCATTTACCCCTCCCCCCGACGCATTCCAATTGCGTTATATGTGGCAGATAATCCTAAAAAACTGGAACTTATGAACTTGGCTTATCAAGCTAAAGTCGACTCTTGTTTCTTTGGTCATAATTTGGTGCTGAGGAGAAAACTGGAAGTTATTTGTTGTCCTGATAATATCTAACTGTGCTTTCTTATTTACAATAAAAAACTCAATGAATAACTATGGTCTCCTAGCAGAAATCCACTTTGAAAGTTACTGTTAATCTCCATGATGTCAGATTCTTTATTTTACAACAGAAATTGTATTTTCCTTTCGATAAAAGCAGCTGTTTCTTTACTAAGTTAACATTGACACTGAATGGAATAAATCGTACTTAAATAGAATGATAAATGCCATCCACAGGGATGGAGCAGTTCTTTTGTGGCTTCCTGAGAAAAGAATTATAGAAATAAATATGTGAAAGGGTATTCTTGTTCTCAGAGGAGGTTCCATCATATGTAAACGGTTTAGCAGAAAATAAGTTAAAACCAGATCAATCCTATATTTCTGCTCAATGGTAGTAATCACAAATGTCAGACTCATGTTGCGAAAAATCGGTATCTCTCTAGAGACAGGCAATGACTTAATATTAACTCCGTCAGATCACATTGCTCAGAATAAAACTTGTTTGTCCATGGAATTCAATTATAAAACAGAAAATAAACAGTACTATCTACGAGTCATGTTCTATCCCACATCCTTTTTAGCAATGCAGTTGAATGTTTTCAAATCCGTTAGTCCAGTTGAATATTTAGATTCATTTGTTGATAAAAAAGGCTTGTTCATATGGTCAATTTTTGTGTTAAGGTTATTCTTAGTTCAAAGAAGAAAACTCTCTCCTAACAATAAAGTTTAATTTTAAAAAGTTCCCTAACGTAATATTATAGTTGCATATTTTAAGCTAAAAGTGGTGTGCTGATTAATTATTCAACAGTTTTCCCTGCAACCTATTCATTAAGGTCTCTTAAAATTACTTTGCCATACTTAGTTCTCACTGCTTTTGCCTGAGAAATGATACTGCCATTTCTCTTTGACAGAAATTATGGTCGTTTATCAATTATGTTTCTTAGCTTATTATTCTCTATTCAAAGTTTATTTAAGTTGGTTTGTATAATTCCTTTTAATTGATTGTGTGGTCGTGTGGTCGTACATATTTGACTTTTTTGAAATTGGAATTCTTTTCAATATTGAGAACATTTTTTCTGATACCATTAGTCACAAGTACTGGTGTACATATACACAGTGTCTTTGTCAATTATAAAGAGATATTGCTAATTGTGTCCGCTGTATATAAATACAAGGTTGAGTTTCATGGTTGCACAGTTTTCAATGAACAAATAGCTTGTTAGCAATTTGGAAATTGTGCAAATATGTAACTTAAGGTTACTGCAACCTTGTGTTTTGCTTTCGTAATCAGTTGTATTAATGCCTTATGTTTATATTGAACAGTCTTGGTACATAGGGTACTTCGTCTAACCGCTATTACCACACACACACACACACACACTCTCACACACACATATATATATATATATATATATATATATATGTATCCTGTCGTTTGTGTAACCTGTCGTTTGCGTAATGCGGAGCTCACTGCGCATGCGTAGTTTGAGCACTCTGACAGGATCCCACAATAACTTCTTAAACTGTGCTTGCTCCGGCAACATGGCCTGAGAGTTATGTCTCAGAAACTCTGTGCTGCACTGATGAACCCACAAAGGGCGAAACAGTACTGTCTGTAGCTTGAATATATATATATATATACACGTTTATCCATCAAATAAATAATCATAGTTAACAGAATCGTAGAGTATAACTCGGTGTCAACAAAGCAATATATCACACTTCTTTAGCACCTCAGGGTTTCATGTTTAGTAAACACTCATCAGGTTATAATCGTAGCTTAACTTAAAACAGTGTGGGTAAAACAGTCCAAAATCCCTTAAGACTTGGTGGTTGTAGTGATTACATGCTATGCACAGGGACCGTTTTTACTAAAAATGCAATTGGTGTTACAGAGCTTAAATGTCACAATCAGAATATAGTTAATTGTGTAAACATGGNCTAGAGACAATCGTTTGTTATAGTGAAGGGCATGTACACATTCAAGAGTTAGACACTGCTACTGGCCAGAGTACTCAAACCACTACAAGAGCAGTGAGTGTCACATAGTTACAACAGGACACCGTCATCAATCTCACGAGTGCTCAACAACACACAGTGAAGGTGCAACGACAGTTCAATCTGCAAACACATTTTGCTGCTCAATGCTCATTAGTCCAGCTTGAAACATGTGAATGTATTCATTTCATACAAAGACCTCTGTAAAATAAATAAATATATATATATATATATATATATATATACGTTTATCCATCAAATAAATAATCATAGTTAACAGAATCGTAGAGTATAACTGGGTGTCAACAAAGCAATATATCACACTTCTTTAGCACCTCAGGGTTTCATGTTTAGTAAACACTCATCAGGTTATAATCGTAGCTTAACTTAAAACAGTGTGGGTAAAACAGTCCAAAATCCCTTAAGACTTGCTGGTTGTAGTGATTACATGCTATGCACAGGGACCGTTTTTACTGAAAATGCAATTGGTGTTACAGAGCTTAAATGTCACAATCAGAATATAGTTAATTGTGTAAACATGGGGTATAGATTACTGCAATCTTGTTTTTCTAATTTCACGTTCCATAAATTTTTAAATATCATATTTCAGAAACAGTTTTGCGAGTATTACAACACAAGGGAATGTCTGAGACATTTTATTACACTTTTGGTCTACTGGCATTTTGTTTATCAATGATAATAATTTTGGCTGCTGTCCTCTGCTTTATTTACTGGAGACGAAAGTAAGTGAAATGTCAGATTTTTTTAAAGATACCGATATTTTAATATTCACTCTTAAAATTTTAATTGTCCTATCAAACATTAATGTAGTACAGCAAATTGATTAAATGTGTACAAGGTAATTGTCAGGTCTTGCATAGAAAATTCTCAACTTGGATTGAAAATCCTGCCTCCCTTTAGTCTCCTCAATCGTGATCCACCTTAGGTATGCTTGTTTACATTAAGTATGTCCTGTAGCTGACAATGACGTAGTTAAAAATGAGCTCGTATGTTAATCTCTCGTGCAACACCTGCTATTTGATTTTATAAGGCTGTAGATATACGAGTTTTGAATTTTATTATCACTGGGTTGTAACAACAAATCAGTACATCATAGCCTTTTTTATTAATTAAGAACCATGCATAGCATAATGCCCCTAGGTCTATGGAAGTATGAAGAAATGACAACAAAAAAGAAACAAAAAAAAGAAGAAAGAAAAGGTCAAGAAAAGAGATAAGTTAGCCTTAAATTAGAAAGATTTAAATCATATGATAAAGGAAAGCATTTAGAACCCACAGAGTTTCACAATCTTGTCGTCCGAGGGAAAAAACTACAATCATAGAAAAATATATTACAACGAGGGACAGAAACTGCAGGAGGATGAAGAAGAAGACGAGCCACACCAGTTCAAATAAACTGAGCAGGTACCACCTTGGAAACCTCATCAAATACTTTCCATGCTCATACCTCTAGAAAAGACACAAAACAAAACTTTGACTTGTAGCATAGGTTAACAAATATGTTGTAGTTACCACAATATACTTTATTTGAAATGAAAAGAATTTTAGCTTTGGGTAGGTTGATATTTTAGTATATTAGCAGATTTTAGTATATTAGCACTACTCAGTAGGAGATAGAAAAAAATGGAAGACTCTCGAGGAATAGTGACTTCATATAAAAATAGGAAAAGCTGGAGAAGAAGAAGAAGAAGAAGAAGAAGAAGAAGAAGCAGATCCATTACTATTAACCTCTGGCTTTTTACAGTGGCAAAGAGAAAAAATACATTAAGTATTTTTTAACTAGTAGAGACACAAATATGTACTCTGTACTCAGTAAGCTACGGTTTCACCCAAAGAGAGTGGAGAACACACACTCCATTTTCGAATTTAAGAAAGTTTTTTTACATTACTAAATCAACATTTGGTTTTGCAATAACAACAATAATGCAGTGATCGATGAGTAAAGAGGCCTTTAAATACTTTCAAATTATGGTTAGCGTACGTTCGAAAAGGTGTTGTTAGGGCTTTATGATTTACCTTCACATTTAGATTGAGTTTATTTTCATTTTTTAAGTTTTATTTTAATTTATGTTATATTAAATCTAATTTTGTTCTATATTTTACTGATCCTTAACTATTGATGTTCATTATTTCTTCATTATTAACAGACTGCGGAATTTGTTTCTCTATTAAAAGTGGCATATTGCTGACTTTGTGTAGGTCTTTGGAATAAAATTTGGGGAGGGAAGAAATCTATAAATAAAAAGAAATAAAAAGTACAAAAAAAAAAGTAAATAAGAAAAGTAGCTCTCCTGCTAAAGTACCTCCCTTGTTTAGGTGAAAGACCTGAAAAAAACAGAAGAAAAAATACTTTTTAATTTTATTTTTTTCAATTTTAAAGCAAGTTTTAATAGTTTAATAGATAATAAAGAAATTTATCCAATTGATGCAGTGGGTGTGAAGAATAGGCGGGGTTTAAGCAAGAGTGGCATAAAAAGGGGGGAAGATTGTTTCCTTTGAGTGTTTTTTATTTACTTTTTTCATGCTCTTCTTTTTTATTTATTGGTATTAAACATGCCCAATCTTATGATTAGTTTCCAGTCTCTTTCTATGCAAATCTAACTGATAGCTCTGATGAAGTGTCAAAAAGAACTCGTAAAAGTTAAATGCTTTAATATCTTTCAGTTCTGTTCTTATTGTTTGTTGTTGTTTTTTTAACTTAGGTAACCCTGTATTTTCAAACGGGAGGAAACTCAATATACATCTTGAGGTATATTGCAACATAGGAGATTCATCACCACATTTGTTTGAGAAAAAATAATTAAGGAACTGAGAAATTTATTTGAAAATCTTTCATCCAAATTATGGTATATCAAAGGTATTTGTCATGCTCGAGCTTTTAGGCATGTTGTGTGGTGACACCCTAGTACAAAAAACAACAAAAAAACAACAACAACTAAGATTTATTGCTTTCAAAAGGAGCGATATTATTAGGGTTTTTTGTAATATGAATTTTAAATACTGAATAAAATAGGAGCATAACAGGTTTGTGGTGTAACTGATGCCTTTTCTTATTTGCAAAGTCACTAAAAGTAGCATTTTAATCGTGACGCTAATCAGTAGCTGTAATACATTTTAGTTTCCTCATTTGTCTTCGTAATAAATTGACATGCTAGTAGTAAGTGATGATTACAAAGATTTCTCACCTTCCTTTACAGACATAGAAGAAAATCTCGAAAAGAGGCTGGAGTTCAAAAGGATGAGATGTAAGTGTGTGTAGTTTTATTGATATTGAAAAGAACAACAACTAATAATTGCATTTTGTAGATAGTTTGTTGAAAAGAACATATCCAACTATTATGTGAGTAAAAACGTTAAATATCGAAATGTTATTTTACTACTATTATACTAGTAATGTAAAAACTATAGTCACAACCGATCACTCAAACATTTTCAGTAATAATAGCTNGCTCACAAGGCAGTGAGTGACCATCCCCGGCCAGTGACCTCATCGAGGAAGTTCATATGCCCAGGAATGCTTCATCCCCTCTCTAGCAGGACGAACCGACAGAGGAGAAGAAGGCTCCGTAACCCTGGAAGAGGTGGCTAAACCGGGTGGTACACCTTGCCAAAGGGTGTCCCGGGGATTGTGCAGGGCAGGGTTATCCATTCCCTGAGGTTCATGTTGAACCCGCATACCCATATCCAAATTATGGTATATCAAAGGTATTTGTCATCCTCGAGCTTTTAGGCATGTTGTGTGGTGACACCCTAGTACAAAAAACAACAAAAAAACAACAACAACTAAAATTTATTGCTTTCAAAAGGAGCGATATTATTAGGGTTTTTTGTAATATGAATTTTAAATACTGAATAAAATAGGAGCATAACAGGTTTGTGGTGTAACTGATGCCTTTTCTTATTTGCAAAGTCACTAAAAGTAGCATTTTAATCGTGACGCTAATCAGTAGCTGTAATACATTTTAGTTTCCTCATTTGTCTTCGTAATAAATTGACATGCTAGTAGTAAGTGATGATTACAAAGATTTCTCACCTTCCTTTACAGACATAGAAGAAAATCTCGAAAAGAGGCTGGAGTTCAAAAGGATGAGATGTAAGTGTGTGTAGTTTTATTGATATTGAAAAGAACAACAACTAATAATTGCATTTTGTAGATAGTTTGTTGAAAAGAACATATCCAACTATTATGTGAGTAAAAACGTTAAATATCGAAATGTTATTTTACTACTATTATACTAGTAATGTAAAAACTATAGTCACAACCGATCACTCAAACATTTTCAGTAATAATAGCTATATCAAAGACTAAAACAAAATACATTTCGTCAACTAGACAAGTTTGAAGAAGAGTAGCAATATTTGGACCTACCACGTTATAAAGACGTTTCTGAACTCTACCACGAACCCTCTCAGTGATCAAAAGGTTTTGACAGCAATAAAGATAGCTCAGAAGCACACTCTTTCAAGAAAACTACAAGAATCGCATCGAAAACATAAGCTTTAGATTGATCAGGTGCATAGATAACCTTGCAACCAACGTTGGGTTTATAATAACAGAACCTAAAATTTGGTCAATTTGTGAAGGATAAACCTGTCAAAGCAGGTACGAATGTTACAAACCAGTAATATCTCACGTTTGAACTCTAAGCCATTATTATTTGTTGAATTTGGTTTATTTTCCTTTGCAAAAACAAAGCACAGAGAAATTCTGATCTTCTATGTTAGTAATCTTCACAATCCTTTATTCTTTATTATGCAATCATTACTACCGTACACTATATTCCTGCTTTATTTACATTCGTTATCAATAGTTAGTAAACTCGTCTGCTTATTCTGATCATCCCAAGCAATTCAAACTACCAGTTACCAAGAGGTTTAACGTATTTTAATAGTCTGAGAAATAAAATGAAGAGTTTTAAAAATGTAAGTTAGTATTATCAATATGGTTATTTTTATCATTAAAAGTTAAGCTAATGTTGTCGTTGTGTTTTCCGAGGTATCATGCAGTAGATTTTAGCACATGCCAGCACAGTCTCTGTACAAATCCACACCATTATTTGACAATAGCTTATTGACACTATTCTATATTATTCTTGTGGAGTTACTTTTGCACTCAGTACCTGTTACTGATCCTTTTTAGCTTATTTAATTGTAAATTGCTTTCGATCGTAAAAAGTAAACAAAAAATATTAAGGACATAAAGTTGTCTTCTAAGGGAAAGGACACTGTTTAAACAAAATTACTTTCATTTTAATAATCCATTACTAGTATTTCATTCAATGACTCAATAAATGTTAACAAGATGTGTTAAAAGTGTACTTAAAAATGTCTATTTAAGTAAAATGTTCCATTGAAGTTCACATATTCCTTTGATATTGTTATGCTTGTAGATATCATTGAAAAGTCATCAAGGTTTGTGTTTATAAGTCTAAATTGGATATCTCAAAGTAATAGTGCCATCGTAGCACCATACATGAGGTTCAGTAACAGAAAAAAGGAAATAATATTATCATGGGCAAAGTAACACTTCCGAATTAGAAAGTCATAATTATTTAAACTCAGGATTACTCAAATTTCAGTAAGGCGGCCTCTTGGACTCCAGTCAAAAACAAAAATGCCTTAATAAAATTTTAAAATTAATGGAATACCAAAACCAGATTCTTTACAGGAGCCAATACTCCCCAGGACGCGAAAAAGTAAATAGCAATCCAATTCTAGATCCCAGTAGCATTAGTAGGAATAGTAGCAATATCAACAAACACTCCTTTAACCATTTATACATCTACCTACTTATCTACCTATCTATCTTTATCTTTATCTTTATCTTTATCTATGTCTGTATCTATATCTATATCTATATCGATATCTATATCTATATCTATATCTATATCTATATCTATAT
>RDPX01000001.1:2879065-2894247 GCA_003991215.1 Morbakka virulenta | reverse complement strand
TCAATGAATGTACACATTATTTTCCATTTTTTATGAATGTAATCATTAATTTCTTACACCATGAATTACAAATTCATTTCTTTTCAATTGAATGTACACATTATTTTCTTCAACTATGGATATGCAGATTATTTTCTTTTTTTACATGAATGTAATCCATTTATTTCTTACACCATGAATTACAAATTCATTTTTTTCCATATAAATGTAGACATTATCTTTCCTCATCAATGAATGTACACATTATTTTCCATTTCTTATGAATGTAATCATTAATTTCTTACACCATGAATTACAAATTCATTTCTTTCCATATGAATGTAGACATTATTTTCTTTCACTATGAATATACACATTCATTTCTGTGAATGTAGACATTATCTTTCCACTTTAATGAATGTACACATTATTTTACATTTTTCTGTGAATGTACACATTATTTTTCTCCACATATGTAGTAAATTTTAGTTTTCTGTTATTTTATATATGCTTTTTGAAGCTTTTTTTATTTTGTTGTTGGGACCTTAATATCATTTTGTGTGAAAGCCTTCATATAGAAATAGTAAAGTATTTTACCACTATGAAAATCACATATTTTCTTTACATACATATTGAAGTGCAGAAATAGGAATAGCCTTTCTGATTTATTCCTTTTAAATAATCTGGTACCAACCACCTGTTTTGAATAAAATATTCCCTTCCTTTTTTTCTCCCTAAAGGAACTGAGCTTCAGGAAATTGCTGTTTATTTTGGATCCTCATCTTCTTCCTCTTTGTACGAAACGACAACACATTCATTTATGAATCAACGGCTTTTACCCAAGCCTAAAATGGTTGTTCAGACGAATTGCTGATAGTCTTTACAATATAAATAACCTAATATTTCAACAATTGTAAAATTTATCATGTATTTTTTTGCACAATATATGAAATAGTACTTAAGAGAATATTAAATAGATTGCTTTCTATAAAAAATGTAAAATAAAAATCACTGACCTGATAATTTTAATGCTGAGATTTTATTTGAGGGGGTTATTTAAAAAAAGATACCTGTGAACATTACAGCTATTTCGAAGTATATATTGAATATGGAAAAGTTCAATCTTACTTTATATCAGGTGATCGATTTGTCTTTGAGCAGTATTTGAAATTTTTAGCAATTTTAGCAAACACCATGTAGAGTAAACTCCTATCACTGCAATTTGACTCGTCCTAATTGTTTGTTGATCTGCTGTGTTTTCCTACTCGACAGTATGAAAATGGCAAATGTATTTTTTGATAACTTTCAAATAAGAAAGTGTTTTAAGACCTGTTTGATGAAAATCCAAAGTGCAACCTCTGAAAAACAAAATATCTTTGAAGGAGTAGAAACTATATGAATCTAACTTACATACCAGTTAGCACTGTTTTTTAACCTGCAATAATCAGAGGTAATTGTTGCCTGTGTATAATGCAGGGCCTCGTTTGCTCTTTGATATAGATTTAAAGGTTCAGAAAGGAATGTCTGTATCGTTCGAAAACTCTGTTTTATTAAAAGAAACTAATTTTCAAGCAAAATACGGTATCAACAAAAATTAGAATTTAATGGAAATTCTCAGTTTTGCGATAGGGAATTGGAAAGGAACTCTTTAAAAGGCGACCATGAAAACACAGGTCAATTCTAGCCTTTACAAAGGGTAGACAATTATTTCTGAATGTACATTAAACATTGCTTGCTGGTAAAGGAAGATATCTGTAAGTGCCAATGGTATTTCTAAGACATTAGCAAACATAAATGCAACCAAATCATTTCAGTTATCTTTTAAGCAAAAACCCACTGTTGTCAATAAATTTAACTTTTCACTTAGTATGTATTGTGGATAAATATAAAAATGTAAATATGATAGGTAAATTTTGTAGGTCTGAAAGACAATTTTCATGACTAAAATATCGTTCAGTTGAATTGTATTCTGTTAAATATCATATGATTTTATCTTTGATTGTTGTTATTTCTTATACATTATGTGTACATGTTAGTGTACGCTATTTCTAAATGAAATAAAAATTTCCTGTCGCGTTAGGTTTCGTTTTGTTTTTACTTGCCTAAGAACTTCGTTCAACTAACAAGTTCTAAATACGCTTGTTCTTGTTCTTGTTCTTGTTCTTGTTCTTGTTCTTGTTCTTGTTCTCGTTCTCGTTCTCATTCTCGTTCTCGTTCTCGTTCTCGTTCTCGTTCTCGTTCTCGTTCTCGTTCTCGTTCTCGTTCTCGTTCTCGTTCTTGTTCTCGTTCTCGTTCTCGTTCTCGTTCNACTGTTGTCAATAAATTTAACTTTTCACTTAGTATGTATTGTGGATAAATATAAAAATGTAAATATGATAGGTAAATTTTGTAGGTCTGAAAGACAATTTTCATGACTAAAATATCGTTCAGTTGAATTGTATTCTGTTAAATATCATATGATTTTATCTTTGATTGTTGTTATTTCTTATACATTATGTGTACATGTTAGTGTACGCTATTTCTAAATGAAATAAAAATTTCCTGTCGCGTTAGGTTTCGTTTTGTTTTTACTTGCCAAAGAATTTCGTTCAACTAACAAGTTCTAAATACGCTTGTTCTTGTTCTTGTTCTTGTTCTTGTTCTCGTTCTCGTTCTCGTTCTCGTTCTCGTTCTCGTTCTCGTTCTCGTTCTTGTTCTCGTTCTCGTTCTCGTTCTCGTTCTCGTTCTCGTTCTCGTTCTCGTTCTCGTTCCGGTATTTTTCTTGTTCTTTGTTCTGGTTCACGCACTCAAGAACAATAATGGTCTATCAGGAAAACAGAAGCTTGGCGCCTCTTAGGGATTAGTGCTATTGGGAAATTCGATACTGAATTTCAGTTTGTAGAAACATAGCTTTGTTTAAACAAAGTCTCTTTTTGAATATTTGCTGTTGGTACACGTATTATCTATTCCGTGATCCGTAATAAGTGCAACTGACGATTTCCGTTCCTAAATTCTTGAAAAAATTCTTGTTCAGTTAATGTTGCAGCCGCTTCTTCCTGAAATGCTAAGAACCTTAGGCTACATGTTCTCCTTTGACTCAAGCACCTTCCAAATGGGGAAAGTAGGCGTGTCACAACAAAAAAGATAGCCTCTCATGTTACAGGAGATGCACCAGGAAGAGCAGGGTTAATATATGATGAAGCCATAAGCTATCTAAGACAACGGGGATCTAAAAAATTACTTTTTATTTATAACAACCTAATAATGTATTCACTCAGGTAATAAAAGAAGTTATTTTTAAAAACTCAGATTACAGAGACTTATCAGAAAGTTGCTAAAAGGAAGAATTATATTAATGCATCTACACAATATCCATTATTTAATAATCAAGATTGTACACTGTATCTACAAACAGAATACGAAGCTAAATAATTTTCTGTTTTGCCTTTGTCAGAGGAAAATCACTGATGAAATAATCAAATGATAAAGTGGATACTTTGTCACTTTGTACGCAACTGAGTGCGAAGAAACCAAATTTATCTTGTGTCGTTGTTGTTCCAAATTTTCTTGTAAGGGGTGGGGGGGACTCATACTCTAAAGGCTGGAGTATTTTACTAGAGGTTAGAACACAGTAAATTGGACTCTTCCCAGGTAACTAAACGGACATACAATACTTCTTTTCAATTTAACAGTAACCTTACAATATAAAATAATAACATAAGAAAATGATGAAAGTTAAAACATATGAAATATAAAAATATTAATTCAGAGTGGGCTTATAATTTTGCTAACTCCAAATACGGTTTACAATTACAAACTCTAATTTGACATTGTCTGAAAGTATTTGAATTCTAGGGGTTTTCCCTGTGTTTACAAAATTCTGAAGCCTGATTGATGAAAAGCAATAAAGCGCGCTAATTGAAAGTCCAAGAGAAATACTGATCATTGCCGAATGTTGTCCAACGCAGTGGAATAAGTTGTTAGCCCTTGCTTATTTAAATATCAGTACAAATGAAACGCTATACAGTAAAGTATTAAATAATCTCAACAACATTTTCATGATAAAAAGTCGTGTATAATACAAGAAGCAGAATACAATATTTGAGGAACAGCTTATCAAATGTAGATGAGTCCTTCTCATAACATTCAAATATGTTTCACCGATATTTCTACTCTACATTTATCAGATTTGCAAGACAAAGGTGCGTGAACTTTGTTCTCTTCTTCTTAGTTATAAGATGGGGTTGAGTGATTTGTGACCAGAGGGTCATCATACGATTTTAAACTCTCATGTTCATTTGTAAAATATTTTTTAATCTTTGTAGTCACCTGAGATGAGAATGACCATGTGATGTTCATCAGTTCACAGTTATTTCATGTGATTTTAGCTTAATGACGCTTTATTCAGATCCGGAAAACAATTCTCTTACCTGGTAAACAAATACTTCGTACTGGCAGAAACCTGTAGCTCGAGTGTTGTTCACTGTAGATGGGTCTCGTGTTGCTGGTGGGTAGCGGTGTCCATTATGAAGTAATTATTGTACGAGAGCATTCTGTTGGTGTTTCCCTCGGTCACTGTACCCCCACCTTGCCTTAAAGACATTTTATTCTTTTTATTCTCAGGTCTTTAAGAAAGTTGGGACTTTAAGGTATAGGTTGTTTAATTTATACAGAAATCCACCACTGTTACAAATCACCCATTCTGCACAAAGTAATGTAAGCATGTTGGAAAAAGAGGTTTCAAACTCGCTTCCTCGGAACCATTCATGGAATTCATCAATATTGTTTCCAGTGTTTGGACAATCAAAGTACTTTTTCACTAAGCCACTAAGTAGCTTGATTTAACGGCGTAGAAGTCACTGGTAAAAATCTATACTGGGTTCACAAATTAGGTTGAAGAGTTCCCCCATTTTATCATCATCGAGAAAATTTACAGAACATGGCAACATGCATTGCCCGATTTAAGCAACTTGGTTTTGCGCTCTGAAAATTGCTGTTTGAACTCGCTGTTTATATGATTGACTATTTCGAATGAAACAGAAGACAACGACTGCTCTTTATACTGATTAGGGCAGTAGTGATGAAAGAATCTAAGCTCTTAGGAGCCGTTCGAATGCGCTTTAATTTCGGATACATTGTAACCCCTGCCTCATGTGTATCTGCAAATTTCAGGTCACATTTTCCCACAAGTTTAAACAGTTTGCCAATTTTGTCCAATTGCTTATAGTTTGAATGGCCTTACTCACAATCTGATAATCAGTCTAAATGGAGCAGGTTCCTTACAGCAAAAATTTTGTCGGCTAGCTTTAGGATACAAAGAAATATATGCATAATATGGTCTACGAAAACAAGTCTAATTTAGGTTTTTACTTTCTTTAAACCCCACATCGATCACTGATATGTTCAGGAATCGAATTTCAACCAAGAAATGCAATGTAACATTGATGATTGTTAAGTTTTCAGTAATACCCTTCACTATTGAAAAATAGCCACTTCGTCTGTGTGTGTTTCAAGAAACAAACTGGTGATCCAGAGCCAAATTTTCCATGCATTACACTGGCTTTAGATTTGAAAAAGGTGGCTTAATAACTGGCACACCTTGAAAAATTCTTTTAGCATGTCCACATTTTTTCAGAGTTAAACTATAACAAAGTAAGGTGGAGTTAACAGTTAAATCGATGAATGCAGGGTGCTCCATCATAGCACTGTGCTAACAACAATCTCAAGTCTAAGCCCTGAAACTTCTCCATAATTGTGCCAGAAATGTAATTCCCATTATTAAAAACTTTTATTTGCAGTAGGTTCTCCTCTTTACTATTCAGGCCATTATGCTAATCATCTCATTTTTAAATCAAAGTGATATGTATTTGCATTTTCTGATATTGCTTTGCTGCTTCCCGCAGATTTCTGGTCTATACCAAAAGTATACTCCACCTTATTACAAGATAGACTCGACTACAAACTGTTAGTTATCTCATCAGTACCCCTAAAAATACCTTCATTTATTCCTAGAGAGTTGTTGATTTAATTTTTTTTTGTTAGATATTACTTCTTTCTTTCAATCTGCCCACAACACATTGACTCAAGTATCGTACTATCTACTTAAAATTTCTTACGTACTGTCTATCTAGAATCGGCCACCTTGGACACTCTGCTGTGCAAGACCTTTACCACTATCACTAGCGCTTTTCCAAATTCCGACTTCATTATTTGTAAAAACTTCATCACTATCGCTTCTTGTGACATACGCGATGCAAGGAAAGCAAAAACATGCATCTTTTTGACTGGAATACTTTAGCCAAGGTGCGCCTGAGTAGTATGTACATTGAAATGAGCAGTCTAGTATTCCAAACACAGCTTTTAGTGGTTTTGCTACTCGGGGGTGAGCAGGTATTTGGTGGCCAGGATCTAAAGAAAATCACCTCAATTACTCAAGCACACTACATCAGAAGATTGTTTTGAAGGAAAGGTTACGGTTCTATTGCTATAGTTTTTGTCAATGGCAACGATGCTGCCTTAGTTGAAGACTTCGTCTTTCTCACAACGAATGCATCCATTTTAAACTAATTTTTATTTGCTAACTTAGCCACCTCTCAACTGATATTTAAGGTAGAAGAGATTGAATTTTTGAAAACCTGGTGTAAAGTCTTTCCTTTTTAAGCGCGGGAGAATACTGCGCCCTTCTACCTCTTTGTATTTTCCTTATTCTTGTTCTTGGACGATTTCTCTTTTTGTTCTAGACAATTAACATAATAATAGACTAGCCTTTAATGCATGCCCTGTACGCGGTGTCCCATTGTGTAATAGAACAATAAGTTGGTCAATTCTGAAACTGAGTTGAATGTAGACCTAATGGGCACCCATCCATGTATTAAGTGAAGTTTAACGTTTTCTTTATAGACACTTCTTTGCTCAGTAATGTTCAGTTATTTTTACAGACCCTTCTTTGCTCAGTAATAAAATAAAATAAATAAAATACTAGGCTCACGCTTATAGACTGGAGGTTTCTCAGTCTTGTTTCTTTAGTACCTGTTAAAGGTTTGCGATGTTAAAAGAAGGATTATAAATAGGCTTGTAAGATTCCGAAAGAAAGGTCTGGATTACAAACTGGATGCCTTGGCTAAAACTTATCCTAATTTTCCGTGTCAGAGCATGCATGAATACAACATGCTTGGAATACCCAGATATATCTATTTTTACCAATACTATTACACAGGTACTTTTTTTAAAGCATGGAGAATTTAGTATAAAGAAAGGATAGGTGGAAAATCCACAACGTAGTCTCCTCCTAATCTTGTATTTCTCCTCTAAACAAATTTTAGGATTCACATTATATAATGTATATAATTCAGGTAAAACTTATCGGATGATGGTCGACTTTATACCAATTATTACAATGCACATGATGATGAAATTTATTATCTTGATCCGAAATAAACTTTTCTCTGTAAAGAGCGAAAAAAACAATTGCTCTTTTCAAACCACAATTTTCATTTGGATTTTCATTACCAAATGTCATTTGAGTATATCCTGGTGATGTTCTAAGAGTAAAATCACATAGTTTTTACAATTACGTCAAGCACTTGATTTGTTATTTTCTTTCTGGAACATTCCAATCGATAGATGAAAAACATCATTTATTTAGTTCTCCTGGATTGGCTTTCTTTTGGTAATTACCAATAGGTGTTCTATTGTTGAAACTATTTGGTCCAATTACAATATGATCATTTGTTGTGCCTCCTCTGAGTACTTCGCCATTAGGTGTAAGTACCATTAGTTTATCCCAATCTCCATCATGACCAAATAATGCATTTCTTATTATGTATATTCCATTATATATGTTCAATTTATACACAAGAAAAACATTAATAATATATTGTTTTGCTAAACATTGGCAATTGGAACCAACATTAATGTCAATATTACTAATCATACGTTGGGTGCTATTAAGTTCAAGAAAATCTCTTATATTAACTTTTACTACACTACTTGTATAGTAATTGATGGTTCTGACGTATTTTCAAAAAATGTTTCAAAAATGCGTCATAAGAATCAATTACTATACTACTTATGATATGCATTGATACCATCTATAAAACCAGAATATATACCCCCAAGAAGGCACAATTAATTTATTTCATATTTTTATATGTAGTATTGGTTTAAATGTCTTTTATAGATATACGTTCATAAAGAATAGTTACCTGATGATTTTTTCATCTTATTTTTCATTAATTTTTTCATGTTTATCAGCACAGGTGAATGAATATGGTTGTTCATTTACAATTTTATCATATTGGATTTTATTAATGTTTAATTTTCTACATATCATATTTCTTTCATTTTGAGATGGAAAATCATAGACACAAAAATAAGCTTAATATCCTTATCAGTATTATAGTATGATTGTGATAAATATACACAACAGCAGTTGTTTTAACTTTCTTGTATGAAATAATCAATAATAGGTTTCAAATATCACAATTGTTTAACCATCCTTTTAAATTTCATCAACTGGAATAATATCATCATAACAACATTTGAAAACACCATATCCAATTTTGTGGGGATAGGTTTAAATCTATCTAACAAGCATTATGCCTATTTTGATCCAATATTTCTTTTCCATATAAGTAAATCTTATCAAAATACCAACTAAGTTTTAAGATGCAGTTTAACAACATTTTTCTTTTTGTCAGCTGAAGATGGAAAAAACCCTATATTGCTCAATGTTTTATTAACAAATAAAGGCTTTAATTGTTCCTGAGTATGAGACCTGATCCTGATGTTGTTTGTCTTTTCTTTTGAGACTTTGTTTTTTGCACCTAAAACCATTCCTTAAAAATAGAAGTGATTTATATGGAATTAACATATCAGAATAACGTATGTTATGGTATCTAGAATCTGTCTTTAATCTTCTATTTAAAAGACCTTTACCTCCAAACGTTTTAGCAAGCAATGGAATACCAATTGGCCCACGAAGACTGGCTAAAAAGCTTCCTTGTTGTTTTTTATTAAGTTTAATTGAATAATCAGTATCATTTTTAATGCTAATAATAAAGCTTTCATGAGCTGTTATTTTTGTGTTTTTTAATGAGATGCATATGGAGCTAATTGATTGATCTTACTTTTGGAAATTAAGTTACCACCAATTTGTCCTTTTCCAAGTATTTTATCCATTGTGAAATTAGAAAGGCTTTGGATTGCAGCAGTTGCTAATCCTGGAGATATTTTAGTTGCTGTTTTTGTTACTGTAGGTAAAAGTGATATTAAACTAGAAAATAGTGATCCACCTTTTGAAACAACATGACGGATTTGAGTTTTTGGAATCTTAAGGTCAACACCTTTTGAAGTATTTTTAACTTTTTCGGTTCTATTAATTTGTGTTTGAGTAAACACCAATTGATCAATAACAACTAATTCCCTTCTTGATTATCTCAAAGTAATAGGAGTTTTAACAACCAAACCTCTGATTAATTTCTTCTTTACGTGTTGGCTAAGAGTTACACTATATTTTGGTATTCTGTCATATAATAATAGTTTAGGTAAATTATGTATGATTTATTTCTAAAAACACTATTTGCATAACACTACTCTACTCTTGTTATTTTCAATATATATCTCTTCTTCGTGTAATACAAGCGCATGCATATCGTGTAATATGTAATATGAGGCTAAATTTCAACTAAACCTTATCTGAAACATCTGATAAAGTGTATCTAAGCTTAAATTTAGTATTTCCAGGCTTCAGTTCAGATTCTTGTTTTATTAAACTCAAAATGCAATTTTCCACACACAGTCTTAAACTCTTCAAAACGAATATACGTGTTCAACTGATATTGACTAAAACTAGGTTGATATTCTAATAATGTCCTATAAGTCTTACTTAGTTTTTTATCAGGTGTCATTCTTTCAGCAGGTAAAAGTATACCTTTTATTTCAAGTTGTACTGATGAAAATTAACCTCCATTTACAGCAATGTTTAAAGTATTACTAACAAACATGTTATATAACTGATTACTTCATTCATCTTTCGAAGATATGTTCCATGTTTTTAAATTTTATCTGTCATTTTGAATGTTTCTTGTCTTGCAGTAGTTGTACTATCAGAATTAACAATCAATTCTTACAGATACGACTAACTGTGGCTCTACAGAAATGTTCATAAATACTTTGCCTCATAATTTCGATTTAATTGAAGTCTTGAAACATGTAATACCATTCTATTAAGAATATAAATAGCATTCTTAGTAACACTGTTATCACGGAAGATAACATTATTATCGGTTTCTAATTGAATTTCAGTAGTTATTTTTTTATTTGATATAATTTGTTGTTTCAGCTGGCTGAAAAATATAACTGTAACATAACTGTCCGACTATTATTAACAGGATCATTTAGTAATTGCTGCTGCTTATAATAACCTAAATTTTAATTAATATTTTTAGGAACTGTATAAAGAACAGCGCCTGATAGTGAATTGCATTCTTGTATTTTACTGAAGCGACTGGTATCAGGATAATGATTCTGAGAACCACCAGCAGATTTAATGTGGTTCTTTGAAAGTTCTACCAAATTTTTAATATTTACAATGTCATTACAATAATTGATATTCAAAACTGTCGGACTATTGTATTTAATAATAATTGATTTAGTCAGTCCATAACTAACATTAATAGTACTAATATTATCAGTTACACTACAATTATCAGTTCCATCAATCTCGCTAATGTAAAAATTAGCTACAAGAAAAGCATTATACCAATCCAAGGCTTCTATTTGATTTAGTGAATCCACATCAATCCTATAGCCTGATTTATTTTAGTTCATATTTGCTCCAATTTGAACAATTAGTGTAGTGAGTTTATATATGATATATATTTAAAGATTATTTGAATATCTAAATGTCATATATTATAATGTTAGATAAAAATCACATATTTAGAATTTTATTCACTTCATTTGAAAGTGCATCATTTATTTGGTTATTCTAACATTTTTAAGTTATTGAATATTTGTTTGTTTTTGTTGAATATATATTTTATCTGAATATCATTTTGTTAAAAGATCAATTGTTGATTTATCTTCTGTGTCTTCATCAACAATTTTTCCATCTTAATGAGCTTCAATAATATAATTATTCATTGATAGCTGTAGGTTAATCATCTGTCCTGGGTATGACTCCTAACTACACCCGGCGGTGAGGCNATATATGATATATATTTAAAGATTATTTGAATATCTAAATGTCATATATTATAATGTTAGATAAAAATCACATATTTAGAATTTTATTCACTTCCTTTGAAAGTGTATCATTTATTTGGTTATTGTAACATTTTTAAGTTATTGAATATTTGTTTGTTTTTGTTGAATATATATTTTATCTGAATATCATTTTGTTAAAAGATCAATTGTTGATTTATCTTCTGTGTCTTCATCAACAATTTTTCCATCTTAATGAGCTTCAATAATATAATTATTCATTAATAGCTGTAGGTTAATCATCTGTCCTGGGTATGACTCCTAACTACACCCGGCGGTGAGGCTTTGCTTTGGGAGATCTGGAGTTTTGGAGATCGTGGAGCTACACCTTAGTCATTACAGCTCCCAGATCCACTCTGAACCGGAGTGGTAGCACCTGTTAGGGTCCCACCTATTTGTCAAATGGCAGTAACGCCATGTAGGCAGGCTTTGAGGCAGGCTATGTTGAACTATGGTTCTGGCAGCCCACTAGAGGTGACCAAACCTCTATAAAAATCTAACATAAGAATCTTTTATTTTTATATTTATTTATTTTTTAAATTGTGGATTAAATATTGCTATTGATTATAGTTTATCAAATAATTTGCAAGATAACCATAAGGCAGGCGATAGAATGTTAATAAGTATTTCTGAAAATAAAGAAAAGCTATGGGGTACAATAATTCTGTAAGGGTTAATTTTAATGAAACGATCGGATGGATGAGGTGTTAAGTCAAAAAACGCATGAAGCCTTCGAATAACAATCTTTATAATACAGTTAAAAGAAAATTTACTCCAAAGCATGTTATTTTGAATCTTGTTGATGACATTTGGTCAGCTGATCTTGTTGATATGCATTAGTTTTATAGATGGAATAGCTAAGAACCGTTCATATACAAATAAGAAAGGAGAAGATACTCAAATTAGCATCAATGTCATTATAAATAACATGGAAAAATATTTGAGCTTTTTGCTTTCTAATCATTTAATATTTTTATATAGTTTCCAATTTATGAATTTGAATCTTAAAAAACTTGCTAGTTGCCTGCCAAAAGAAGCTTTCAAGTATACATCAGACGTTTTTGAAAATAAAAAACTAGATTTGATGATGGAAAAAGGTGTTTATCCTCATAATTTATATGGATTTATTTAATAGATTTGATGAAACTGAATAATTACGAAACAAAAAAGAATTTCACAGTGTAATAAAGGATAAACATATAAATGATAAAGATTAGAATCATGCTCAGGAAGCATGCAATACTTTTTATTTGAACGATACGGGTGAATAATATAATCTATATTTGAAATCAGATGTCCTTTTACTGTTGATGTGTTTGAAAACTTTAGAAAGATATGTATGCAGCATCATCAGCCTGATCCATGCCATTATTTCGCTAGTCCTGATTTGAGTTGGGATGCTATGCTTAACATGACTGGTATTAAATTAGAGTTGATACTGATATTGTATCAATTCATTAGAAAGGATGCAGCGTGGTAGTTCAAGTATATGTAATAGATATAGTAAAGGAAATAGCAAATACATGAAAGAGTATGAAGAGAATATTCCCTTGAAATATATAATGTATTTAGATACTAATAACCTATATGGTTGGGCGATGTCTCAAAACCTATCTACAAGAGTATTTAAATGGTTATCCAAAAAACAGATTAATAATATAGATTTGGCTGAGTGTGATGACGATAGTAAGTAAGGATTGATTCTAAAAGTTGATTTAAAATATCCAGAAGAGTTGCATGATCGTCATAATGACTACCCTCCTGGACCTGAAAAGGTTAACGTGACTGAAAATATGTTGTATCCATATTGTAGGAGGATAGCAAGTAAGTATAATATCAACAGATTTTGTTCATAAATTGATTCCTACCTTGAAAAATATAAAGACGTATGTTTTACATAATAGAAATCTTGAATTTTATTCAGATCTTGGTTTAAAAGACAAAAAAATTCATAGAGCACGAGAACTCAAGCTAAAAACAGTTTTGAAAAAGAGTTTTTAAAGCAGCTTGGGACCCATGAAATAAATAAAAAATCATTATGCTGTTTAAAACTGATGTATATCAATAAAATTCTTTTTATACACCTTTTTTAAACTAGTCAATGCTTTGACTGTTAAAGTTTTATTTTTTATAACTATTACACTTTTGCACATTGTGAGTTAAGAAGTATGAGTTTGTTTATTTTTTGATATTTTTCAGCAATGATACTAAAATATTTTTCTCCTTGTTTGAGAGACCTACCTTGCAGAAGGAAGTTAGATAAGGTAGGTAGGTAAAATATTAAGGAGGTAGTAGTGTTGTACATCATTGCAAATTTTTAAACACTTGCTTCCTAGAAATCTTATGACATTCAGCTGTCAAAATACATACTTTGGTACATTGGATATGTTGTTAATGTGCGAAGATTCAGGTTGAAAAATATTATTTTGTCAATGAATACTGGTAAATTCTAGTAGACACTGGAAAAGAAACTTATTTAACAGAAGACGAATTCCCAATAATCATTTGAAACTAGAGATCACAGGAATCCCAGTAGGAATCAATTGAATTAATTCTTACTTTATCTGATATCGATGTAAATCTCAACAATTAAATAGGAGTTTGACCTAAAAGCAGCTTATGGAATATAGTAAGAACAAGTTAGTTACGAAAAACGTGAATGCTTACTGTTGCTTTGATGAGGGACTTCTTTATTTGGACTGAAAATGCAATACCAGTCTTTAAGAATGAAATAAAGACAGATGTAATTGCCTGATGGTGTGTGTATGAGAAAAAAATATACTACAGGAAGTCATCGGCTCCATTTATTTACAAAGAAACTACAGTACTAATGATCTTGTAAAATGTTTATTTATATTTCTCTTTCTGTAATCTGTTGCATAGGTGAAAGCAGATGCCTCCTTTTGCCATAAAGTTAAGTCCAATTATTGGGTTGTCGGACTCGTCGGACATGTCGGATTCTGATTTCCAAATAAATTTCGCACTTTGTTGTAGTTGTTATTGTTCTTCTTTTTTACCATCATCGCGGAAAGAAGAAGCTTCAGAAAGAGGTAATTGCAGAGGATTAAAGCTAATGGACCAGGTCCCAAAAGTTGTTGAAAGAGTTATGGAAAAACAAATTAGAAGTGAAATAAACATCGATGAAATGAAATTTGGTTTTATGCCTGCACGAGGAACTATTGATGCCATTTTTATCCTTAGACAAATGCAAGAGAAGTAAGTACCTTGGGAAGAACAAGAAGCTGTACTTTGCCTTTATGGATTTGGAAAAAGCCTTTGAAAGAGTGCCAAGAGAAGTTGTCTGGTGGGCTTTGCGGAAACTAGGAGTAAGTGAATGGCTGATTAAGGTTGTTCAGGCAATGTACAGAAATGCTAAAAGTCGGGTAAGGGTCAACAGTTCGTATACTGAGAGTTTTTGTGTGGGAGTTGGAGTTCATCAGGGGTCTGTACTAAGTCAACTGCTTTTCATTTGTGTTTTGGAAGCACTGTCAAGAGAGTTTCGAAAGGGTTTTCCAGAGGAATTACTATATGCAGATGACCTGATTCTCTCCAGTGAGACATTGGATGGTCTACTTGCTAAGTTAGACACTTGGAAGAAGGGTTTGGAAGGTAAAGGTTTGAGAGTAAACATGTAGAGTGTACCAGGCATATGTACGTAGCACAATGATGTATGGCAGTGAAACTTGGCCAGTGAAAGCTGAAGATGTCAGCTGCATGGAGCAGAATAACATGAGAATGATAAAATAGATGTGCAACGTAAATCTGAAGGACAGGCTGAGTTCTAATGAACTCAGAAGGAGATTGTATCTAGAAAGTATTGACAGCTGTATGCAGAATAGGAAGCTTCGTTGGTCTGGTCATGTAGAGAGAATGGACAAGAATGCTTGGGAAAGTAGATGCAGAACAATCAAGGTGACAGGAACCACTGGCAGAGGAAGACCGACGAAAACATGGGAGGA
>RDPX01000001.1:2868644-2878185 GCA_003991215.1 Morbakka virulenta | reverse complement strand
ACAATCAAGGTGGCAGGAACCACTGGCAGAGGAAGACCAAAGAAAACATGGGAGGAAGTGATAAGGATGGATCTGAAACAAAAAGGTGTTAGCAGAGACCTGGTGAAGGATAGGATAACGTGGAAGTTGATTTCAAGAAAGCATCCAACACATGTATAAGAAGCTTCGTTGGTCTGGTCATGTAGAGAGAATGGACAAGAATGCTTGGGAAAGTAGATGCAGAACAATCAAGGTGACAGGAACCACTGGCAGAGGAAGACCGACGAAAACATGGGAGGAAGTGATAAGGATGGATCTGAAACAAAAAGGTGTCAGCAGAGACCTGGTGAAGGATTGGATAACGTGAAAGTTGATTTCAAGAAAGCATCCAACACATGTTAGCGTGTAAAACAGACGTTGAACCAAATATGATGATGATGATGATGATGATGATGATGATCGCCATCTTCTTCTTCTTCTCTTACAACAACTACTACTACTTCTCTCTATCGTTTCGATCATCTTAATTTATTTTTTGAAACTATCAGTTTTCTCCACGCCACGATTTTGACAAAATCAGCACCAGAAAGGTACGTCTCCTTCTCATTGATCTCCTTTGAGGACATGTTTAGGTGAACTCGAGGACTTGTGTTTCCAAAGGAGCACTCTGCAGAAATCTTAATGCTCCCCATGACATTACGCAGTTTGAATAGCAGGAGCCCAAGCTTCACTGATGTGCGTTTTCTAGTTCATTGTTTTGTCTTAGCTGTCCAACTACATAAAAGCATCAACATTAAAAATTCGGAAATAAAAATGTTTGGAAACAAAGATAAAAGAATTACATTTCTTTTATCTAATAACATTTCTTTAGTAAAAACCAGAAAGAAAAAAAAAAAACAAGTGACAATTTTGAAATAAAACAAAAATTTATGAAAAGAGCTTTCACATTTCTTGATTACAAAATAACGATATTCAAAGTGATAATTACTAACAGTATCACTTTTAATAATCAACGAATACCCAGTGTTGTTACCAAAATCTCAATTTTACAGGTACATAACAAATAAACAATTCCCTTAGGATTAATGAATAATTGTTTTTATTTCTGGAAACGTAGGAAAATTTCTTAAAAGCATAAAAATGTTGCAACTTCAGGTTTTGTATCTGTCCATAATACAAAAATATAAAGCTGATGTCTGGTACAAAAAAATTTCAAAGAAACGAATACACAATTCGTTTAATATAAGAAGTTAATACAGTTACAATTAATATTCGTATACTTAAAACAATTAAAATCTAAAATAAGCAATGTATTACATACAGTAAATGAATATAATTTGACTCATTTCAAGAAAAAATATTAAAAATCAAAATAAAATCATGTGTGTATAAAAAAACTTTCAAAATACTGTGCAGAAACTAATGTTTTATAGTTAGGATATGGATGAGTGCAGCGCTTACTAGTAAATATGGTTTTTTAGTCTTTTTCTCCTTTCAACGCAAAGTAAAAGAAATTAATACCCAAATTCTATTCTTTGTGAATTTTATACCATCTTAATCTTGAAATGTTATACTTTTTTTAGTAGTATTAACATTAGTAAGAAAAATGGAAGGCGTGGTTTGAGTCAACTGTAAGACTGCTACATCACAGAACTTGAAACACATCAGAGAGAAAAAAATGAGAAGTTACTGATTCAAGTGTTCCACCATGAAGAGACTGTGAGCAGCATTACTCAGTTCAGAAACAAATAGATTTATGAGAGGGATTCAAATGCAAAATTTTGAAATAGAGAAGAATTTGGGCAACTAATGGCATCCTCTGGGTTTTGGAGCCTTTGGAATAACATTAAACAGTTTCTATGATAAGAACATTAAACCAAATACTTCAGCAACAGCTGTTGCAATCCATAAAAATTGAGGTATTGCCTTTTTATGCTGGCAAAAGACTTTTGTAGATTACTCAAGCAGTAATTACTTAATTACTTTTTAATTACTTTAGGTACTCTTTCACTTTTAACCTGAAAAATGTACCACTCATTTCAAAAACGACCACACACACACACACACAATAAAATCCCAACTGTACATCAGCTGCGAATCGAATCCTGTTATATCACACCACGTGATACAGTGTAAAACAGATTTTAAAGGAACAAGAGTGCGTTGCACTACACGTTTTACCGAATGAAGTGAACCAGCAGGAAAATAACAAAGATAAAAAATTATAAATACAGAAATGAACTCATCAAATAATTATCCTTCTATGTTCCCTGCATGTGTTAAGTCAAATAAAATCCCCAGAAGTACACGGTGTGAATAATTTCTAAATACCCCAAATTTTACACACATCAGTCATCAGCATTATCCATTTATTTCAAGAGAAATATTGTAAATCCTGCAGCTTTAATTAAGGTACTACCTAAATGAACTAATAAATAACACTAAATCAATAGGGCGTTGTTTATACCTCCAACATGACAATAAAACAAAGAACATGTGGTATGCAATTTAGTGGTTCAATTGTAAAGGTCTTGTTTGAAAAAAACCTTTCCTCGTGTCTTAACTTTCTATTACTTATCTATCATCACATACAGTTATGTTATAGAATTTCTAATTACACATTACTTTCTCTTTACAAAATAAATGCAGAGATATTTTGTTAGTTGGAGGTGCAACACAGTCAAATTTCTAATTTTCGACACAATGTACCATCTAACTGTTCTTAACATCCTTTGTCTCTTAGCCTATGTAAACCCATACAAGCCATTTTCAGATAATTAGTTATTTTTCAATCCAAAGAGATATCGTTTGCTAAGATCTTTTCTCACTATTAGAACTAAGAAAAAACTTGTCGTTTTTGGTTCTATATATCCCCAGTGCTGAACTACACTTTATACTAACTGTTTTATCTCATTGAAGGTTTACATTGCACACAACTCTTTCTGTCACATCCAGAACATGAATATATACATTCGCCCTAACAACAGTGTTCTGATCGCTAACATCTATTGCAATATTGTAGATTCTGGTATCTTCGTAGTCTAAAACTTTTCTTAGATAAAGCGAGCCACTTGCTGATAAGCTAAAAGTATCATTATGATTTCCAGAAAACAAAGAATACTGTAATGTTTTCGTATCCAAATCCGTAGCATTCAAGGTAATAACCTCAGCACCTAGAGGTGTTCTCTCGGAGAGACTGAGGTTATATGTCTGTGGTGACAATATGGGTGGCTCATCATTTATGTCGGTGACACGTATAATAATTGCAGCTTGTCCAGTATGATTCAATTGATATCCATAGATTGCAGATTTATAAATTGTTTGGGTCTCGTAATCGAGTTTTCTTTGAAGTACCAAGTACCCTATGACACGAGAACAAAACAAAAACAATATGAGAAATAGTTCAAGAAGAAAGACAATAAAGTATCAGGGTGAAAGGTTAAAAAAGTACCAGAAGAAAAGCAATAAAGTATCAGTAGGGAAAGGCAATAAAAAATCAGAAGAGAGGCAATAAAAAATCAGAAGAGAGGCAATAAAGTATTATAGGAGAGACGATAAAGTATTAGGGGAGAGGCAATAAATTATCAGAAAAAAGGCAATAAAAAATTAGAAGAGAGCCAATAAATTTTCAGGAGAGAGCCAATAGAGTATTAGAGGAGAGACGATAAGGTATTAGAGGAGAGGCAAAAAATTATCAGAAAAGAGGCAATATATTATCAGAATAGAGACAATAAAAAACAGAAGAGAGGCAATAAATTATAAGAAGGGCGGGAATAAAGTATTAGAGGAGAGGCAATACATTATCTTAAAAGAGGCAATATGTTGTTATCAGAAGAGAGGCTGTAAATTATCAGAAGGGAGGCAATAAAAAATCAGAAGAGGGGGAGTACAGTATTAGAAGAAAATTACTTTAGTGTCAAAAGGAAGGCAGTAAAGTATCAGCAAAAGTTATCTAATTGGAAATGAGCTATTACTAAGTTAACTATATGATCTGAAACTAACATACTCACATAAGAAAACAAACACTGATCTGAGCTAACAATAGAAAAGAACGCTACTTTCTTCCCACGCCTTTTACTATAAGGAAGGTGGACTGGAATTTATGCCTATGGTACCAGTTTAATTTCGCAAAAAGAGAGACTGCATATATTTTATATCGATTTTCAGTGAAAGTTATTTAAATGATACATACCTGAGCTGTTCAGTCTCCATGTTGATTCAAAATTACTGTCTGTTACATTATACGTTGTTTCGCTGGCAGAAATATTGAGAAGACGAATCCATGGTAATAAATACGTACCAACAGCTTTATTTTCTGGTACGGTGAAATTATATAATGATTGTTCAAACACTGGTTCGCACCTTACTCGAGGTATGATATATATTGTTACATTGGTATATACTGAATGAACACCATCGAAGACTCTAACACGAAGATATTGTGTATTTATTTGAGATTCCAAAGATTTTTCAAGGAAAATATGCCCTTTGTTATCAATCCTAAAATATCCAAAGTCATTTCCACTTTCTATATTGAAAGTTATACCAGAGTTTGTGTCGCTGAAAGAAAACAGAGAAATGTCAGTATTTTGACATAAATCACTCCGTACGACACAAAAAACAACATGATCTATCAGATATCGCCCTATCTTTTGGTCTAGTGCACCATTCCGTTGTAACAAATATTAAATTCACTGATAGAATCAATATATCAGGATATAATAATTGTCTGTGTAATTATCAAGCTCTTGACTCTTATTTTACTAAATTTATCTTTCATTGTGGTTATAATTAATTATATATAATGAAGTTTAAAATGCTCAAATTTATTGTGCAAATACTAAAAATTAAAACTAGTACAAAATATTAATTGCAACAATCTGGGTTCAAAACTGGACCTATGTCTTTTATGAACATATACTCTACGAACTCAGTTATTCAGTTATTATACTTACGTTGTTCAACAAATTAAGTTTTTAGTTTAATCAATTTTAATAATTTCTTTTTTAAATCAATTTTTGATAACCGATATATTTTTTTAAATAATTCAAAATGAAGTTTCTAGTAAACAATTTGCAGGAATAAACTATTAACAATTTGTTTTGAAAACAGTTTTCAATCAATTTTTCAGCCTGATTTTTCACTTTACTCTGGCATTTCTTCCGAACTTTTATCGACTGACATTCACTGAAGAAAAGTATGAAAATGGTACCAAATTAGAGGAAATTCCATATTAATATCATAATTTATTTGTTGGTATCTGATGTTCCTGCCTCGAAAAAACTGTCGTCGTTCGGTGGGAGGCACATGCCTATCTTCTTAGTTCTGGATAAGATACTAGGCGATTGAAAAATGCGAACGAAATTGCAGTCACTAGTACTATTGAAAACGTCTTCAATATCAACTAGCCCGAAATGTAATTTCATGCAAGTTTTCAAGTTATATTTCATAGATTTTAATGTACTTTCTATTCCAGCTATGGAAAATAAGGTTACCTTATTGTCGTGAACGAAGTCACCGTAACGTTTTAAATGAACTTTCTCGAACTATTATTCATAAATTGAACAATACGAAATCGCGATGAGTCATGATTGAGAACTTTCGTGCTTAATCGTAGAACATTGGAACATTATGCTGAACCCTAGAACTCGATTGTGTCTATATTTAGTTCTTTGGTTTTTTTATGGTTTTGGTCAGGTTAGGATTTTCATTGTTTGATCATTTAGAAACTGGCTAGAATATTTGAACGTATAAATAGGACGGTTTCACAATATATCGGAGAGGATGTTATATTGCGGCTCCTGTCCAGTCTCTCACTGTTCACCAGGAGAGTTATGAAAGATCGAGAGGATGTTATATTGAGATTTATGAGAAACTATACGAGATTTTTATGACGATTAGAGAAGAAATTGTGATTATTGAAGAAACTTGTTTTCAAACCAATTCGAGTTGTTCCATCACAACATTAATGACTGTAATAAAAAAATGGATGGAGATACTGAAATTGGATAAAGTTTTAATCCTGGGGGGGAGGGGGGTATCAATGAATTGCATTTTAAAAAATTAATTTTATTATAGAACTTTAAAATTCGTTTAGAATTTTTCCCTCCCTTAATATAAACTAAAAAAATGCATGAATTTAACACAGATCGTACATTAGGAACAGGAAATTACAATAAAAATGGGAAAAGTACCAAGTAATGAAAAACCAATACATTGTAGGGCTGGTACAGAAATATTTAATATGTTCAAACCTAGTATCATATTACATCATATAGGAGACTTTGACGTAGTAAAGACTGTTGGTCAAAATATTGGAAACATAAGACATGTTGATCACACAGTATTTATTGCAATTTAAAAATAATAATGTGCAAAAGTATTGAATGAAATTTGATATGTAAATCGGATGATAAAGAGTTTCAGAAAACTATGCCTCTGTGAAAGAAGAGGAAAAAGTAGCTGTATAAGAGTGAAAGAACGACAGTAAGAGTGTTAATTAGATGGTCCCACGCAAACAAGGGAAAACACGACAATAGATTACACCCGGAATAATAACGTTTGAAAATTTTAGATACCAATTTATTTCTTTTGTTTGAGGCCGTCTTACCAAACTATGAAAGAAATGCTCGTTAGTTTAGGGCAATCATAAATTCCCTATTTTCCTCATAAATTAATACAAAAATCGAGGGATTTCAGGTAGGGTTTGCTTGCAGACAGCATTTGTGTCAATGTAATGGAAGTGGATTTCAAAATTGAGTAGAGAACAGAATTTAATAGTTAAAAAAGTAATTTACCTATCGTTGAATTTCAGTGATATAACGCGACTACCAACTGGATGCATTTCAGAAACAGTTGTAACGAAATTTCGAGCTGAAAACACTGGTGCTACATCATTAATATCAAGCACATTAATGACTACGGTGGCAGAGTCACTAAGAGGTACAGGTGTTGTAACAGAAGCCATTACTGGAAAAATATATTGCTTTCTTTTTTCATAGTTAAGCATAACCTTCGTGGAGATGTTACCTACAGAGAAAAGAAACAAAAAACCCCGTTAATATGGATAAAACAGAAATAATATTTTTTTAGGGGGCATACAGTGTCAAAGTAATAATAATATTAATATGATCAATATAAAAATAATAGTATTAAGAAAAATAAAAAATAATAGAAATTATTAATATAAAGATAATATTCAAATTATCCAAATTCTAAGTTCTGCTTTCTATGTATATCTGTGTGTCAACAAAAATGAAAATGGAAATCCAAAGGGACCATTGATTGAATTCAAAAGTGCAAACCACATGAGATGTTTTTTACTAATGGTGCCTTATTTGAAAGCCGGTCATAATCTCCTCTTCCAGTCATGTTGATACAACTGTATAATTTTTCTTGTGTTTAATGTCATGTGACCATACGTCTTCAGAATCGCTTCTTGGGAGTTGCAGTTGCTTGCAAATTCCCCATTTCCGATGCCATTGTAATTAAGAACAAAATTCCTTGAAAGTTTGTATGAATTATGCAATTTCTCTACTCTGTGGAATTGTCATTTCTCGTTGTAAGAGGAAATGAATGCTATTGTTACACAATAATAGAATGCACAACACAACACACAACTAAAGGCATATCAACATTAAGTATTTTTGACAGGTTATTGTGAACATAAACAATTTGTGAGAAATAACCTGAAAAATCCGTATCAGTGACAGACCAAATATTGATGCAAAGCATCATGATATGCTATTCTTTTCTTAAGACGAAAATGTTTAATATTAATTATATAATTAACTTTCCTGTACACACAGATGAAGTAACATTCGTCTTTTTTACATCTTCCACAAATATATATATAATTCATCATAACAATACACAAAAATCCAAAATCCTATGTATTAATTAACTGGGTTGTGTATCTACCTCTTCTTCATTTCCACGATTTCTCGATTCTCTTACTGATTCTAAACTATTAAGCATTCCATGGTAACTTTATTGAAATTATAATTATTTTGAGCCCTTATTCCTTTTGTATTGTTTTCTTAATTCCTATTCTTAAAGCACTCGTCAATTGGACAGAGAAGCTTATATTTAAAGAAAATAGCTTTACGTTTCTATATAGGTGAGACTTTTTGTACCGCTTTTTCTCTTGATCGGTTCACGAAAATTCTTTAAAAAAGGGTTACTACTTATCAAGTGTTACTGGTTCGCAGGCACTTTTTTGCTTAAAAATTTAAGTAACAATAGGAAATGTATCTACGAATAATAAAGTAGTTGATTTTTTTACAGAAATAGGATACTTCATTTTGAACAGTATATATTCTATACATATTTTTTGCATTTTACGATCTTGTCTTCAATATATGTTATTACTTTGCAATACCCAAGTTAAAAATGAATTTGTTGTTGTTGTTGTTCGTCGGTCTTTCTCGACGATGACCATGTCATCATATACACAGGGAATTGGTGAGTTCGGCTATAGCTGATCAGTTCAATGCGAGAACGGAAAGCTCTGCCACAGGACGGACACAGATGGTCTGCTGGAAGAGGTTAAAATGTTTTCTCTGAACTTATGACACCCTGTGGTTCTCGAATGAGGTGGCGCCTTTGTGGGTACAACTGTCCCAGAGTCATTTTTATTGACACTCCATCTTAAGGATGGTGTGTCAATAAAAATACTGGTGGCTGTGGCACCTTATTGCCCCCACCCTCTTATGAGTGAAATGAATTCTACTATTGATGATAATAGCAGTGTAAAAGGTACTGGAACGTTTTGTGAAAGTGCCTCTCACGGAAAGTGGTCTCAGGCACATCAGCGGAGACTCTGTCGTCATCCTATGACTGATAGGAAAACGTGGACAAAAGAGTTAAATGTGGTTGTAATTGAATGTTATTTTTTAAGTAATACTGTGGATGGGAGTGATTGGCCAGTCAGGGGCTACAAACAAATGACGCATAGGATAAGGAAAGAGAAAGGCATGTTTGATACAACAGAGCAGAACTTGTGTGATGAGGTTGTGATAAGAAAAAGCTAATGACTTTCTGAAGTTGAAATGAAATTGATATAGAGAGCGGCGCTTGAGGCCNTTTTCTCTGAACTGTGAACACCCTGGGGTTCTCGAATGAGGTGCGCCTTTGTGGGTACAACTGTCCCAGAGTCATTTTTATTGACACTCCATCTTAAGGATGGTGTGTCAATAAAAATACTGGTGGCTATGGCACCTTATTGCCCCTACCCTCTTATGAGTGAAATGAATTCTACTATTGATGATAATAGCTGCGTAAAAGGTAATGGAACGTTTTGTGAAAGTGCCTCTCACGGAAAGTGGTCTCAGGCACATCAGCGGAGACTCTGTCGTCATCCTATGACTGATAGGAAAACGTGGACAAAAGAGTTAAATGTGGTTGTAATTGAATGTTATTTTTTAAGTAATACTGTGGATGGGAGTGATTGGCCAGTCAGGGGCTACAAACAAATGACGCATAGGATAAGGAAAGAGAAAGGCATGTTTGATACAACAGAGCAGAACTTGTGTGATGAGGTTGTGATAAGAAAAAGCTAATG
>RDPX01000001.1:2746144-2863644 GCA_003991215.1 Morbakka virulenta | reverse complement strand
CGGTAGCTTCTACTATTACTACTATTGTTCCTATTGGAGTTCTTTCTACTATTGTGTTGTTGAAAACTGTAGGAGAAAAGACGGGTGACATATCATTAGCATCTGTAACATTAACGTGTACCAGAATAAGAGATTGTAAGGTTGGCCTTCCTGAATCAGAAACAACAATTACCAGCTCATGGAAATTCTTTTCTTCATAGTCAATAGAACCATTAACTAATACCTTTGCCACAGCACCAATTTGTTGAAGCTTAAAGAGTTTGGTATTAATCAACTCATATGTGAATTGATTATTTGGATTGCTGTAGTCAGAATCAGCTGCGATTACTCTTCCAATTTCCTTCCCAATAGGGCTGTTTTCTGTAACATTAAAACTGTAGAACCTATTAACAGAAGACGGTATTCTGTCATTAATATCCACTATTTTGATGAATACGGTAGCTGTCGAATATCGGAAACCCTCCGAGACATTAACGGTAAGAATCATTTGTGTAGGGTAACCTGGAGCCTCCAAATCAATCTTCTTTGTGAGTTTTATCAACCCATTATTACTAATATTAAAGGAACTGTTAAAATTGCCACTTATGATTTGGTAAAAGTAAGGTATGTTTACAGCTTCTGTATCGTTATCTTTCACAGTTAGCTGTGCAACCCAAGACCCTATCTGACTAACTTCGGACAGTGTAACAGAATAATTGCTGGGGATAAATATCGGGCCGTTGTCATTGATATCACGTACATAGACCGTTACCACTGTATGAGCTTGTGTTCCTTTATTAGTTGTGGCAGTAACTATGAAGTTATAACTTCGTTTTTGTTCGTAATCTAACGGAACATCAAGCGAAATAAGGCCAGTATCTTTATTAATACTGAAAGGGGATATCTCAGTTGTACTTCCCACAAATTCATACAGAGCTCTACCCAGAGCTTGCTGCCCCACAATGCGTACTGTTGTATTCACCAAATTTTTATGTACTGTCCCTTCATCAACGTAAACTGTGTAATTTGATGATAGAAATTCTATCTTATGTAGGTTGATCGCAAATACACTAATCACATGAATATAAATGGTAAGACTATTGTTGAGAGCTGGATTTCCAAGGTCGGTAACATCAATGATAATTGTGAATATGTTGTCCACGCGGCTGTCTAAGGAACGTTGTAAAAATAGTGTTCCATCTGGGTTCATAAAAAACATATCTAAAGTATTTTGGGGGCCACGTCTACTAAAAACCAATTGGCCATTTTTTCCATCATCACCATCTGTTGCACTGAAACCATGTACTACACTCCCAACCAGTGTTGCGTCAGAGATGTTATATATTGTTCTATTACTTGTAAACACAGGTCTATTGTCATTAATGTCTAGTACTTTCACTACTACATGACTATATCCGAACCTTCCATTTGCTTCATCTTTTGCCTTCACTGAGAACGTATACAGACGTTTACGTTCGTAATCAAAACTAATAGTACTGTGAATTTCTCCCGTGATATTATTTATTCTAAACAAATGGGAGTCATTACTCTGAACGATTGAGTACAATATTGGTCCACTCTTGACACCAGGAGTAGTTGCCGTTACATTTACAATCCAGGTTGGTGTCACTTCATTTTCAAAGATACTGACGTCATACGTATTTAATGTAAATGAAGGCTGGACGTTATTGTATTCTTTAACATGTATTGTAACTACTGCTGGAGTATTTGCATATAGTGGCGGATTTCCTCCGTCATATGCTTGAACAGTTAAATTATAGAACACTTTTCTTTGGAAACTTAAAGTCTTTTTTAGCTGCATCAGACCTCCACTATTTATAGTAAACTCCTTATTATTGTCTCCAGACAGAATAGTATAGTTTTTTATTTGACCATAGGCACCGTGATCGGCATCAGATGAAAAAACTGTGGTAATGTGAGTCCCAACAGGGGCTGTTTCTATCACTGTAATGTTATGAAAGATAGGCGAAAAAATAGGACGGTTATCGTTCACGTTTTCAATGTTAAGGTATATAATTCTGTAACTTCGTAATGGTCCCGGGGTACCTCTGTCTTCAGCTATCAGAACGAATTCGTAAAACTTAATACCTTCAAAGTCAAGACTTTTGTTAACATATATTTTTCCGTTAGTCTCATTAACCCGCAAAATATCTCCTGGCAATACAGCTGAGTATACGACTCTTCCGTTATCATTGGAGTCCAGATCAGTTGCATTGACTACCCCTATAGAAGTACCAATTTTTATGTTTTCAGGGACACTAATATTTAGGGGAACGGATGGTGTAAACAGTGGTGTGTTATCATTGTAATCAGACACGTACACTACTACCGAAGCATTAGCTTCAAGTGAAGGTATTCCTTTATCATGCACCTGGATGAAAAACGAATACATGTTTTTAATCTCGTAGTCAAGAGGGTGATGTAATGTGATTCTTCCAGATAAATCAATTGAAAACTGATTATTGAAAGAAGTTGGTAACATTAAACTGTAAGTCAGATTTGAGTTGTCGCTATATTTAGTATCGTTATCTGCAGCAAAAACAGTTAAGATGTAACTCCCCACATGTGCATGCTCTGACACATTAGCACTGTAAGTACCATTTGTCATACCAACGAAATATGGCCTTTCGTTGACATCTTCTACAATTATTCTAACATGACTGTATGTCTTAAAATTTCGATTACTGGTAGCAACTACTGAGAAATCGTAATCTGAACGAGTTTCGAAGTCAAGGCTTCTTAGCATTGTGATAACACCAGTAGTTTCATTTAAATAAAACAACGAAGAAATATTCATTTTGTTAATATTTAAGATCTTATAAATTGCAGTGGTATTTGGTTTATTATCTGTGGCCATGACCTGTCCAAGAGGATTTCTGATGGACATTTCTGGAATACGAAAAACATATTTGTTCTCTGTAAATTTAAAAGAATAAGGATCAGGGATCAGGTTGATGATGATATTGACTGTTGAATTAAGCCTTGGATTTCCATTATCGCTTACTCTGACGGTCAAATTAAAAGTCTTTGTTATCTCACCAAATAGTTCCGTCAGCACTGTAATTCTGCCGTTATCTCTGTTAATATGGAATTTCGTAGTATCACCACTAATAATTTCAAACTGAAGTTGAGCATTTTGCCCTATGTCTTTGTCAGATGCAAAAATTGTTAATATTTCACTTCCGACAAGAATGGTTTCAGTGATATTTACCACGTGTTCCGCATTGTTTGGAACAGGAATATTGTCATTGATGTCTGTGATAAAAACTACGATAAGAGCTCGTCCACTTAATTTGTTTCTACCTGTATCTTTAGCTTCAACTTCAAAACTGTATCTGTCAGATTTTTCACGATCAAAGTTTTCTGCTGATCTGATCTCCCCTGTTCTGTTGTTTATGGTAAAATTTCCAGCATCCGCACTTGGTACAATATAGTAGTAAGTACGATTATTTTTAGATGTACCATCTAGGTCTACTGCCCTCACTGTTAGAATAGTGCCAGTGAAAAGTCCTTCGGGGATACTTTTTTCGTATCTGTTAATGTCGAATACAGGTTGATTATCATTAACATCCAGAACATTAACAATTACAAGAACTGTGCTATTGGCTGGCAAACCAGGTGATCCTAAATCGTGTGCGCCTACACGAAAGCGATACTCTTTCTTTAATTCATAGTCCAAACTTTCATTCAAGTATATGTTTCCAATACTGTCTATGTAAAAGACATTGTTATTGTTCAGCTGGTCTGTAATGTTATAAACCAAACTACCTTCAGGGCCACTGTTGGGATCAGTTGCCATGATCTGTAGCACAGAGGTCCCTATTAATGCCTTTTCTGAAACTGATACGTTGTATGTTTCAACTTTGAACATAGGAGGGTAATTTACTTGGATAAGGAAAATATCAACCAAGGCACTAGATGTCAAAAATGGTTCTCCAAGATCAGTGGCAACAACAACAAGTGAATAACTTCTTTCTCGTGAAAAACTCAACACCCTTTTTGATGAAATTACACCTGTTTTATTATCAATTGTAAAATCGCTTGTGTTTGTTGCCAGACGAAAATTGATTGCTTTGTTCATGCTTCCTTTATCCAGGTCAGTTGCATTAACTTGATACACTGACGTCATGGCTGCAATGTCCTCTCTAATAGTCGTTTGGTAGTATCTCTTCTCAAATCGTGGCCTGTTATCATTGACCTCCAGTACGTAGAGATAAATATGTGTGGTAATATTAATATTGAATTTGATGTCTTGTGCTTTTACAGTAACATTATAAAAATCCTTGGTTTCATAGTCGACTAGCTGTTTAAGTTTGACAATTCCTGTGATGCTATCGATTGAAAATATTCTAGTATCCGGATCATCCACCAAACTGTATATTATATTTGCAGAAGAGCGGGACACCTTATCCTTTGCAGTAACTCGAGTTATAAAGCTATTGAGTGGAAAGTTTTCTGGAATGGAAGCATTATAAAAGTTTTGGTCAAATACAAGGGAATTGTCTAAAACATCAGTTACATTAATCCACACTGTCGTGAAACTTCTCAAAGGAACTCTTCCGTGATCTGTTGCTATGACAACAAAATGGTGATCAGTTTGAGTCTCGTAGTCTAATTTTTTAGCTACTGTTATCACACCGGTGTCCTTATTGATTGCAAACATTGACGATGACGGATTTTGCAGTGAAGAAAGTATAGAGTACGTTATCTTTCTGTTATCTCCAAGATCTCCATCAATTGCAGACACTTGAAGAACCGAATGCCCAATAGCAGCAGTCTCAGTAACCGTTCCGTAATACTTACTTAATCTAAACGCTGGTCTTATATCATTTTCATCCGTTATATTGATAAAAACTCTACCCATATTGAGAGAGTTATGTAACCCATCTGTCACGTTAATAATTATTTGAACAGTGTCGTTTGTTTCTCTGTCAAGGTCTTTAAAAACATAAAGATCTCCATTCGGCAACAGTTGAAAATAGTTGTTAGAATTACCCCCAACGATATTGTAGGCAAGTCTTGTTAACTGTTTTGAGTCCTGGTCTTTGGCTTTTACTCTAAGAACAGACGTTCCAGGCCTGGTAAACTCTGATACGTTTAGATAGTAATTTCCAGGATCGAATACAGGAAAATTGTCATTAATATCTGTTATGATGACAGCAACAGTAGTGTTCGTCTCCAAAGAAGCGTTACCACTGTCCTTTGCAATCACAGTAAATTCAAATGATTTTTGTTTTTCATAGTCAAGTGACTTTTTAACAGTTATATTACCTTGTGAGTCTATCTGGAAGTACTCACTAGGATTTGGATGAGGAATGATGTAGATAAATCGTCTGTTAGCAGTTGTACCATCCTTATCTGAAGCAACGACTTGAAGTACAAATGATCCCACTGGAGTATCTTCTGATAAGGTTTTTTGATAAAGCGAGTTATGAAAATGTGGCAAATTGTCATTTATATCAATCAAATTGATGAGAAGGGTTACATTTTCAGCCGAGGTAAGAAACGGGGTTCCTAAGTCATATGCTTGAATAACAAGTTGATACTGATGAACCTGCTCATAATCTAAGGTAGACTTGACCTGAATAATGCCTGTTTGTGGGTCTAAGGAGAAACTATCATTTGGAAGGTAAGATGATAATCTAAATCTGATTTCTCTGTTTAAATTTAAATCAATGTCAGTGGCGAAAACTTGAAAAACAGAGGATGAAATCGGGGTATTTTCAACTATACTTATATTGTAAAATGTCTGTCTGAATACTGGTCTGTTATCATTAACATCAGTCACATTGACAACCACTACCGCAACAGCTAAAAATTTAAGATTTCGTGCTGTAACGATAATAACATGCTCGTCCCTGAATTCTCTATCCAGAGGAGACTTCAGTGTTATTAAGCCAGTCTCATTGTTAATCTGAAAATATGGTGCAGAGCTGTTTCCTTCGATTTCATAAGTTATTCGACCGTTAATCCCTGTTTCAATATCTGTAGCGTTCACCTAAATACAAAAACGTAGAAAAAAGAAATAAATGATTTTGTATCAAGAAAGGGATTTCTTGAGTCTTCCACTCCAGGAAGATAGTAAAGTAGAATGAATAGAATAACGATGGAGGTATTTTGGCTGTTGCTGGTACAGGAAGATATAGTTACCATTTTTTTCAGTATATTTACCTGAGACAAGAAAAGTCAATTAAATAGGGCTTAGGTTGGGAAAAGTATTCTATTAAATTCAGTTAATAGGTATCTATCCATCAGTTAATAGGTATCTATTTTACTCTTCTGGTAAGGTTCAGAACAATTTTCAATTGTTCCTATTATATATATATATATTACAGATATTCCTGTTCCAGAAAGAAACAAATCTGGACGCAAAAATAGAATAAATAAATGAACCAGACAATTGGGCAACGTTGCCATCTTGCTAAATTTCTGTAAAATACTATGAATATAATAAATCGCATAAAGAGTTTAACCAAATACTAATATTTTGACGAAAGACCGTGTGTAAGAAGAAAACTTTGGTTGTATTTTTACCTTAGATTTTTAACCATTGCACAAAAAACATACTTTTGTTTTCAAACCAGTGGAATTCCAATTTAGAATATAAAACAGTGGTAATAGTTCTGTTTTAATACCATCGCCTTTTGCTTTGCTTTGTGTTTGACTCTAACAGATACTGAATAATTTAGTAACATTCTTATGGCATGCTAATGCGAGTGCTAATGCGAGTGCTAATGCGAGTGCTCATTTAGGAGAAATAAAACCTGCTTAGTACACCTCCAACTGCAGCAAATACAATACGGTACCCAATGAAAGCTAGTGTGACAAGACTATTTTTTTTGTTTTTATCTCAATGCTGGTCGAAAGCATAAAGTGGTTGAGATGGCAAGCCTTAAAATTTCCCCGACCATTTTGATTCCAAACCAGGGTGGATGAAGCTCATTACCAGGAATCTTCATAAGAAAGATTGCACTACAGAAATAAAATAATCTGTTACTGAATGTGAATGAGATAATATGGGCTTAGTTTTTAGGCTCTCCAAAAACATAACACCTAAGACCTATGCTACTAGACTGGGAATACAAATCTCATATTTTAATTGGATAAGCTGATTGTGGTTAATTTGGTCTCACAGTCTAAATCTATCCTGTCTCACCTACCAAGAAAATATTCTTGGTAGGTTGGACAGGAAAGAGTTGATAGTATTAACTTAAGATGTTGGATCCGCAAATGGACATTTCAGCAAGAAATAAAGGATTTTTCCATTAGGTCCTCAAAGACCTTAAAGATGTGATTAGTTTTTATTCCCAAAAGGTTTTTAGTTAGAAAGAGATGATCTCTCTTGTAGAGACAAAAGCAGTTGAAATATTTTCAATTTTGATGTACATACAATATTTTACAGGGTAGATAACGTTTCAGTTATAAATTGTTTTAACTACTGTGCCCTCTACATACTTATAATGTATTTCCTCAGATCAACGCAGTTCTCCTGTAAGCACTGTGCTGTGATAAGCGCCCCAGGTCAAAAGGCTAGTGTAAAGGCTGGTAATGTAGATTATTTTCAATACCATAAAAGTAATCTAAACAAATTTCTATTTTGACACCTGTAACACAGATTATTCTGAATAACAAAAGGCTCCTGTGTAAAGTTTAATTGCTTTCTGCTTTTTGTTTTGTTTTTTCAAGCTTTAAAAATAATCTCATCCCGCTAATAAGCGCAGCTCTTCAATAAGAAATGGTCCTGAAGACTTAACAATTAAATAAACACCAAGCGCTTATTATACAGCAGTAATGTAAAAAGGTGATAATTATGACGTCTTTTTGTGAACCCTATTTTAATAAAAATAAGCACATAATTAAAGCAATACCAAATTTGGACATGTGACATTAATATTTTTCATGAAATCAAAATGATAAGCCTAATAATAGCTGCTTTAATAACTTCTACTTCTATTGAACTTGTTGTATGCTTCATTTATTTGACTCGATTTACTTTTCTTACCTGAGCTATGAAGGAGCCAATTGGCAAATCTTCTGGATACACAGTTGATATGTAGGTGGCATTAAAAACTGGAGGATGGTCATTTTCGTCAATAACTGTAACATTAAAATATATGGTAGTATTTCTGGCCTCAGGCTCTTCAGTATTGACTGCAGTTATGGTTAACACGTAGTGATTTTGTGCCTCGTAATCCAAAGATTTTGTGGTTGATATAGATACAGTTGAAGTTGATTTATTACTGAAAATAAATTCATTTCTAGGGTCACCTGTGTGAAAGCAACGGTAAAAACTAATATGTATGGAATTCAAAGTTTCAAAAATTTTGATTAAAGAATCGGCAAAGTATAAGAACATTATTTTTAAACTAATATTACTGTTACTACTATAACTATAACTACTATTACAACAACAACATCTAAAACTATTATGATTATGATTATGATTATGATTATGATTATGATTATGATTATGATTATGATTATGATTATGATTATGATTATGATTATGATTATGATTATGATTATGATTATGATTATGATTATGATTATGATTATGATTATGATTATGATTATGATTATGATTATGATTATGATTATGATTATGATTATGATTATGATTATGATTATGATTATGATTATGATTATGATTATGATTATGATTATGATTATGATTATGATTATGATTATGATTATGATTATGATTATGATTATGATTATGATTATGATTATGATTATGATTATGATTATGATTATGATTATGATTATGATTATGATTATGATTATGATTATGATTATGATTATGATTATGATTATGATTATGATTATGATTATGATTATGATTATGATTATGATTATGATTATGATTATGATTTTGATTATGGTTATAGGTATGATTATGATTATTAACATTAATATTACTATTACTATTACTTTTACAGTTGACTTGACTATAAATAAGACTATAGCTGTGATTTTGACTTTAACTGCAATTATGACTATTACTTTTACTGTTACTATGACTTTGACTATGACTATGACTGTAACTATGACTTTGACTTTGACTGTGACTATGACTATTACTTTGACCCTGTTTCCTCTGAGAATACTATTATCAAAATTAGAATCATTACTGGCACAGCAATCAATTTTAGTAGTATACAGATATTTCTCAAAAATGTCTTCTAGTTATTGTATTTTGTAGTTATTTTGTGCTTGATGGTTAAAATATTACCCAACAATACCAATACACGAATTGAAAGAAGAATAGTATTATCAAAGCAGATTTTCTCAATGTCTTGAACTAACTGTAGGGATTGGGTTCATTTTTGGATGTAGATAGGTGACTTCGTAATTTCGATAGTTGTGATCCATAGAGGATGAAGGGTTCTCTAAGGTGTCGCTTTCCCGATAATCCTCTCGGTCTGCATGATACTAGTCAGTGAGCACATCAAGCAACGATAATCCTTTTAAATTAGCTCCCGGACAGTCTCACTGATCATGACACTTCACCCAGATTTCATTTAACCCCTTAAGTTCTGTCATTCTGATAGGTTAACCTAGTAACCAAAAAATTAACAGTCCTCTGTGGTTTGAATGCAAGCAAGGGGTAATAATATTACCAAAAGGTAACTAACGTTTCTCCAATAATATCCCTTGGTAAAATATCTCTTGCAAAAGAAAAACAAGTTGGAAATCATACATTTTATGTGTGGGTCAGTATATTTACGTCTTTTAAGAATAACACGTCTTGTTGTAAGGCAGCTGGATCTAACATTACAATGACTGCATCTATTACAAACAGGAGAAAGCGGTAAACATTAACGTCATTTTTTTTTCTATGAAGTAATACAAGGTGACGAAAATATAAGCCTACCTGCTACTATGTGAGCTTGAACTAAAGCTGCTCCAGGAGCAAACTTCTCTGCTCCTACCAAAAATGACTCAAGTTCGCGGAGCGGCCCTCTGTTTTCGCGTACCGTAATGGAGTATGTACGTTGTGGGACAATTGTAGGAGTTGGATCTAAAAACAGGAATGACCTAGTAGTTAACAAAAACTCTATAGTAACAATTAATGGGAAGGCAGAATTGCATGATTTCCCAGCTACAAGGCAAGCTAACAAATTGCGATTTGCTGTTAAAGTTGCAATATATATATATATATATATATATAAAGAGAGAGAGAAAGAGAGAGAGAGAGAGAGAGAGAGAGAGAGAGAGAGAGAGAGAGAGAGAGAGAGAGAGAGAGAGAGAGACACACACACACACACACACACACACACACACAGAAAGTTAAGGACATAGGTAAAATAGATCAAAACCAGGTACAATATAGAGTATAACAATAAAGTATTCAAGTTCGCATAGAAGGGTAATTGTCATATCATTTAAGTTCTTTAACTAATCATGCAGATTCCTATGAATAGTGCATGTCCACTCAAAGCTCAGATATATAAAATACAAGACAATTAAAACAACATAAATGAGACATGAATGACACTTGAGTTGAGAAGTTTAGAAAACTACATTAAGAGTTCGGATACTAAGTAATTCTGTCTTTTGATGCAGATTTTTAAGTCATTTTTAGCAGTAAAAAGTAAGATATCTGGCTTTCAAAAGTTAAACATTGTAATGAAAAAAATCCATTTTTTAACAAGCTAAAACGTTTCTGGTTTAAGAAAAAAGAAACTAAGAATTCGATACGAGTATGAGGGAAATTTACCAACCATTGAAAACCCTGTTGTTTGACAATGTAAGTGTTGCCAAGGAACTTGTGTTAGACCTAGACCTATAAGACCTCCACAGAGACCTAGACCACATTAGGCCAATACATATAAGTTCATACAAATTCACAAATTATTGAAAACCTATTTGTTTGACAATGTAAAGTGTTGCCAAGGACCTAGACCTATTAGACCTCTTTAATAAATTATATCGTTTAATGTTGTTAAAGGAAAAGCTGCAAGACAGAAATCTAAACCAGAATACGTTCAGGAACTTTCAAAGAAAGTGATCTTTTAGAGACCCCAAGACAACCTCAAAATACATTGGAAGCTTCGTCTGCCGGAAGAGTTTCAAATTGTTATCTAACATCTTCAATATTACGTACCGTATACACTTAGAATTCCAGTATTAGTAATTGCTGATTGTTGCTGATATGTGACTTTACATTGATACGAGCTGGAGTCATTTTTTTGTAAATTAGTGAAGCGTAAAAATCTGGTTTTCTCCCCAGGAATTACCTGTTGGAGGTAAAATTATTGAAAATAAAGGGGAATACTTGTTAAGTATGATAACTTTACAAAAATATGTTATCAAATAAAATAATGTGAATTTAAACTTCGAAAATTTCTTATAAATTTGGATCGCAAAAAAATTAAGATATCTCAAGGATATCTTTACCTTTTCCCGAATACGTCATTTTTATAATGTGTATTGCCTTGCCTTCTCCAGCTAAGATCCTTAAGTTACCTTGTAGATATTTTTAATAGCTCTGCATATTTCTGACTACTAATCCTGGGAAATGGAATAATTTCTCTTGATAAATAATAGTGAAAATGGGGAGAAGGCCAAAGTGAAAATATTTTTAATCCCAAACTCAAAGAGACTAACTCCAAATCGGTCTTTCCCTCGTTCCTCTATATATGTCTACTACTGTAGTAGGAAAGGTTAGATTAACAGGGTACCAGACTAAGTGAGATGATAGAAAGCCCATTCATTGCGTGCATTCATGGAAACCTAATCATAATAATGCAGAGCCGTGGTTAGTGCAATTGCACAGTAACCAAGAAGTTTCAGGTCTGATTCTCCAAGGTGATTGAATATGGAGCTTTACAAAATACAAAGCCATTGGTTGGCGCCAGGAAGGGCATCCGGACAAGAAATTTCTCACTTCCAAAACAAATTCCCTCTGAAGGGCACCGTCTGGGCCTCAATAGCTTGGAGGGGGCGGGGGAATGACGTTAAAACTTTTATATATATATTTATATATATATCAATTATGGAGCATTCCAAACAGTATTTTACGCTATGTATATATATACATATATACATATATATATATATATATGCATTCAACATAAATTTTAAAAGAGACACTCTTAGGGATTTCAGTAGGTCATTTTTGCTCAATAAGACATATTTATTCAAGGATGGCAGTAACAAATATGTAGTTACAAATCTCTTAGTACTAAGATGTGGTAAGAACTTGTAGAGGTTTGGACTGTTGTATCTGCACGGAGTATTAGTTTTTAATAATTGCTCACAAAATATAATGACGAAAAAAATAATTTTTAAACTTTGAATACTTATTGAATAACCTGAACTTCATGACAGCCTTCTCGGGCAACACCAAGTCTGACTAGATTCTTGCTATATATTAGGTCTTATTCCTCTTGCTGCGTGCACTTCAAGATGTGTACACTTCCTGTAATTTATTTTATTTATTTATATGGTTTGTATTTTACACAGGTCGTCTAGGAAAGTCAGTGAAAAAGTGTGCGAATGAGTTAATCGTCTCTTTACAGTAAAAATTGAACTTTGACCGAAATCTAGGATCCATATATTTCTTTAGTTAAATAGATAAGGTGGAGGTAAAAATATTTGCAGACACATTTCTTAGGGTAGAAAAAGGTGCTATATTCTTTTCCGGAGCCGTCAACCGCCATCCTATGTCACATTGTGGGCACTGGTTTGTCTTATGTAAGAAACTATGTTACAATATTTTTGGTATATAAAATTTCTAAAATGAAAACAAATGTGTGCAAGCAACTTGGAAGGACCAAGTGGCAATGACCTTAATGATCACATGCTCCCACAAACAAGTTGTTGGTGTCACACACTAAACCAAATGATTAGTCTACAGTATGCATTTTTTCTCCCTAGGTTACGCTGACCAGATGTCCTTTTATTTCAAAGGACAGTCCTTTATTTCAGAGCCTTGTCCTTTATTTTTTCCTTATCCTTTATTGTCCTTTACTTTGAGAAAATCCTTTAAATTGTCCTTTATATTTTAGAAATTCGAGGAAATGTCCTTTATTTGAAATAAAATTCAAGGAAGTTCATTCCTAGCAGTTTTAGACTCTTATAACATACCAATGACGCATTAAATGAGTCGCAACGAGCTCCTGGCACACCTGACAGTTCTAAAAACAAACCATTTATCATGTAAATGACTATCCATTATTTTCCCATTAGGCCGGGCTCAACATCGCTACATCCTCCAGATGTGATGAGTTTTTTCTTTAAAATAACTTGAGACTGTGTCAATCAAGACCAAGATCAAGTCGTTTTAGATCCGATCGAAGATTTAATATCGCATTTATTTCGTTACAATGAAACTTCTCGTCATTCAGAGTTTTAGTATACAACTATACATACGAGTACACTCAGTACAGTGCATTTATTAATTTTATTAGTGTAAGAGAAACATGTCCAAAAAAAGGAAATGCAATTTTAACCCTTCTTGGATAAAGGAATTCAAATTTATTGAAAAGCGAGAATCGGATACGGAGGCTTTTTGTAAATATTGTAGGACTGTTATTAACATTTCATCGATGGGTCGATCTGCAATTGTTCAACACCAGAAGCTCGAAAAACACAAACGTGCCTTTGAAACTGTTGTGAGCTCCAGCCAGTCTGTATCATCATTTTTCTCAAGAAAAACTTTAGGAGATGCAGAAAGTAAGTTAGCTGCACTCGAAGGAGCTTTTGCTTATCATACCATATACCACGGACAATCATTTCGGTCTTTGGATTGTACAACACAGTTGTTAAAAGTTGCCCACAATCCTAGATTTACTTGTGGCAGGACAAAGGCTCAAGCATTAGTTTCCAATGTGTTTTTGCCACATTTCCAGAAAGAACTGAGGAAGGACCTATCAAATGCACACTTTGTCACTGTATTTTTTGATGCGTCCAACCATGGAGCAACAAAACTTATCCCGATTCTCACTCGCTACTTCAACAAAGATAGTGGTGTTTGCGTTAAAATCTTGGATATTGAGGATGTTAAACGTGAGACCTCCGAGTTACTGACCGATTTACTTATAAGAAAGCTGTCAGAATTTGAAATTTCGGAGAAAATTGTGTGCCTGAGTGCCGACAATACGAATACAAATTTTGGTGGTGTAGCCCGTAAGGGTCGCAATAATGTATTTGCAAGGCTGAACTCTGCGCTTGATACAGACTTGATAGGATCGGGCTGCATAGCACATATCACTAATAATTGTATGAAGCGTTCCGCAGATTCTCTACCTGTAGACTTGGAAGCTGTCTTAATTAAAATCTTTGGCTATTTTCAACACTATAGCGTGCGAGTTACAAAGCTCAAAGAGTTTTGTGAGAGTATTGATGTGGAGTACAAAAATGTATTAAGCTACTGTGGCACCAGATGGCTTTCTCTCCTTCCGTCTCTCGAGCGAATTCTGCAGATATTTCAACCATTGAAAGATTACTTTTCTGTCGAACCGTGTCCTACGATTCTATACGAGTTTTTTAACAATCCGCTTTCTGAAGCATGGCTATTTTTCGTTCATGCACAAGCTACAATATTTCATTCAGCAGTTTCTAAACTAGAAGGAGATGACGTCAGCATGGTCGAGGCTTGTCTTATTGTTGAGGAATTGTTATCATCAATAGAAGATCGAAGCAGCACTCATTTCCTACCTCTTGAGGTACGAAGACAGCTAGCGAAAGTAGACGACGAAAAATCTGCCTTTTTTAGTAAGAAGTGTCAGGATTTTTTTGCAATATCCAAGGATTATTTGCGTGTGTGGACTGCCAACCTAAAGGAGTTTCAAACTTTTGAGTGGATATTACTCAGAACCCCTGTATTTTGGGAGAAAGTTCAAGTTTCTCTGGAATCGAGTTCCACGATAATAAAGAAACTTGGTGTGAATGACAATCAATTGTTTGAGGAAGTTCGCCATCTGAAGAAGTTCACGACAGTTGAAAAAATAGCCTCTTGGAATGAAACAAAAACTGCACCTGCAAGTAGGTGGTGCGAGTTGTTCCGCTTGTTTGCATCATCGGATATTGAACATTCAGAGCTACTTAAAATCATCGAGTTTCTGTTTAGCCTCCCAGCCACAAATGCACCCGTCGAGCGAGTGTTTTCATTGATGAATAACTTTTGGACATCGGATAAGACGCAGATGACAGTCTCAACCGTAAAATCAGCGCTATTTCTGAAGTACAACTGCGCAAAAACGTGTACAAAGTTTTACGATATGCTACTATCCGATGGGCAGCTTCTGGAGGAAATACACTCATCATCAAAGTACAATTAAAATCTCGGTTAGTTTGCGCTTCGTACAACTAAACTATTCAATGCTATTTTTTATTGTGTATTATGTTTTTTTTTTGGAGAGCGTATATGACTTGAAATTTTGAATGCACAATTTTTAAGGCTACATGTAACGCGTACGTTTGTTGATACATGTGTGACGTCACAAAATGTGATGATCGGAAGTGTCCCGTACCCTAGGTGTATGGGGGATCTACATAAAATATCATTGGATATCTCATCTCGAAAAGCATAAAAATGAGACAGCATGAATGAAGATGTTTTAGAAAATGATATATAGAGAGAAAGGAAGCAATAATGAAAAAAAGGAATAAATTGGTTAAAAAGCAATTTAGGATAAATTAAAAATTATAGCGAAAAATATAAAGAAAAAAGCAATATCAAGTAAATTAATAAAAGACAATGGAAAAAACTTCTTTTTTTATTTCACCTGTTCCCATTTTAGAGGTCACCACAACAAAGTGTTCGCTTCTAGAATGGCCGATCCATCGAGTCAGGTCTATCTACTTCCATCGCTTGGATATCTTCCTGCATCCAGCTGTACCATCACATATTTGGTCTTCATCTCTGTCTCGTCTCTGGTACCAACAGCATCTCTATTGCTCTCCTTCCGACATACTTTTCCCCCGTCCTTTTCACATGCCCAAACCACCTCAATCTAGTTATGCACAACTTTATAGCAGTCTCTTCAACTCCAATAACTTATATAAACATATCATTGATAGTCATATTCTTTTCCCGCTCCCAGAGTCGAGCGACCAGCGCAAGATACATATCATAGGCCAATACATTACAGAAAGGCAAAGTGTCCTATTTACTTTAGTAATCGAAAACATATTTTTAAGACCAGTTTTTCAAAATATAATGTGTAATCATTATTCATACTTACTGTGTTGTTTTTATACCATGTGAAGGTAGCAGGAAAGGAACCTATTACATTACAAGTGTATGAAAAGCTCTTTCCAATCAAAATTCTTTTGTACTCAGGAACCAGATTTTGGACGGCCAGTCTCGTCTGGTAACAAGGCTCAGGGATACCGTTGTCATCTAAAAATGAGTAAGAGGATCAAAGAGGTAACATTTTATTCTAGAATTCCACAGAAAGTATCTTCTGAAATAAAATGACTTGAAGGCTGGTACTTGAAATGTCAGAAAACTTAGCGGGACACAAAGACACTTGAAATACCAGTTAATGAACAGAATCGTCTCAGATGGAATGTAATCGGATTACCTGAACTTCCTTCTTAAAATCCCTTCTTGAAATGGACACAAAGTTTAGCTTCATGGTGAGAAAATGAATCTTTTTTTTGTTTAAAAATACTGTGAGGTTAGTTATAGACTGTGAACCAGTGTTATTAGAATTGTTGCTATTCGCATGATGGTAAAACCAGCTTGAGAGGATCTTCCTTAAGGTGGATGTAGTGAAGAAGGAGCATTGAATGTTGTGTTGTCGGAGGGCTCATCTTAGGTGATCACTGGAATTCTTCATGTAAGGCAGACTTTACAGCGGTTCTTTATCTTCATGATTAGGTCCAGTTATTTTGTGTAAGGCTCTCTGGACATCTTTAGCGTGGTGTCCATTGGACAACAGAACCCTTTGAAGGAGTCTTTCTTCTTTTCTGAGGTCATGTGGGTTAGAAATAATACTTTAATGTATTATAAAAAAGAGTATGTCCGAATTACTTGGTTGCCATAAAAGGTGTAGGAAAATTCTGTAATGTAATGATAAATCTATAAAAGTTCAATAAGGCATATGTTTCTTTGTCCTATTTAGTAAAATTGCCGATTTACATCTACGGCCATGAGCTTAGCACTCATACTACTATATATATATATATATATATATATATAAATAATTAGATCCACTTATAAAAACAAACCAAGAACCCAAACGTGTAAAATGTAATTTACTTTGTTACACCCTGGTGATTCTAATAAAACTGTAGACTAATGACTATTTTAACAAGAGTAAAGAGTAAGTTCTCTCTGATTGGATTCACAATCTTATAATCTTATCAAGGATTGGTTGTTGGGTCAATCGATCCTCCACTTTTAGATTACAAAACCAAAGTTGGCTTTAAAAGAATATTTGAAACAGAATACAACTTCCGAACTAAATGTTATAAGTCAATTGAATTGCTGTGTTAAAATATCTTTAAGAATAATATCCTCCAGGTATTGAAATTCAACTTTTAAAAAGATTTTAGTTTCCTGTCGTTAACTAACTCGTTAACCACCTCCAAGTTTGCTACATTTTTACTAAGATATAGGATGTAGTTTTAATATATAACTAATTAACGTTTTTGTGGTCAAGTAACAAATAAAAACAAAGTGAACTTGCCTAGTAAAGCAACGGATATGGTAGATCCATCATTAACTTTAAAACCAAAATTGTCTCCACTTTTAACCAGAATTTGAATGGACGTAAATCTCTCAAGCCTTACGATAGACGAGATTGTCAATGTTGCTTTGCTATTTGCTTGGACAGACTGTTTCACGAAAAGATTGCCTGCTCTGTCAATCTCTTGATTTAGTAGACCGTATGCTTCAAATATTCTATTGGAGAAAAACATAGAAATATTTTGTTGTTAAATGAGGTACAGTCGTATGTTATGTACAATCAGCATTTACAGAAAGGCTTTTTACTACCTTTTGCTTTCTCTTTTTTAACGGACGTTCATGGATGGCTAAGAAAAATGTGCTTTTCTTATCTAATGTTTGTAATCAAATTCTGTATTTGAAAGATACTGGTATCTTTATTGGTTACCATACATGCTACTGAAATAATTTATAAACTTTTGGATTTGGTCTCTCAAACTACGAAGTGTGATTTCTGTTGAATCATAAAATAGCAAATTTTGGCTTGCTGGTGAGATTTTAGAAAGTGTTTACGTACGAGATATAAGAATTTTTTCCAATGTTTGTGCTGAAATTCATGTTAAATAAGGGGGTGAAGGTTGTCCCATATTACATTTCTACTATAATTTGTAGTTCTTCAGAAAAGGGTTGTTGTTAATATATTAAAATGCTTTCTAGTCACTCTTTTTCAACAACCCTTGATAAATTAATTTTACTCATTTTTATTGTGTGATAAATCTATTAACAATTTGGTTAACATCATAGAGTTTTATTGAAATGTTGAGTTAATAGTTCGCATGCACGTCAACGTGGAGGCTCCCTGTTTTCTTTTCGATATGGGAAGTATTCACCAGCAGGTAGACTAAGTGGAACGTTGAGCATGTCAGTCCCCGAGAAAATAATCTTGATTGTAATAGCTAATTTTTTTTCAGTTAAATTCCTTGAATAAATCTTTTTGTATTTCGTTCATTTCAGGCCTATTCTGGTTTTGGATACAGATGTTCCTCTAACCATGTTTAAGGGTTAAAAAAAATTTTGCTCTTCAGATCCTCTTAAAGGCATATTTCAAGAATTTTGACAACAAAACATATTTAAAACATGTTTTGTAATACATTTAACTTCATTTAATCTACAAAAATATGCAACAGAAGATTAATGGTTCTTAAAAAAGCATAATTCAAGGGCAAAGGGGGTCGTTTGCAACCAATGACCCCCACTGTACTCTCCCCACCAGTCATACATTCTGTTAAAGGTAAAACGTCACACCTAAATCCATAGGAAATAAATTTTTCTTTTGACACTTGCAAAGTAAAAATCATTTAGGGCTGACTACAATTTTTCCACCAACCCATCCAAAATACTTTATAGGTTTCTTTCAGAAACCAGTAACTTGGAAAATGTTTTAAGTATATCATTTCTAAATATTAATTTTATAAATAACAAAAGTTCTTTTTGTCCTTTATCTGCCTAAACCTTAGATATTTTACAATGCTTTCTTTAAATTCAAGACAACATTAAAATAAACAAAATCAGACTTGTCAATATAAACATAAGATATTTCTGGTATAATTTGTCCAATAATGTGACATTCCTTGTTGCTATCATTAAGAATAGATAAACACTAAAAAAATTTCAAAGGTAGTTAGATTATGTATGCATACAGCAGTCCACTATCTATTGCAGAAATACTTTAATAATGACAATGTCATGTAATTTTTCTGATAAAACCGGTTCATATCAGTCTATAGAATTATTTCGATGCCAGAATAGCAAGACAGATCAAATCGAGCATTTTTACTTGTAGTAGATAAAAGGCTCAAATTCATTGCCGTCAAAAATGTATAAAACTACATTTTTAGGTGCAAAAGGATATTGCTGGTCTCTACATTTAATGCAGAAGAAAATACGATAGAAAGACAAAGTTACTATTGAAAGACTACCAGAGATATTCAAAAAAAGGGACGGTCAGGAGAAAAGTATAAGAAATTTTATTTAATAAAGGTCTTGCATACATACCTATCGGCACCATTTATATTTTCAATCAATAAATTTAGAGACACTTGGTAAAAGCCTGCCCTTATCAAAACGAACGTGCCATTGCCTGCTATTGAATTTTCAACTGCGACAAAAGAGCCAACACGTCCGCTAGTAGCCCAATTGGTAAGTACAGTAGCAGTAAGCATTGTATTTGAAAGTGTAACAACGTCAGGCTGGTGAGCAAAAAACCCTTCTTGTACATTGACCACTCTAGTCAGGTCCAAAACTGATGCAGTTGATCCTGTTGTCATACTTGCATTTCCATCCGATGACATAGCTTTGAATGTCACTATGTCTCCTTTTTTTAACATTAGGGATGCAGATACTGGAAATGAGAATGGTTCAGCGGTGCTCGAGCTCCATTTTGATTTCACGGCCACACTTGAATTGATAAATATAGCATGAGACAGTTCAACATTAGCTTTGATGTTGCGGAATTGGCCATGAAAGGTGATATGGTAAACGCCTTTAAAGGAGAAAATAGAAAAAATATTGCTAAAACAATACCTAAAAGAATGAAGCCCTTAATAAGGTAATAGTTACAATATAATAAATATTGTATTAATAATAAATAAAAACGTAAAATATCGTATAATTAAATGTAGTTTTAATAATACTTTTATATCAATATTAAGTAATATTAAAGTTTAATATTGTGATATAAATTATTTATTTATTCAATAATATTTAAACAAGTTACGAGGTTATGTAATATGATAATGAAAAGAATTAAATACTTATGTAAAGGTTATAATAAGAAAAGGACAGGGTGATAGTTATTGTAATTTAAAACCTGCAGTTCTGTACGACTCTTTCAGTATTAGTTCTGACGTTGCAAAATTAATTTATGTCAATTAGCTATGAGGGGTTTTTACCCCCAGGAAGTTGTCCAATAGTTCTGAGAGCACATAAATTATCAGCATATGCATGTAATATATATAAACTTATTTCCATTCCCTTTTTTACATTGTTTTACTTTCTTTGATGTTGTTTTGTCCCTGTATTTGTCTTGTGTCCCGTTTGTTTGTCCCGTTTGTTTGTCCTGTTTAGTAAAATTGCCGATTTACATCTACGGCCATGAGCTTAGCACTCATACTGGGTCTTTCACAGATATCCATCTATGAAAGACCCGAACGGAAGGAGCAGATCAAGAAAAAGAGGGACAGAAAGCGTGCAAGACACCATAAAATGCAGGACCCTCCGTAGGAAGGTCCTTCCTTCTGGGTTGGTCATCAGCCAAAGCTCAAGCACCTCAAGACGACCGGTCCTGTGTGGTTGGGCCCTATAGCTGTAGACCCGACCAAGGAGAGACCAGAGCTCTACACTTGATCTTAGCCAAAAGGCCGAGAAGCGATACTGATGAANGATATCTCTCTCACTGTGTTTCTGGAGGAAACACAGAACATAGAGATATTTAGAGAGCGTGATAGAGAGCGCACAATACACATGCGCACAGTGCTATTTGTATGTATATATATATATATATATATATATATATATATATATATATATATATATATATATATATATATATATATATATAGTTCAAACCGCTATTCAATTTTATTTATTTAATAAGGAAAACAACAAAGAAAGGAATGTATCGGAATGTTTATTACTCTGTAATTGAAATATTTCGTTACTGCATGCAATTTCATCAGTCACCCTTACAGACTTTGAGTTTTAGTAATTATTAGGAAACCAGTAATTATGTGGTAATTATGAGGAAATTTACTTTTGTTTGTTTTCAACTATTCAATAGCAACAATTAATGACCTGTGTCCTGTTTTCAAATTTGATATTTTGTAGTATTTACTAATCCATTTAAATAGTTAATAGTCCAATAATAAATTAACAAATATTCCGATTTAACGTCATTTTTCCAGGTAACTGGGATCAAACGATACTCTCCAGACTGACTTTGTAAAGGCAGTGAGAAATTTCTTGCAAGAAGACTTTTCTTGGCTAAAACCAATGACGTTTCTTTTGTGATGTTCGAGCCTTTACCCGCAGCTCTTCATTAGCTAATTTATTTAAATTAGCTAATACATAAATAGCTAAAAATGTAAATTAAAAAGGGGCTTCCCAGCCATGTCAACCAAATATAAAAGCAATATGATACCTGCATGTTCCATGTAACAGCTTCTTGCACAATCAATTTCAAGTTATCATTTGTCATTTCAGTTCGGCGAGCGTCTTGTTTTAAAGGGACATTCGGTGTTTCTCTCTCGATCCAAGATTCATTTTTGCTTTGGTTTGGCATTAAAAAACCCACAGCTTCTATTGTTCTCTGACAATCCCTATTGTTCTCTGGCAAGATTTCAACGCTGTTGGAGGAACAACTTGAGAATATCCCCTCAAACTGGGCAAAGTAGGAATTTTATGAAACGCTGCTGCAATATATTTGTAAAACTTAAAAAGTTTCTTTATTATCAATGGACATTAGGCAATATGGCTTAAAGTATGGCAAATAAATTCGGGAACGAGAAGCTTAACGATTGTGTTTTACAGGTATCTACTAAGCTGTGTTTCTATGGAAGGTTTGCAGGTAGTATTTGAAGAAGTGTGGAGCTGTGGGCTATTAAGTTTAATTCTATACCAAGAAGCAAAAATCATTTTACGGTGCTTATGGCCGTCATGGCCACATGCTCTACCATCGCAGCTATCGTCGCTTGTCCTCCAACAGATCAGTTTTTGCAACCCTATTTGAGTGCGCCTCTCTTTCCCCAAATCCCTAACGTTGGACATGACATCTTAATAACGCATACAAAGATTAAGCATCCCACATAACGATGACTTCCCTTTCAAGATCAGATCAACTGATCTCAACGAAAATGGAAGCATATGTGATGTTCAACGATAGGAATTTAGGGAAAGAGTGACTCGCTGAAGTGAAAGATATGGTTGTATAGTATTTTCTGGTGAAGGGCAATAACTGCTTTCTTAGGTACCAGAGGGTATGCCCTTGGTAGCCATAGACACTGTGTCCAATATAGCTCAGTGCAAACATATTTTTCACTTTTTTACAGTTTTAAATCCTCTTCATCTGTATGATATTATTTTCACAATACTTTTAAAATATTTTTGAAGATAAGTCCCTTCCTCTTTTTTTCTCATAAACTGCAATGAAGAAAAGCATTCTATTTGAAAGAATAGGATTTAGAAAAAAAAATGTTATTCGTATTTACCTTCTTTAGGAACATCAAATGTATTATAACTGAAAGAAGAGTTAATAGGAAATGAGGAGATGTCGGGTATCCAAGGTGACACATCAGTCCATGTTGTAGCTAATACTCTCTCAGCGCTGAGTTTCCCTGACATTCCGGAAAATATCTCTGAAGGTTGAATAAAATAAAGCGACCAACTTAAGTCTGCTGAACCAGTAAAAGTATTTGTTACGTTTAACTGTGTAGAATATTCCTTTCCAAGTGGAAGATACACTAATCTTGTGATAACAGTTGTTCGAAAGCTACCTAGAGAACCTCCTCCTTCGATTAAATTCCTGTTGGTATTTGAGTTGACCAGACCTAGTGCAGTAAAACCGGCACTTCCAGCACTTCCAAGCACAAATGAAACTGTGGTCAAATATATTCCGTCCCTCCTAGTGACATAACTTCCATTGGGAGAGCTAAAACCTACATTGCTGTTAAAATATAAAGAAAGAGAGATTATTACTGTTAATAGAAAATAATATTTTGAAAATAGTACCGTTAGCAAGATGGTGGGAGATGGATCTCCATACTGATCATCATACCAAAGACAGATACAAATATTCTAATTCAGCTTAGGTACACTTATTTAACCACAAGTTTTCAACTTCAGAAATTCTCCTCCACAACGGTGACCTGTTGCACAATCTATTGTCATCGTATGCCTCAAGGCAACATTCTTATTTTTTATAAAAACTATAGGTCTATCTATAAACATATTTTTTAGGCAGCAAAATTCATAGTTTGTATGTTCCTGCTTTGCTGGGTTGTTGTTTTTTTCAAAACAAAGCAGTGCCATATTGACGTAATGAAACTTCTACCTTAATGAAAGATTGAGTACTTTAAATTTATTTTACGTTTTAACCTGTCAGTTTAATATTATTAAGGGATACTAAAAATACCCAGATAAATGGTGAAATTTCAAATGAGATTATGAAAAAGAGGAAATATTTTTAACAGGTGTGGATCCCCCATGATAGTACATTATTCCGATTTGTATGTCATTCCACTTTTTATTATCTTTTCATATGACCCTTAAAGCGGCATCTAATGCCTGCAATAAGGAGTCAGGCGAACCATTCCCTGACTGGTAGACCTCAACTCGAAACAGCCACTCGACGTAGAAAATTCATTTGTAATGTCGGGGTACTTCCCGCTTCCCCCACAGCATTATCAACAGCAGACCAAGGGCCAACTGTCTGGGAAAGGTACGTCGATGATGTCATTATAATCATCACAAAGGATCACCTACAAGACTTCTTTGAGCACATCAACAGCCTACACTCAAATATAACATTCACTATGGAGAAAGAAGAACAAAGAGAAATTCTCTTCCTGGATGTCCTAGTAAAGAGATAAGCATATTGCACCATTTCCCTTACCATCTACAGGAAACCAACCCACACTGACCAGTACCTTAAAAATGCATTACACCATCCAGTCTCAGCTCGAAATAGTGTCATCACAACACCGTTTGGAAGAAAAAGAAGGATTATTTCTAACTCATATGTCCTCAGAAAAAAAGGAAAACACCTTCAAAGGGTTCTGTTGTCAAATGGATACCACGCTAAGGATGTTCAGAGACCCTTACACAGAACAACTGGACCTAATCATGAAGATAAAGAACCACTGAAACGTATAAGTCTGCCTTACATGAAGAATACCAGTGAGCACCTAAGACGAACTCTGACAACACAACTTTTAATGCTCCTTCTAGACTTCATCCACCTTACGGAAGATCCTCTCAAAAGCAAAGGACCCAGTACCATTTGAAGAGAGAAACAACGTAGTCTACAGACTACAATGTAAGGACTCTCGTGCCTCCTGCATTGGTGAATCAAAGTGTTCCTTTGGTCAAAGAGAAAAAGAACACAAGAGAGCTGTTCAGAAAGGTGACACCAGGAATCATGAAACAACTGAACACTGCTGGACTGGTAAAATAAAAGGATTATAGACAAGAAAACAAACACAACAACAAGAAAAATACAAGAAACAATCCATTCCCTGCAGTGCAGCAATCATATCAACAGTATATCTTAAACCCTTCCAGAAATATGGCTTCCAGCACTAAAAAAGAAACACAACAAACACAACAAGCACAACATAGGTATGGCTTCACTTCCCGAAACAACTCGAGGCCTGTCTACGAGTAGGTCCCCACTACCAAGGTATAAAACAGCCGTATCTAGTCATTTCAGTAGCCTGACCACGGGAAAAGTATCTGTCGAAATATAGCTAGGTAAAAGCTTACTACTCGTGACATGATAAAACTTTACATCTCTGGCTTCCTGTGAGTCCTCAAACTTCAGAATTTTCAAGACTATTATGTCCCATTGTTCTATTATTACCTGCCACCCATTATTTCATTATATATTATCTTCAACACAAATCTATCAACCGATTTTATTATTACCTATTGTTGAACTTATGAATATATGTACTTTTTGTAACGTTTTTTAACCAGTGTAGCTGATGGGTGTAAGACACTAAGCTTTAAGTTTTATACACAAGTTTTGAGTTTTCTTTTACCTTATATAATTTTATACATGACTATTTTACGTTGCTCAGTTATTGTGGCAATATCAGACTACATCGATGAGGCACTAAAGGAGGATTACACAACAAACATCTTTGGTGACTTCATTGATTATTACATGAACTGGGCGACTCATTCTAACAGGTCTGACAGACTTGAAGAAACTACACGTTCCTTGACTGGTCCTCATGGTATTGTACAGCTTCCTGATTTTGAAAATTGAATATTATTAAAAAGCTCTATCGTTATACGCAATGGTGTGAGACACCCACTGAAAAAAAAGAATTCTGGAAAGCCCACAGGACCGGACAGAGTGGTTATTAATTTCATCAAACCCTTAAAAATTAGTGTTGTGGAAAATATAACAAAAGTGTTTGGCAGAATAGACAATAAAGGAATTACCACAGAAGACATGTAAAAACTCAATATTTATTGGCCTACTTAAAAAGCCAGGAGAAACAAAAGTAATTTTCATTTTGTGAACACAGGATGAAAGAGTTACAGAAGTACATACAGATCTATACTTCTGTTTCACAGAATATACCAATGCCTAAGGTACCACCATATAAAAAACACCTGATAATAAAATAAACTGCTCAAGCATAGGTAAAGAGACCTAGAATTATAAAAACTTGTACAGGACACAGGAAGTTGCATTCAGATACGAGAACGAGGTTGGTGGGCTGATGAAGGTACCAAGAGAAGCTAAACAAGGCTGTGCTCCGTCATTCGACCTCTAGTCCTTGTATATTGAATAGTTTCTACAGGAAATCAAATATTTTGCTAGAACCAGTGTCGGACTGTACATCAACAGTCAGCTTTGGTATGCTGATAACATTGTATTAATAGCAATATCAGAGAAAATTCGGCAAGAACTTCTGAGTTTGACTAGTACAGAATGTAAAAATGTTGGTCTGGAACATGACATCAAGGAAACGATAACATAAAACTTGAGAACTAAATCTGGGGGCAAGTGGAGATTTTTAACTACCTTGGTTTGTCCATCAAGAGTAGTGGAAATTCATCAGAGATAAAATTAAGAATCACAGAGGCAAGACTTTTTTATCAATGAACACCTATCATTAAAGACCAGAAAACGTGTATTAGACTGTTATATTATAACCATCATGGAATGTTGCAAAATAGTCTAGACAACTAATAATGCAGAAACGGAAGTTTGCAGTAAAGCTGAAATGTTGCACTTCAGAAAAATGTAGAGAATATTGAGTAATAGATTTAAAAGCGCTAGGAATAAAAGAGATGGTAAGAACTCCCTGTTGTGACATCAGAAAATAACAAACAACATTCGTTGAGTATGTGATGGAAAGTGAGGCTCCGAAACATTTAGACACAGCTTGGAAGATCAATAGTAATAAACGTAGAGATAGACAATGAGAAGATATCACAGACTGGCTAAGCAAATGGCTAAAGGAGACAGGTTACAGCAAAAAGCATTCAGTATACCACAAGAGTAAGAATGCAATAGCATAATAAGGTGAACTACCTCTAGGAGCATGGCTCCAACAGAGATGTGCAGTAACAAGGGTTAATAAATAATATTTTTACAACACATTTATTTTTGAGTTGAGAAAAGTAAAGTACAATATCACAGGTAAACATTTTATAAGATTATGAATTGCTCTCTTATTTTTGACAAATCCTCCAATGTGACCTGGGTTGCATTTATTATTGTGTAGACACAAGCATTAGATACACATAATAAAATTTAATAAATTCGATGTATATATATTTTCTGTTTTTGTTTCATATTATGTTTATTTAAAATAAATATACAGAGACCTCAGTATTCGCTCCATCTTTGCAAATGACACAATTATGAAAAAAAAATTACGTAATATATATCAACAGTAGACAGGGTTTACAAAATTTCCATAAATGACATTTAAATAAAATCCTGATGAGTTGGTCTCCAGTCAATACCCCATGACTTACAAGCCTCTTTTTTCATATCTACAATTGTTACTTTTTTTCAGGCATTAACTACAGATAATTGGTGTAATATAGTTCCCTTCTCGTCAGAGAATTAAGGAATATTCCCTTTATCTAAACAGAAATATATTATTACTACATTCTTGCATCTCGACTCATCTAATTTCCAAAGAAAGTTCCAGAAAAAAATTTTTATTAGTGTAAAGAGAAAGTAAGGAGAAAAGAATTCTTACCTTACAAAGAGCTTAGGTACTGGAGCAACATCATATTCTTTAATTGTCTGACTGGTAGGCAGAACTGTTGAAGACTCTTTCTTAAAAACAGATATTCCTGGATTTTTTTCATCAAGTAGCAATTTAATAACTGAAAAGCTGCTTCCAGCTTCAATATTGTAAAGAGATGAACTGCTTCTGACAGCAACCCTTAAACTTTGACCTGTCTTGAGATACAAATGAGCAGCAAAATTTAACACATATTTAGGTCCTTTTGCTTGACTTTCCATAGCATAAAAAACATTGTCTGTCTCTTTTTTATTAATGTGCAAAGCAAACTCGAATGAAGCGGTGTTTGCAAGGCCAAGGAAAAAGCTTCCACTAATAAAGTAGATACCAGGCTCCTGAACAGTGTATATATCAGAGCTTTCTTGTTTAGAAAATCCGCTTCCAATCAGAAACCCTCCTTTAACAGGTGGGGTAGTGGTGATGGTATGTGTAACTTGGCCTTTAATGCCTTGCCACAAATTCTGCTTATCCGATATAATTGCTTGACTATAAGAAAAAGCATGAAAACCGAACGCCGGAGGATTTTTTATTGTCGACCATTTAATAATTGAAAACATACTGTCTTTTCCTATTGTAAAGGTACTGCTTTTTTCTGATTGTTTTGCAAATAAAGAAAAATAATCACCTTTCTCAAGTTTTACTACCCCTGAAAAAGACAATGTAAATTCTCCTCCTTGAGTGACAGCGTGGGTAGGTCTGGCGTCTTGAAGCCCAATTCCTAAAAGGTTTTTCCCATTAACGAGACCCTCAACAGAAACTTCTCCTTTGCCAAGCCCATGAGATGAATTACGAATTTGCATATTAGCAGATACAAGATAGATAGCTGTTTCTGGTGACATATACCTGCCAGAGGTGTAGTTAAAGTTTTTGTCGTTATCAAATAAGCTCACTCCAGGTTCTGAGTCTGACCAAGGAACTATTTCAAAATTTTCTCCATTGTTCCTATGAATGGTATTTGACAAAACAGTATAGAAACCAGGCACAGCCCAAGCGGGGCCAACAAGTGACAATGAAAAGGAACTTTCTTTAGATATATAGTACTGGTTGTCAATTGATGACGATACAAACAGTGACACATAGGAGCCAGATGCAAGGAAGATAGATCCAAACACATGGAGAGTTGTTTTCACTCCTGGTGAAGTTTCAAAAGCATAAAGTCCTGATTTAGTGTTAATTTTTCCATTTATAGGTGCAGTGAGTGACACAACAGTGTTTTCAAGATTCCCGTTGAACATTACATTGGCAGATAGCTGGTATATGCCAGAAAATGATGCTGTATATCTTCCTGTTGAAGAGGAAAAGTCCTTTGTATATAAATGCAAACCATTGTTAATGGTAATCCAATTCTGGGCTAATTCTACCCATCCAGTAGTTTGTATTGTTTTACTTGGCTTAAATTGAGCACTGAAAGAGGAAACGGTGTACCTCATTTTAATTAGTGAAATATAAGAGGATTTGTCCACGGTGTATTGTTTTCCAAATGAGTTCACAAATATGCTTATATATTCATCTTTTTGGAGGTACAGTACGCCACCGAATGCCACAGAAGCAGTTTCGCCTGATTTTTTTGTTAACTGTGAGAAAGGTCCCTCTTTACCATCTGAGACTATTCCGTTGGCACTTACAGCAATCATAATTTCCAAATTCGTTGCTTCGCCAGATATATGCAGGTTAACCATAGCGTAGTAAAATTCTGCCCGTTCTGACAAAAGAAAATTAGTCTTTTCACTCAAAGCTAGGTTTGAAGGTTCTCGAAACGAACCATGCCATGTCACATTTCCAATGTAATCAGTTAACTTGTCAAAAAATCCAGAAGTCTTTGTAAAGGACTGCATCAAAGAAGTCGAAAATTCTCGATTGATAGAAAGCACTTCTCCGATATACTGCATTGACCATTGACTCGTTGCTAAGATTTTACTACCACTGACGCTGCTGGCTATTTGCAAAACGATACTGGATTCCCTGGTAAGTTTAAACGCTTCTAACAAGTTTAAAGTAACTTTACCGGCCTGCGAGGTTACTTTGGAAGCAATTGTTGTTTGGGTATTGTTTAAACTTGCAGTAAGACGATAAATCCCAGCTGGCCCGTCAATTATTATATTGGCTGCCAAAATATAAACTCCGGCACAAACTGTTTCAAGAGTCCCAATGTTATCTGAAAAGCCTAAAAATATTGAGAATAATAATTAGTTATTAATTGGTAAATATTTAATATTAAAGTTGCCCTCTCCTACTGTAGCCTAATTTGCTCTTACTTTTATTGAAGTTTTGATTGATAAAATTCGATATCTCTTCAGGTGATCATTTTTCACTTACTTATAGAGCAGGGGTGGGCAACTACCTGTGGGCCAGAATCCGGCCCGCGAGAAGAATTTTCTTGGCCAGGGAGGCCATAAAATTATTTAATTTTTTGTTAGCAAATGTAATTGTCTAGCGGTTCCAGATATTAAATGTATTGAATGAAACATAAAAATTTGTCAAACTTGAGATTCAAGAAAATTTTGTCACTTGGATAACTGCGAACCACACTTCGGTAGCGAAACCGGTGCGATTTTTCAGTAGTTTTGACTGCTTGTAAATGGGCACACCGGTATGGTTTCACTACACTTTCGCAGCGAGAAAGGCAATACTGACAGCACAGTTACTTTATATAATCTGTCTTTTGTTTTTTTATTTGTTTATATTTTAATTGTTTTGATAATGTGATATGCATCGCACCGGTGTCGTGTAAACGGGGTCTTAGTCTGGTACGTTGATTGGTGGATATTTCTCTATTTCCTTTCCAGAGAACATAATAAAAAATCATCTTTACAGAAATAAACTTCATCAGAGTCCTATTCTGTGACTTCATCTGGCAATCTTTTCAAAGAAAGATAATCTCGTGATTCTATTTTCTTTGGGAGTTCCTTTTTTATTCAAGTGTTGTTTGAAAGATTATATGACGAAAGAATGCTAAAAAGCGTAACATTGACACTGAGTGTCATATGTTTAAGGAAAGCTGCTGGGCAGATTATTTTGCGGTAGAAAGAAACAACAATGTTCTATGTTTGATATGCAGGGGGAAAAAGATACAGAGGCATCAATTAAAGTAAGTTTAAGATTGGAGAACTGATTGCATCAAAAAGAAAGTCATTCAGTGCCGGAGAGTTCGTAAAGGATTGCTTGACAATTTTTGTCAATAAAGTTTGCCTAGAAAAGAAAAAGAAAATCGAAAGCATCAGCCTCTCTCGACTCACTGTCACAAGAAGAATAGAAGAAATGAACGAGAATATTGAAAACCAATTGGAAGAGCTGGTCGGACAGTGCGCTGCCTTTGGTATTGCACTGGATGAAAGCATAGATATCCCAGACATAGCACAACTCGCTGTATTTGTTCGAGTTAGTACAAACGAATTTGAGGTGAAAGAGGAACTCCTCTATATGTGTCATTTGAAAGGGACAACAACTGGAAGAGATGTTGTAGATAAGGTGACAACACTCTCTGATAAATACAAACTCGACAAGACAAAACTATGTGGAATAACCACTGATGGGACACCTTCGGTGGTTGGTAAGCATAAAGGTTTCATAAAAATCTTTATAGAAGAAATGAATTTAGATCCATGCAAGGTGCTGGTAAAACACTGTATCATTCATCAAGAACACTTGTGCTGTAAAGTTCTTGGTTTTGAAGATGTCATGAAACCTGTTGTTAGAGCTGTAAATTTCATTCGATCTCATGCTCTCAACCACCGCCAAGTTAAGAAAATATTGAATGACTTGGAAATAGAATTTGGGGATGTTGTTTTCTTTTCTAATGTTTGTTGGCTAAGTCCATCAACTACGTTGAAACGATTCTGGCTGTTAAGAGAAAAAAATTGTGAATTTATGGATGGAAAAGTGCAGGACATTTCGTTTTTCAGTGACGATAACGGCTCAATGACCTTGAATTTTTAACAGATTTGACATGTGATCTCTCTGACCTTAATATCAAGCTTCAAGGCAAAGATCAGCTATGTAACAAAATGTTTCAGCATGTTTCGACCCGTGAAAGAAAACTGAAGTTATAGCTCAGTACAAAGGACACATCTCATTTTGAACTTTTAACATCGAGAGTAAAAATTTCCCAACTGAAAGTTGAAAAATATGCACACTGCATAAAAGTGTTATCAACAGAATTCGAATCCCGATTTCAGGATTTTAGGATAAACGAAAAACAATGCCAAATATCTCACTAGAAATACCGAGACATAAGACTAAAAAACTAGCTTTTAGCATTGAAATGTTACTGTTCTTTGTTAATTTTTGAAGTCTGTTTAGTTTAGTTTAGTATAGTTTGGTTGCGCTTAACCAAAGCTACAAAATGTATTCTAATTGCTCCAAATTTAGCGTTGTTATTTATCATTATCACTCCTCGCTTTTCTTATTACCTTTGGCCCGCGTGAAGAAAATTTTTGAAGGATCTGGCCCACTCTCTAGAAAGGTTGCCCATCCCTGTTCTGGAGCTAAGTGTAACGTTTTTTACTGACAATATTCAACCCGCTGTTAAACCTAATAATACCTAATGAAATTATGTTCAAAAAATAAAGAAATTTGTGAAATATTTTTCTAATACTTTTTTGTTTTGAAAAAACAAAACAAAAGAGTATTAAAAAAATCAATGTAAGAAAAATGCATAAATAGTTTTGAGGTTTGAAGATTTCAGGAAATTACTTTTTATGTACTCTAAATATTCATTTAATTTGCGAGTCAAGGAATGATTTTAATTTTTTTTTAAACTTTTACTGAAACCGTAAATTAATCCATTATTAAATGTGGTATGGATACATACTAGATACTGTATAGTTGTATTAAAAATTTGATTGTTCTTTACTGTGGCCCTTTACATAATAATTGATTTTCTATCTGTAATCTGTGAAAACAACACAATGTAGGTGGAAATATCTCAATGGACACAACGTTGAAGGTACTTAAAAGCTACACTTCCCCTGTTTTGACATAGGGATGTGAAAGCTGTACAGTAAATAAAGAAATGAAAAGTAGGATAAATGCTGCTGAGATCTGGTTTTCACGAAGAATGTCGATAGTTTTTTGGACTAACCAAAAAAACCCAACGTCGAAGTTTTGAGACGAGCAGATTACAGCACGAAGCTACTAAAATCATCAGGAGAAGGCAACTGTTCTTCCTGGGACATGTGATCAGAAAGAAAGGACTGGAGGACTTGGCTCTTACAGGCAGGATATGTGGAATAAGAGGCAGAGGACGAAGACGGATGATATTCATGAAAAGCGTATCAACTTGGACCGGGAAAAATGAAATAGAGATGCTGAGGATAGCAAAGGACAGGTCACAAGCTCTACCACCTGAGCTGTTGGAGCTTGTCCAGAATATTTTTGCTAACGTATCTTTCGTTTGAGGAAGCTGGTTCTTTACCAGAATTACTCAAGCGAAAGGTACGGTAGCCAGTTACCTATCGTTGGACATCTCATTCCAATCATATATTTTCTACCGAGCCCCGAACTATTTTCTACTTAGAATCTGTATATATTTTTTCCATTTTAATCAACTTTTACCGTGCCGCAGTCTTCGTTCTCGAAAATTTACATCTAGTGTACTCAATAACAAGTGAATAACATTCCTTCATATTAGGTCCTCTAGTCCCTTACATTTAAAGGTTCCAGGTAAGGTGCTATTTTAAAAGGTGGAAAATTAAATAAATACAAATTGAACCTAAATATGCAATGTATTAGTTTCAAAAGGTATTGTTTGACTCGTCGCTTATTTCATTATTTTTCCTCTGGGGTGCTGGTCTTATTGGAGGTGGCACCTGTTACAAGAAATACGGAACAATTTTACTTTGAAAATTGAGTCAGGATCCGTGGTATGGACCACTTCTCTCCCTAAATCCTCCTGATACTTATAGGTGTCTGAAAGCAGAAGATGTAAGTCTTGGTGATCATCATCAAAGGACAAATGCGAAAGTCTATATCATTCCAGTAGGGAGCAAATAAGCACAGCTCCTTTTCGTTTTGGATGTTTTAAGAAACAAGAAGCAAAGAATAACAGCATAAATAATAACAATAAACAAACATGCCGATACTTTGCATTTTAGTAACTGGTATGTACCTCAGTAAACAAAATGTTGTCACCTTAAACTAGGTACAGCAACAAAGCCATCCAAAATTAATCTCAATATAACCCTAATTTTCTCATAGAATATATTATATACTACAAACGTTAATGCGAGCAGTACGAGTTTTCCCAGTGTTACATGACAATAAAAGCATTTCCCCTAAAATAGCAAATTGGAGTTAACTACACGCACTGTAATTTATGAAAGGAATTAAATGAAATGTAATTTTCAGGGAAAGAAGGAAGAGTCTTCTTCGTTATCTTTCTGCTGCTTCCTGTTAGGAGTCACCACAACCAATCATGCTCCTCCATTTTGTGCGGTCGGCAGTATCTTCCCTTCTCACTCCCATCCCCCTTATGTCCTCATTTATTACATCCATGTAGCGTCTCCTTGGTCTTCCTCCCTTCCTCCTCCCGATACAGTTTTTTTCCCTTTTGATCACATGCCCATATGATCTGAGTCTTGCCTCCCTTTGCTTCTTGCAAATTCTTCTAACACATGCTGTATCTGTAATGTATTCATTTCTGATTTTATCCAGGCTTGCCACTCCAAGTGCCCACTTCAGCATTTTCAATTCCCTCCACCTCAACTCTGCTTCATGTTTCTTTGTTATCGCTACTGACTCAGACCCATATAGTAAAGCTGGCCGGACTACCGTCTTATGTATTTTAGGAAAGGAGGAAGAGTATTGGTGGATAACAAGCAAACGAGAAGAAAAAAATATTTATGTCATCAAACAAATATATATATGTCATCACCATATAAAAGATGCGACGGCAAAATACCTGAAAAAGCCGTTACAGAACTCAATACACCCTCTGCTATGTATCTGCGTGCCCAATCTTTCAACGTTGACGGTCATAGCCTCCCCCCACCCCACCCACCCCACAAAAATGCCTCTGTTCTTTGTATGTTGGATGGTTTAACTTCCTGACCATGATTGATCCATTCTTCTACTCATACTAGCCATATAGCCGTGTCGCTGTCTGCCACGAGCTCTCTTTCCATCAATCTTTCCTGTGCTAACTAAAGTTTCAAGCTTTTCTTTTCTACATTTGAGACAAAAACACTCCTTTCAGCTAAATTAAAAACAAAAGACGAGTTAGTTACCTATGAATGACCTAAATGCCAAATTTGGCAAAGGCTGTATTTAGTAAAGAGCTGGTTTCCATTATCAAGGATCGCTGGAAAAGGAAATCTAGCAAAAATGAATTGGTAAGTGTTCCATCAACAGACAAGTTTTCACTAACACTTATTTTGAAGGTAACATTAACAGATCACATTCAAATTTGATTTTATCATCAGAAATAAAATATTTTGAAACAAGATATCGTATCCGACCGCAGTGGAAGTCTATTTTTAATCTCGCACCCACCCCCCCCTTCCCCATCCCAAGGGGCAAAGTTTTCAAAATCGTATTGGAGTTTTCTAGAACTAATTTTTATTTGGAGTTCTAAATATTGATTTTTGTAACCTCAGTTCTTTTATGTTGATTTATAGAAATATTTTCATGCTTTAAAACAATGATGGAGAAATGGAGAAAGAATTGTGCCGAGGTCGCACACTTATATTTGCTGATCAGATGTCAATTTTTTTTTCAACCCAGTGATAAGTTTGTAAAACCGTGACGTACTCGTTGTGAAATTAGGTAAGTAAGTTCGACCACGACAAGTTTTAGTCTCACAGACTTAGCTGTTAAGTTAGCTAGTGATCTCTATCCGTCACGGTTCCAAGTGGACGATAACGTTTGTGTTGGATTTTCATGTGTAACCGTAATGTCATACTGTCAAGCAACGTCTCTCTCTTCCTACCCCTGGTTCGTCTCCCATCAATTTTTGCTGTCTTCATTAAATGCTGAATGGTTTCTGTTCGTTGTCTTCTTGACCAACTGCTATGTTTTGGCCACTACAGTTCACACATAGTTGAAGAATGTTAGTCTTGCTATGCTCTTTATTGTTCCTAATATTTTTTTTAAAGTGTGGTCTCGAAGCTCCAACTGTCTTTTATAGATTAATGAAATAATGTCAAGCTCTATACCTTACTTTGTCTACTCTGTTAGTATTTGTTAAAGTTCACGCTATTCTTAACATTCTTTTCAAGATTAAGATCTTCTCAAATAAAATGGCCCGCTATCTTGGTTTGGCTACGGGCTACTTTTCAAAGTTGTATAGTAGTGTGAAATTCGTATAGCAGCTTTGTAACAAAAGTGCAGTATGCCACAAACGTTTTTTTCCAGGTGTATTTCTGCAATGATGTAAAGACATTCTTGGCTTGGCCAACCCATTTTTTGTAGAAAATACTCTTCTTTCTTTACGTAATCATGATAGAACGATAAATGAAAGATTCTTTCTTTTTTTATCAAAGACATCTAACGTGATGTTACAATCCGTTATCACTCCTTTATAACGATGAACTCTGCCTTTATTTGTGAGTCTCTTCTCGCTGCTTGTCATTAGTACTACACTTAAAAATATCTTATAAACCATATATAACGTAGCAATAAATACGTGTCATTCTTACAGCTCAAATGTTGGTTATTTTACCAACCAACAAAATTTCTGATATAATTTCTGTCTCCATCAGCATTTTTTGCAGCAGTCAAAAACGTTTGTAAGAATAGGTGCCTCTTGCCTCACTTTAATTTTGGTCTACATATAAACAATCTCGATATTTGAGCTATCTTTTATAGCGGCATTTTTTCTGAAGCAAATTCTTTAAAACTGTAATAAATTTCACTACATGTTTGGTATAAAAATTCTACATATAGCGCCCTAGCATATTCCGTTGTTGAAAATTCTTGAATTTATGGACTCAGTGGAAGTCATTGATGTAAAATATTTACCATGTCGAGAGTCGTGAGCTTTTTCTCAGCTACGTTTCGAGGGATACTTCTTGCATCGTCAGGGTAAAAAAGTTTCATTAGCCTGACCATGACAGAAGTATCTCTCGAAACGTAGCTGAGAAAAAGCTCACGACTCACGACATGATATATATCTTACATATTCCGTTGTTTGTGGTGTAATTAGTTTTTAAAAAGTTTATACCTTGTTGTATTATCATTACTTCTTTAATGCAATTTAAAAGGGCACAATTGGTTTATAGATAGACAGATTGTTAAATGATAAAGTGATAAGTTACGATAGATTGAATAGTTACACACGAATGAATATATACATATTATATACTGGTTAAGAACCATACAAGCTACAAAGTGTGTTGAACTTTGAAAGAGGACAGGAAAAATATAGTCTTATTAAAATTGTTTTAGACATAGAATTAGAAATGGATGTTCGAAACCATCACTTACACACAAACCATCACTTATACACAAACCATCAGTTATACACAACACATCACTTACACACAAAGCATCATTTACACAAATACCATCACTTACACACAAACCATCACTTACACACAAACCATCACTTATACACAAAGCATCACTTACACACAAAGCATCACTTACACACAAAGCATCACTTGCACATAAACAAACCATCACTTCCACACAAACCATAAATATGCGTACTAACTGAGTCCTACGGGGATGGGAATAGTATTAAACGGAACTACAGCCTATACTCTCAATCTCATAGAACTCTCATAAAAAGAAGAACACTACAACCTGTGTTTTTATTGAGATAATATTTCTGTGTAGGCTGTGAAACAAGGGTAAAAAGTTCTCCTACTCATACACTTAAATTAATTAATTGATTTATATATAAATAAATACATAGAAATAGAAATATATTGGGCAAAACAGATTATGGTGTCTTAAATGAAAACTTCAAGTAGCATCACAATTTTAAGCTATATCATAATAAGATAATATTTTTAAAATAATTTCCTCTTCGTTTAAATTTTGTACATATATTTTTTGTTTGTTTGTTTTATATGTATGAAATATTATAATTAATATTTTTTGTTTTTCAAATGTTATATTTTACCTGATGATTTGCCATAATGCTGTGCATCAGTGGTCGAGGTCCAAGGCTTAATAACTTGAAACTGAGTTCCTGTAATTTGAGAGTCACTACGTAAATTAACCATAAAACCAGGATTAACTCCAAGTGTTCCCATAAAATGTAACGTGAAGGTTGACTGTCTTCTTATCTTCCATGAAGAATCTGTTGTTGATGCAACATAGATCGCAATATTTTCTCCTGCTCTCAGATTGATAAAACCATTGAAATCCAAAGAGTGAGAGGTCCCTTCTGCATTGCTCAGTATGCTAGTCAAACTAATTCCAGCTGTAGTTAATTTTTTATCTCTAACTACTGCAGCTTTAAATTCCCCCGTTCCAGCCTCGCGAATAGCAATAGATACTGCCACAAAATAAATCCCACTTACTGGAACAGTTACTTCTCTTCCATCAGGAATAAGCATACCAACTGAGTAAAGGCCATTGACATTCGTTACAGAAGTAACCCATCCACCAACTTGCTGCCAACTAGTATCACTTCGAGAAATATCAGCTGAAAGCTTAGCAATAAATCCAATTTCAGGATAGCCTAGAAGGAAAAGACAACAAATAATGGTCAGGAAAAACAATTTAATAAAAGAAGTAAGAACTTTTTTAACAAAAGTTATACATTTTATATTCCACAATCTCGAGGTGACTATATTTACGTTCTACAGTTTTATGTTTCTTTTCTTCTTTGGAATATAAGATGTTAGGATAAAACTCTCTGTAAATTTTATTCTGGAAAACATTTTATTAAGGTACGTTTCAAATACAAAGGACAGGATTTTACTTTTGAACGTTTGTTGCTTTTCAATATATATACCTCTTTAGCCATTATATAAAAAATTTATATTATATAGAATTATAGGAAAGAATAACTAGTTGGCTTTCAATTGTCTCTTTTCCTTTATGATCTTGCTACGACTTGACATAAAGGTGAAGTACTTATTGAAATAAAACTGAAAAGTGTGTGCTTTTGGATTTTTTATTTTAATGTTTCTATAACTTCTGCGGTAGTTGGAAGATTGACACATGTAGAATTTCTATTTTCTCTTTCTCAAACTGAAGCAAAATTGTAATGTTGGGTAAATTATCAAGAACTTGAAAATAACTATGGAAAACAAATAAAATATGTAAACTCAAATATGCATTCAAATAAAATCTTAATCGTACTAAAATGGTTTATGCAATACACATTATGCTTATTTTGTATAATAGTACAATCTAACTGAAAATTGGAATAAAGTATCAATTATTGATGAGTGAATGGTAGAGAATTATATCAAAAGCATTGATTTCTTGGAAACAATAATCTGTCTCCGGAAAAATACCTTGCTTATTATGGTATTAATTACATATAAGCAGGAGCGTCCATTCCTCAATTGCTTTGAGATAAACGAATGATGTGGTTGAGCGAGAGCACAGTACTACCCAAGAAGTATTTGCTTTATAAAGAAAGATTGATGGTAGTAGTATGCTTGGCGCTCGACCACAGCATTTGTAATGCTCTCAGTTTTTGAGTAACTGACTTCCCCCACTTAGATGTTTTCCCATTTTCGTTCAATAAGTGTGGAGTGACTGAAGGAAAACTGAAAAAAAGGAATTGAAGTTATAAAAGGATTATTTTGAGACAAATTTTTCTCATCCTTATGTACCACCACGAAACGCTAGTCTTTTTATAGACGTCTTCTGCATATTTCTCTTCTTTGGCGACAGTAGATCAGTAAAAGTGTAAAACAAAGAAACGTAGTGAAAACACAATGAAATCGATTTGGAATGGATTTTTTTACAATTTTTATCAGCGAAATTATAGAATTTGATTTGAAATACATGATGAAGTATGATATGACGATGATGATATTATGATAAAAAATTAAAGGGTATGTACCAAAAATAAATTAAAATTTCTCTATTGTTAAAGGTTCCAGTATTTATGTAGTATCTACAAAAAGAAATCTTGAACAAATTCCCTGTAAGTGAGAAAATGAAGAACGTCTGCTTGTATATTAGAATCCTGAAAATACTTATAATATTAATGAAATAAGATTACAATGGAAAGGCAGAAAGTAAGACAAATTTGAAAAGCCAGTAATTGATGATATAGACTGTAGAGCAAAAACGTAGAAGAGTGGAGGAAAAAAGAAAAAAGAGTATTAAACTTTGGGGAAAGAGCAGCATGAAGAATATAGAGATGCTGAAGACTAAAAATCCCCCAAATATGTGTAAAAGACCATTGGGTAATGTTTGTTAAAAATAAAACTGCCACAGGTCCAAATTTTGTGTCAAAATGTCTTTACGCTTGCAGAATATTTATTTAGCAATGCCAAAGTGTTACCTCAATTCATGGATGCAAAGACCTTCATTAGGTACCAACCTTCATAGGCTGTGATCTTTTTTTGCATTTACGAAGTTTTGCATACAAAGTAGCCTTTTTATTTTTGCTTTCGTAGACTAATGCTCATTCTTTTGTAGATACCTTTATTACAACAACAATTAAAAATTCAATATAAATGTTAATCAGAAAATATGCATGTTTATACACTCAAAATGCAAGCCAAGTAAATACAGCATATTGATGAAGCTTAAATGTTTGAATTTATTCATCACAAGACCGGATCAGTGTTCCGATGATGATTCTGTAATGACAATTTGACGTAAATCTGATCCTTAAATAATTTGCTCTGTTTTCTTGGAGGAATTTTTGATTCTACAAATATGTATATTGCCAGAATAGCATTAATATTATACATAATTGTCCACTGCAAAAAATTAGAATTCCAACAACAGGAAAGGTTAGCTTGAGACGTTCCGTTAAAACATTGTCACTGATGTTATACATTCATCAGGATTCAATTGAGTGATCCAGTTTCCTAAAAGAATTCAACAACTTCTTAATTTGTAGCTGTTAGTGTTGTGTAAATACTTTTTTATATGCACAATGCACCAAGTATACAGAAAAGGTAGATATCCTGACATTGGCTTAGGAAACCAAAATAAATTGCACATGATTTTAAAAGTTCTTTTTCTGCATTTAATTTGATATAATGAAGGGTCTAATAGAGATCAACCCATGTCATAACAAAAATAAAACCAGACTTTTCTTCAGATATAAAAATATTTTTATAAAAATAGGATAGTTTCACTGGCTTTCAGCTGTCATATTCACGTTTGACAAGAGTCACATAACTGGCATTTTTGTCAAATTACAAAGCCATGGACTGCTGGTCTTTTTGTTTCATTTTCAATACTGTTTGTAGGTGAAACCCAGGAACACAGGAGGTAGAGAAAACCTTTTCTAATATTCAGAGGAATATCATGACCAATTTTTCGCAAAAGGAAAAGAAGACACCAATTAACTAGGTATATCGAATAAATTCTAGGGTTCACATATAGTGTATTTGTTTACTCATTGACACACTAAAGTGCAATTTCAATTTCTTACAGACATCAACGAGATAAGAGCACTTACAGAATTCTTGGTTCCAAAATTGTTTGGTTTTTTATTGAGAAGCATTAAAAAGTAGGTTGCTGCTCTATTAAGAGCGAAATTGAAGGATTCTGTTCATTTAAAATAAACGAAAAAGCTATCTGGAATCATATTCAGTAGGTTTCAATATACGTCTCAGATGGTAGATTCATGCTAAGTTCGAATTTCATTAATAAAGGCCATTTCAGTCCTTAGTTACCAAACCTTCTTTTGTACTTCCTACAAAGTACTTCTTTTTGTTTAGATGGCAAGAACCAATTATTATATTGTAATTAACTTTAAAAGAACATAGTACAATTTTTATAGTAAAACGAAAATAAAGGAAATCCTTTTTTATTTACAATATTCGATGTACCTAAATCTCATATAATTTGTTTTCAAACCCTTCTCTTGCCACACACAGCGTTATGTGTATCAGTCGCACAGGTGTTGGAAATGTGAGTAAGTTATTGATACAAAATATACTAATTCTGGGTTACCACTAGACTCCAAGTGGAATAAAAACCTTTTCATTTATTGGTAAAAAGGTCAAAGGAGCTTCTTAAAAATATCGTCTCCGTCCAGACAGATTTGGGCAGGTTTTCAAACGTAGGGTATGCTGGGATATATATAAGTTTATTTTGGATACCAAATTGTTTTGTTTCTGTTGTTATCTTTTGTTATATTTGAATACTTTTACCTAATTTGCTATTCGCTCACACTAGTTATAATATAATGGTGTATGAAAACCGAAACCTCGGTGTAAAGAAAATGTGGTCAGTTGCCTGATGAATGCCTTGCAAGAAACTTAAAGTTGGAACAAGGCTCCAGTTGTTTCTGTTGTTCTTGAGTACTTATAAACGGTCTGAATCCTAAAATACATGGAGTGCTCTTTATGATAATTGCTTTAACACACGCAAACATACAAATATGTATATACATATATAGATATATAAAAAATTTTTTTGTATATCTTATATATATATATATATATATATCTTTGTGTAATGATTACATATTTGCCATGTGGGAACAATGTGAGGTCACCAGAATCTTCATATTTTGGTGCAAGGACAATTGTTAAAGACCGTTGAAGTCCTCATGCAATTGTCAGAAATTTTCTCTTCTTGGTGTGTCACAAAGTGAAAGCGTCGGTTTAGGGTTTGCTAGGATACAGGATTCCATAACGTCACAGTTTTTCTTAGTTGTTTGTTTTCTTGACCGTGGGAAATTATTGGAGGAAAGAAATTTCTGGTTTGTACTGACTAAACCTTTTAAAAATTATTGTAATTGTGACTAAATTCTTGCTTAACAAGAACAAAAGGAAGATTTACCTTTATTTTGTTCTTGTGGCTTCCCAGTGTCAAAAATCCCTTATTTATGTAATAAAAGCGCCATCTTCGGTTTCTTTTCTCAATGCTAAAAATTCCGTGCTTATTTACTGCAAAACACCACTATAGTTGTGGCAGTTGGATTGCGAAAATGATTACTAAAATGTCTTTTTTATTTACAAATGCATGTTTACTAGTCACATGGTATATATTTACCAGTATCAAAGTAATTATTAGCTATCGACAATGCTCAATAATATAAGAATATTAGAACTATCACACGGTGAACAACAAAATTCAACAAAACTTAGTTTAGAATTGTCAGTTAAATATATATATATATATATATATATATATATACATATATATATAGCCTATAAAAACACTATATATATGTGTGTGTGTTTACATGTATATATCTATGCATGATTGCGTGATAAAGCTGCCCCTAGTAATTTTACAGCAACCTAAATGCTCAATTTTATTTCGCTCTCAAGAAGCTGATTCAAATGGGGCTATTGTTTTCATGGTCTGTTGTTTTTTAAATCAATGCGCAGTGAGAAGATAATTATCAATTCTGCAATTTTTTCAATTTCTTGAAATAATTGTTTCCATTCGGTTCCATTCTTCTTAGCATTTGTCTTTAACTCGAAGAATGACAAACATCACACCCAAATTTTATTTTGTTTTTTAATACTCCTACACAGGAATATGAGCTTACACTGGGAATTATTTGCCTCTGACGTGTTATCAAACAGACGAAGACATTTAAGTCGTATCAGAGGAGATCTCGATATTACTAAAATGCTAATTTTTTAATGTTTGTCTGAGATTACAAATTTACTAAGCGACTTGCACAAAAATCTCTTCAAGATCTTCCAGTCAGCTGCTACTTGCATTCATGGGCAATGAGCAACAGAGAAATAATTATATCATTTTTTCTGTGTGTAAGGTATCGTGACCATGTGTGGCCAGGGTTTTCTCCGGGAATTCAAAAATCAGGTTTGCTTAAAACATTCTTAATTTCAAAGCCTTTGTGGATATGAAAAGAGCCCCTTGAAGTTATATGTTGGGGTTTTTTTCTATACTTTTTTTGTGGTACTTCGTATTTACGTGAAGGTTTGGTGGCTTTTTCAGCTAGAAATTTAATCATTACTAACTTCTTTAGGCTAATTCTAAATAGAAATTAAGTCTCACGATACGTCTCGTGCTGAATCCTCTACAAAACGCTGCTGTCATATTTAAAGCATGACGTCAGAGTCATGTTGACTTACATCTTTGTCGTTATCAATAGCATTAACTGTCAATGGCTTATTGAGTCAAAAGCATAAATAATATGCAGTTGTTATTCAAATATTTTAATCCACACCCACTTTATTCTTTATTACCAATGGTATAAAATAATGATGCTGGTGATAATAATAATCCTACGGGCACTGTGTAGTTGTCGTATAAATTCTAGCATTGCATCAGGTGGATTACACATGCTAGGCTGATGGAATTCTTAGGTAGGTTGCTTAAATTTCCACATGGGGCAGCGTGCCTGTGAGCAATCTCCCACATAGGAGATACGGCTACAGAAGACAGTTAATAGTATAGAGCAAGACTTAAGTAAAGATGAGAAATACAGAAAAAGAGACTATGGTAAACCGATGCGAATAAAGCTAGAAGGAAAGTATAAAATCAAAAAGAGGGGATATGAATCCGAAGGTGTCATAGGAGAAAAACAACTGCCAAAGAATAGAAGGGACACAAGAAAATATTTTATGCTGGAAAAGACAATATTAAGAGGCTATAAAAGAAGGGGTAAAAACCTAACAATGGTGTGGATCGAATATCAGAAAGTATAGGACCGGTTACCTCACTCGGGCTCCTGAGGCAATGAAACTACCAGGATTGGGTTATAATTGAGTAACGTAAAAAGTGTAAATATCGAGTCTTGGAACACTGGACTGGAATATCTTGGACATGAACTAGCAGGGATGGAGATCAATAAAGGAAGTTTTGAAGAGAACTCACTCTTCTTACTTCTCTTTATGGTGCTCTTGAGGCCACTTTTTTTCCTCCTCAGAGTAGGGAGGCAGTACAAGACTACAAGTTTTGGAGTGGCCATAAAGTCAACCATTTACTTTTTGTGGATGACATGAAGCTGCATGTAAAAACCAAGGTGAAATTTGGTATGCTAGTGAATACCGCGAGGATTTTCAGTAATGAAATTAAGATAATGTCTGAACTACACAGGGCAGCACAGAAGTGACGAGAATACAAAAGAAGATTGAAGAATACTTGATGAAATGGTAAAATGATGCAAGGTCCAGGACACGGATCTTTTAAGAATCGCGGTATTATGAAGACAGATAAAATCAGAATGGGTAAAATTAAGGAAAAGCTTAGAATGAATTACGATAGCAGAAAAAAAAGCTGATAAAATCATATCTGAATGGAGGACACAGTATCAAGGCAATGAATACTTGGGTTGTTGCCCTTACTTGATATAAACCTAGCATCCTTACAATGAACTCTCTAAACAATTGCAGAACATATATCAAAGAACAAGGAGAATTAAAACAATAAATAACATATTTCACTCTAAAGCTAACATTTTCATTTGCCAGAGAAAATGGCGGTAGAAGTATGGTGTCAGTTGTAGATGAAATCTGACTATTTAAACTAATCTGAACTGAGCAAGGATAGAGTAATAGATGTGTTTTTGAAAGGAAAAGCAAGAGAGAATTAAAGACGAAGCAGAGAAGAAAAAGAGAAATAGTGGGAAGGGAAAGCTCTATATGGACCGTAACTTTTGATAACATGTGAAATGGCGTTGTTTGCAGACAAGGTAAATGATGGAGGTTCAAGACAAGGTATTACCAACCAAAATCTACAAGGTGAAGATAGTAAAGGAACAAGAAAAACAAAGTGTAGAATATGCTATGTTTAGGATAAGACCGTAGTGCGTATGTTAAGTGAGTCTGAGAATCAAGCTCACCTGGAGAATAAACAAAGATACGATAGAGTGGCTGCAATCATTCACTGGAAATTATGTGTATTTCATAGATTTAAACGAATTGGAAGACGGCGTGATCATCAAGCTGAGCCAGTTATTGAAAACAATAAGAACAAAATTCTATAGGATTCTAATATTTCATGTAATAGAATAGTAGAAGCGTGAAGGTTTGACATTGTTCTCATTGATAGGAAGAGTCAAGGGACGAGAAAATTGAGACTGATGTTTTTGGTGACTTCAGCGTTAGAGAAAAGGGAATTAAAAAGATTCAAACCTGCCAGGGTTTAGTGGTTGACGTAAATGGAATGTGGAATGCTAGAGCAAGGGTGATATCAATTGTGGCCGATGCCCTTAAAACTTTCTATTGTCTAAGAAACAGACAGGAATCACTTCAATTAGAACAGAGCAGTTTTGACAATTTAGAGCAAGCTGTTCTGCTTGAATCAGCTAAAATCGTAAGAAAAGTGTTGAATATCTAACTTCAGTAGTACTGACCAGCTAGCAATAAGAACAGAGAACACCTTCAAAAAGCTGTGATACCATTTAATAATAATAATAATGATAATAAAACGAGACATAAGAAAGCTATGTAAAAGTGGCTTGTAGAGAAATCTAAGACATCATTACGGGAAAAAAGAAAGAATTCTAATAAAATTATTATCTGTACTGTTGACACGAATTTTCTCCACAATTAAGTAACAACTTAGTAGCTAATTTCTTCCCCTTAGCTAGAGTAAATTTAGTTTAATACGAAGTAGGCATTCTAAGCAAGTAGAGGAGACTGGCCAGATGTAGAGGATACTAGGTAGTTTGTATATAAGGATATGTTTTAAGGTTTTGTATTTTAACTGATGTTGTCATTGTATTATTGGTTAAGATAGTGATAGTAACTTGAGATAAGAATAATCAGAGCGTTGACCCTGAAAATAACAACAATCCTTGTCGTTTCTGCAGCTTTTGGGGTAAATTAAATAGGCACTGATAAGTGTTACTTTCCACAAAGACCAAGTATATTTGAAGCTCAAAAGATTGTCCAGACATCAAGGGCTGGCCTTGTCTAATAAACAGACATTTCTAACACTATTAACAACCTTTATTCCTAGGACTCTAGGCTGGACTTGAGTAATTTCTCATGTCGTTAAAATATCAGAATAAAATATTACTTATATTGTGGTGATATATAAAATCAAACGGGAAGTGAAAATAATTGATGAAGCAATACCAGAAGATGTGAGGGTAAATGAAAAATAAGAGAATAGATCGAAAAGTACAGAATGTTGAAGGATGAAACAGCAAGATTATGGGAGATGAAAACGTGATTTCGATTGTGGTAGGAGCTTTGCGTGCTGTCAGTAAAAACTTTTAAAAATTTGCAGTACATATAGGGATCCACATGAAAAGTGAACACGCACAGAAAACAGCTTTGTTTGGAACAGCATTGAAATTAAGGCTTGTACTTGACTGCTAAATCCAAAGGAGAAAGAATGTGTGATCCCCCATACAACTTGTTGTTGTACGTGATCACATATAAAATTCTCGAGAAATAATATCAATCTCGAGACTTTGAATTTATAATAATAATAATAATATAGATATAAATATAGACATCGTAATATCCTTTATGGCTCAGCGACAGTGTTGCAGTTCGTGCCTAACGTTGCAATGTCTGACATTATAAAAGCAACATAAAAGATGTAGCACTTGTCAATGAAATGAATTAGCAGGCCTCTAGTTGCAGTAACTCATCACTGTTTGCAACAATGATCACAATAGTGACGGACCGTTTAGATGAAAAAGAAAACATAAATTAACATAAATAAACATAAATTAACATAGATTAACATAAGTTCACATGCGACAAAGCCAGTAAAGTCCAAGGTAGAGTTTGGCGACAAATGTTTCTTTGCTGTTAATGATATCGTTTATTTAATACAGCTTTTTAGATAGAAATAAAAATCTAAATTAAAGCTAAGCTAAATCACCAAACATTTTAATGGAATTTATTGAATCTATTTCTTTTTTTCACTATTTGCTGTGACCTGCCATTTAACATATTAAAGGCACATTAATAATTATATTCATCGATGCACTTGAGAATGATTGTTTTTTAATACATTCGACCTTATTATACTAAGAATGATTTTCTGCCTTACTTCTTAATAACAAATAAGCATGTATATTTCTCAGCCAATTATCTATCAACTTATACAAGTGCTATATTCTCAACCAGAACAATTTTTGCAGCCTACTCTATTACGCTGACACCATTTCTCTATCGGAGTCACTGGTACAAAGTCTACACAGAAAGCAAGGTAAAGAATAACATAATCCTCTAAAATATTTTTTAAAACACTGCAACCTTTATGCTCTGACTATATGGAACTATTCACGCAAGACTAGTAGAAAAGAAAGAGATCAGAGTTCAGCAAATGAAGCTTAAAGCTTTGTAAAGTGGCGAAAATATTAAAATTCAATTTTCAGATTAACGTAACACTATTGGAATTAGGATTGGGTTTCAATTCAGTGACTATGTGTTCAATAGCACTGAATAATAATGATCTTGAATGCTAAGGAAGATCTTAGCTAATTTTCGAAAGGATAGGGAATTGATTTTGAGCCTAATATACATCACACTTGCATAAACCGATGGCAACGAATTAAGAGTAAAATAAAAGGAATTGAAATAATCCGACCCATATTGTATGCAAATGACATTCTCCTCTTTCATTAAAATTCTGGAAAGCTAAAAAATGCTAACTATTATTGAGAATAGTTGTAGACACTTTAGACTTAATATTTCTTTTTGGACGACAAAATAGCAAATGTTCAATATTACAAAGCTTCAAAAACAAAAAGCTCTCATTAACGTCAAGGACGTATGCTAAAAAATATCTGGGAGTTTAGTATATTTTGTAGCTGTTTACAATCAAAGAGAATGCCAAGTTCAAAGGCCTCAGAATAGCATACCCTATTACAAACTTCGACCAGCTTATATGCTCTGGTATCCAAATGTCCACTAGCGCTCCTGGAGGTAACTGCAATCGTTTATTCCCAACAATGAAAATAAATGAATCCTCAAGCCATAGTAAAATCAGTGCTTGTAAAGCGTGAAATTCCCTTCTAATTCGGTGTTCTACATAACGTTTGTTTTACGCTCTTACTCTTCAATTTGTCCTTTTGTAGATTTGTCATGTCTATTGATGGGGAAAATTACAGGCTTTTTAGCTTTTTGTCCCGAGATGTACATGATTCACCTTTTAGTCCTCTTTACTGGTGTCAATTTGCCAAATAAGCTGTCGTTATCAGAAGTAGAATACCAGAAAATCATTCCTTTTTTAATTTTTTTTATCAGAGGGTGTCAGTAGACAGGGACGATCGTTAGAATGAATGTTGTTAGGTATTTCTGAACAGTTAAAATGTTAAAAGAGTCCAAATTAGGGAGTGGTTGAAGTATGTTATTTGTTACTTCTACTTTAATGTAGGAAACGTTACAGGTAAGGACTGATAGGTCTGGTTTCGCATTTACTGTCACTTCTGTCCTAAAAGTTACTAATTGAATCTGATTATAGCTGCTCTGCCTGAAAACGTGAGTCTGAGAGAACTGTCAGAAATATTTCAAACTTAACTACTCAGTATCGAAACAATTTTTTTAAATAGTAATTATTACAAACAGAATTTTAATGGATCTTGTAACTATTCGTTTTCCTTTTCCCTGGAGCCTGCACCTTCTGCAGTAGCCTCCTATAAAATATATCTTGAACAGGACCCTTACATCTCCCTTTATAATCAGTCCTCCTGTTCCTTAAAAACACCCTAACAGCAACTGACTTTTCCTGATTTCTTCTCACCTTGTAGCATTACTGGCGCTATGTTCCGTTCTGTTTTGCTTCACGTAACCAGTTACATGTAAATACTTATAGAAGAGTAGACTGTTGGTTTCATTATAAACATGGAAGCCAATGCAAATTGGAAATAGAATTAAAATAACCTCTTTATTGACTAGATTAAATCCAAAAGCTCAAGGGTTACATTTGCAAACCTTTTCAGCTATATTAAGATCTGGGGTGATACTCTAATAAAAATGTGCAGCTCTTTGGGTATGAATGCAGAGAATCAGTGCTATTGTATCTCATACCTCTGATCAATCATCAAGCATTGTACATCCCGTATTATCTCTTGTTGCAACAAGCCAGGAAGCAAACCTGATCTTCCCTTTTTTCAGCCGCTATAAAACATAATTTTCAACTACCCAACCATTATCTTCTTACACTATAACATTTGCCAAATAACACCAAGCAATAGGTACTGTGTTTTAAGAGAATAATTTAGAGATTTCTTAGCATGTTAAATCTGGAAATGAAATCCATTATTGTTCACTTCATATAAATTTTTAAATAGTTAAAGGCCAAGTATTGCCCATTTGTCTCGTTTTTTGTGTAAATGTCTTGTTTTCTATTAAAACGTATTACCCATCTTTGTTGTAATAGTTTTTCAATGTTATTGGAAGTAATTCAATTACTCATCCCTGAAATGAGATTTCTCAGATAATCTTACATAATCCAGGCAAACCTCATTGAAGCTTTATCTTATGCAAATTCCGCTTAAAGGAGCACCTCTTTCCAAAATTTCAAAAAAGTTTCATCTGAATGTAAATAAAAGATCTTTTCGACTTCCTTCCGTTCTTGAATAAAGTACTTCTTGCATAATTTTTCTGTTTCAAAGAGAAGTGCCTGTTCATGGGGATGTCGGATGTTCTGAGACAGACGAAAGGAATCTTATTGTCAATGAAGTTATTGACTTGTTTTCACTTACATTTTGTATTATTTTAGTTATCTTGCTAATTTGTTTTTTTTTTAACTTGAAAAGAAACTACGTATTAAATTGACTCCCTCCTTTGAGCTTAAGAACTTGAACTCGTCATGTTTAAGAGTAGTTACAAAAATGTCACAGGAAGTGTTTTGTGCTCTGGAAGACAGAAAATTGGGAGGCACTCTTTGGAAGACAGAAAATTGGGAGGCACTCTTTGGAAGACAGAAAATTGGGAGGCACTCTCTGGAAGACAGACAATTGGAAGACACTCTCTGATTTTGTAAAGCAATTTGTACTAGGAATCGGAAGACCAATGGGCACATTACATTGCGTGGAAGAACTATCTTAAAACACTAAGTTGTTAAAGTAATAGGAAAAGCAACAGTATTTCTTTGTTAGGGTATTATGCAGGCAACCACTCATCCAGACAAGTAACTTTTGTTCTTGTAGCTTTATTTTCTTAGATTTCACTCCAAAAATTTGNACATTTGAATGGATTTCAGAAAATTGGAAGACAATTGGAAGACACTCTCTGGAAGACAGAAAATTGGGAGGCACCCTTTGGAAGACAGAAAATTGGGAGGCACTCTTTGGAAGACAGAAAATTGGGAGGCACTCTCTGGAAGACAGACAATTGGAAGACACTCTCTGATTTTGTAAAGCAATTTGTACTAGGAATCGGAAGACCAATGGGCACATTACATTGCGTGGAAGAACTATCTTAAAACACTAAGTTGTTAAAGTAATAGGAAAAGCAACAGTATTTCTTTGTTAGGGTATTATGCAGGCAACCACTCAACCAGACAAGTAACTTTTGTTCTTGTAGCTTTATTCTCTTAGATTTCACTCCAAAAATTTGGAAAGTCAATGAAGTATTTTCATTTCCAATAGGTATAGCAACTGTTTCCATGCAGACATTAATAAAATTTCTCAAGCTTAATAACCAGAGGGTATCAATAGAGCCAGGTGAAGCAACCAGGGTTATTTTACCACGAATTGAAGCTACAGGTGGAAAACGAAAGGTTTTGAACATCACCAACACCAACAATGTCTCTGTCTGCTAACAGAAAATATGTGTCATGTCTCTTAGCTGCTCAACCTCTTTCTGCATTTTCATTGAACGCTACTCTCGCGAAAATTACTTTCTTAATGCCCAGTTGCTATAATCTTGGAGCAGGAACAATTACCTAATATAGATTTCAATGCTGGTAAGACATCATCATCAAGAAAAATAACTCCAGAATTTAAATATCATTAAGCGATTCTGGAATATTAATCGAGGCTTGCTTGTACTCCTTCAATCAAATTTACAATAATGGTTCGCTATTCACCTTCATTTGATCCTACAGAGGATGATACGTGATGTTGGTTTTTGCACTACAATGAACAAATAGGAAAAGCATCCAATGCAGCTTCTGTATCACAATACATTCTCAACATCATCATGTGAACTTGTCTCCTCAGCTTAATCGTTTTAGTCGATCATGCATTTTTGCCTTGCACTTGGCATTAAGTGTATTATTTGATGTCTGTCTTGGTGATATTGCAGTACTCTTCAGCGACTGAACAACCTAATTTCTTTGATAAGGAGAAGCAAATATTTAAGAAGCAACTTCCTTGATAATATGCTTACATTTTGTGTTCATTAAAACATATCTGTGACTTTAGAGTTTTCTATAGTATTAAAAGTATTATCAAGTAGTAACTATTTTTGGAGATACAGTTCTAGTGGGGTTTAAGATACTTTTTGGCTTGGAAAGAGTATCAAAAGGCGTTTCATTAAATCAAATAATAACTTTAAGAATGTAAAGTATCATTTTTGTGGGCAAGTGATTTTCCAGTAACATCAGTTAGATTATTAATGCAGTCTTTTCCAAGGTATGTCCATGAAAATGGCAGGTTAACATACACCCCCTAGAAAAACTCCTTAACGTCCATTTCCTCCAAAATGTGAATTTCTGATTTTCTAAAACAAACTTTTTAGTGTTATTAGTGTAGTCCTATATGTTGGAATCTCTCAGGAGGAAGCTTTATTAGAAAATCATCATATTTTATAATGATGTGCCATTTCAAATTACTCAATCACAAGGTAAAATTAATAAGTTTCATATCTTTGTCAAAATTTCTCAAACCAAACGAATGCTTATCAAATTTTCACATCATCCTTTACTTTCTGGTACCATCCGCACCTCTTATTGCCAATGAGGTACTTTTTAAATGACTAAGAATTTATTTTTCCTTCCCTGTCGACTGTTTCCACTGGGAGTGGGAACAAAGGATCAACTCTCTTTATGATGTCTATTGTCCAGTAGGAGTTTTTTCAGACTGAAAGTTGGTTACTCATGAGAAAACTACTTATTTGACAGGCTTCAAATTATTCTGAAGCACATACTGTCCAAAGAGGTTATTAAAAAAAATAATAAAGAACTGGAAGGTAAAAAACAAACCAGCGAAGTGAAATTTTAACACGAATTAAGAAGGAAGAAAGGCTGACAATTTATTTTTCGTTAAGTACTATTTTAGATTATCATTAGGACACCGTGTAAGGACATAATAAAATACGTCATAAATCATAAATCTAATGCAAAATCAGTATGGAGCAAAACTTTGGTGAGACTTTACCAATAAATCGAACAAAAATTGATTAAAATTTGACCACAAATGTGTGAAATGAAATCTAGAGCATTTTTTCTAATAAACCTTGAATACGTTTATAATAAATGCTTACAGATTCAAAATTTTCACAAATACCAAAATAAGCTGAAACTTTTAGTCTTTAAATAACTATTCCAAACGACGTTAAGCATTATAATTTACACATTTTCACTTGACTCCGTGATGTCCCACAATCTAAAACTTGATAAAACCGTTGAGATAATTAGCTTCATATTCGTAAATTCAGCTAAATTGTGCAACAATAGTAACCACGTGGGCAAAGAAATGCCAAGCCTACTAAGTTTTTTATGTTTTAATTATGATTTGGTTTAGAAATACCTATAGCTCAGTTGGTAAAAGAGATGGGCAGGAATAAAATTGCCATTTAGTTAAAGTCATTCAATAAAAATCCTGTCACTTTAACCAAGGCTTAAAGACAATTTAATGATAATGATGATGATGATTATTGAATTAAAAAATAATTAACATAATTATCTATTGATTTTCTACTTCTCCAATTTCATATTTCCTTGTACATATACAAACTCAACAAGTCTTTCATGTAAGCAGATAAACGAATTGAATGAAGTACTTCTCTGGTGGTGGTTGAGGTCACTGTGAATCTCTTGCGTAGTAAACTGTCGATCAATCAGTTAACTTCTACTGCTTTAGTCAATCGATTTAATTTTAGACTAACCCTGACTTTTTTCTGTTACGAATGTAGGACATTAAAAGTAGAAATGGACAGGCTTCAAATAACTGACTTTGCAAAGAAGGCTTGCTTTGCATGTTTTTTAATACTTGACGATCATGACAAGGACTGAACAGTGTATATAACATATAAAAATTGAGTTGGGACTCCTTGTCAGAGGAACCTTTATAAGAAAGTTTTAGGATCCTGAGAACCGTGTCCGCTTGGAGGTCATCAGTACTTTGTTAATCTCAAAGATAAAATCAATAGTTTTAAATAGAGTTTTTCATTATACATGTGTAATTTACTAGACTCAGTGTTTTTAAGCCTTTCTCTATGTAAGCTCCACAACATGAAAGTCAAAATCTTTTCCTAGGCATTTGATGAATGAGAAAATTTATAGTGTCTTCCACGATATTTACATTTTTTGTTAATACCTGTAGAACATTTCATCATAGGCGTAAATAATGATCACTCTGATTTGGTTTTGTTTCATGCATGAGTTAAAAAAGCCTGGATATTTTGTGTCACATTCCATTCGTACCTTTTTTGGAGATTTTAGCCATGGTTTGTGCACTTGAAAGACGCTTTATTGAAGCAGTCAGGAATTAGTTTGCTTTGATGCCCTGCTTGAAGTAGGCCAGTAAATGTTTTGAGACATTTCGCGTTTTTCTGCTCTATCCAATTGAACCCATTACCTCTTTGATACTGCGTAGTTGTGTTTATCATGAAGCCTTGACTCTTCTCTAAGGATGAAAGTGTTAAATCATCAATAAATATTCTTTTATCTTTTAAACAGTAAGGTGTTTTTAAAGATATATTTCTTTGAGTGTATTCGGTACTGAGAAAATTATGGTATATTGTGCAAAGAAAAAGGGTCCCAGTACAATTACCAAGAAGAAGGTTAATGAAGCAAGCTATTATACATGGCCCAACGGAAACGACAAGAATTGAACTGCACAATAAAGACAATGGATGTATCCCAGATTTTGGAGCCCGTACAGGCAAATAGAACACAAAGACGCCTCCGAAAGAGGAGGCATCAATATCATGAAAAAGAGGAAAAGGAGCAAAAACTGGAACATATTTCCTCCTGTTAATATTCTGTGGCTTGGGTCAAAGTGAAGTTCCATTATCTTTTTATCCAGCAATGGAGTGGATCCTTTCATTAGGGCACAAAAACATGTATGCGTTAGTCATACATATTTTTTTGGGCGGAAGGGGGTCCTGATGTTGATTTATAGTTGCGTCTGCTCTATTAAGCGTTTCCAGTGATGTTCTGACCTTATCTGCATAGAGTACAACAGATGCCAGGATTGTGTTTCGGCAAAAATTTTATAATTCATTTCAGCAAGTTTAAATAGAAATACGAAACTAGATGATGTAGTGGGGGTCTTTAAGTAATAGCAATATATATATAATATACATATATTATAATTTCTCAGGGAATAAAGAGAAAGTTATTGTGGCTATTCGATTCTATTTGCAAGTTATAAGAATTGTTTTTATGAATTTCTTTACTTTTACAAATGTTCACAAATTAACATGAAGCTAGCATACAGCCAGAAAATTCAATGTTGTTTTGGAGCAGGCACAGATAAACGTAAAACTATAATTCGTCCCTTTGACCAGCACCTGTGTCTTTTGTGGCTATGCGCTCTAGTAACTGAGGCATCAGCACTTCTATTATTTTGCTAGATCGTTCTAGCGCCCTACGTTTCTTCTTCTTGTTGTTCCTGGTCAATGTGCTCAGGCAAAGGTGTTTCACAGCAATTCTGATTTTTGTGGAACATTTTCAAACAATCTGAATTAGTGTTATCAAGCACCTTACTGTTGTTGTTCTTGTTGTTGTTATTGGTTAGAAAGAGGTGAAAGTCATGACCCTATATAGAGTTTAAAAAACAACTCTGAACCAGAGCTCCAAATGTTATAGCACCTTTGGAAAACGGCATTAAGTAGCTTTCTTCATTTGCCTCCAAGTCCATGCCATGTCACTGCTGAACTTGCTGTTTCAATGATGAAAAAAAACCAATAGGTGTTTTTTACTGATTTTATCTTTAAAAAGAAAATACTCTCATAAAGTTATATGAGGTTGGAAATCCAAAACATATTTTTCATTTTGACAAATATTCAAGAGCTAAGGATTTTACAATGTTGAAAGAATGAAATAAGACGGACTCTTATTTTCTTCGATAAATGGCTTAAGACAGGGGATGGTGAAAGTTGTTCCCTGATTTCCTTTGTATCCCCTTGTTTGGATGGGATACAATGATTATACTGCTGATCATCATGATGATGGCGATGATTATGGTGGTAATAATGAAATATTCAACTAAATTTGACGGTCATACAATAGTTATGCGAAACAGAAAAGTCGCAACAGTTAGAAATTAACTAGTCAGCAAATATCAATGCTTTTTCCGTAATATGAATCTTGTGGTTTGTTTCTTATTAATTTACCTCCTTTTTAAAATTCTTGGGTTCAAACAGGATCCTTCAGAGTAATGTTTTTTGGCTGTGAGAAATGTCTTAGGTGGATGGCCTTCCTGATGTAAAACCAATGACTTTGATCTTTATTCAAGTTCGAAAGTCTTTTTGTCGCTTGGGGGTTCGAACCTGGAAACTGTCGCTGGCAGTGCTACTTTGCTAATCAGCAAGCCACGGCTCCATGGATGACAAGGAGGAATAAGAAATGAGTTGTTCTTTAAGAGTCGTAGTCTATTTGTATTCTAGAAAATACTTGTATGTATCTATTAATGAAACCAATTAGATATTGAGATTACTAAAGTAGTTGAGATAAATGATATAGCATGAAACACATGGTGTGATATCTGAGACCGATAAAACTACTTTTTATTTGTTTCTACCAACAGATCTTTTATGTTAACACTAACAATGGACAACAAAATCGTTTTCCTATGAGTCAGAATACACTTGACTACATTCATGAAGTATCATCTACAGAAAGTACTAATGTTTTGTATCAAAATTTAGAAGCGTATAACGAATCTAAACAAGTATTAATCTAGTAGTATAGACTTGTTTTGATTTTGCTGTCAGGACAACAAAAGTATTACTTAATTTCCATCTTATTATATGAAAGCAGGATAGGAAATATAGTGATAGACATATTAACATGATTAACTTGTGGAAGCTGTTATAAGAATGAAATGTGCGTGAAAGAAAGAACAATCTAAAAAGGAATAAATGTATTGTTTAAGTTCTAGTTCATATAGTGTATAGATCAATGCGGTGATTGACTTTTGAAATCCCTTCAGAGGAATGTTAGCCATTTTTAATAGCAAATACTCGAAGAGATAGTTAATTGGGCCATAAAGTTGGTTTCAGGTTTTAAACATCATAAGTTTGTTCATACAAAAGTTCAAATTTAATTCCCACTGTTTGTTAACTCTGAAAAGAGTACGTACATGTTTTTCTCAATTAATGAGAAGTGGGATATAAAAAGGTTGAGGGTGGGAAACGTGCAAAAGATGTATGTGGGGGGCGTTAAGTGATTGAGAGTAAAGACGATTATTGTCTACAAAAAAATTAAAATTTCTAAGGACTTCTTTGAAAAGCCCGTTTTTATTTAAACAATTTTACTTATGCAGTTGGTTCCAACAGCTAAATGCATTTTAACATAAGCGACGAGATAGTTAGTGTCTGAAACCACAGAGGTTTATCGAAATAAAATTAAAAAGTGCACCTTTCCCACTAAGTGAATGATTTCATGCTCTGTTCTTCAAGGAATTAGTCTAATTACGTCTGGTATTCTTTGTGATGCCATTTGATGTGTTGACCTCAAGAAAAACGTGCAATCGTGCAATAATTACTAAAACGCATTGCTTGTCTGTTCATTTGGAATTTCAACATTGAGCCATTTTAAAGTATCCATGTAAGCCTTGCCTTTGAGCAAAATACCTTTATGAAAATATACGAAATATCTTCGTAAGGTTTTCTCTCATACAAAATTGATAATGACAAGCATCATGAGGAACGCAGGTAAAACTATTTAATAAGACTACTTCGTTATCATGATAATAAAACGCTTTATGCTTACTACGTTCAGCAATGTTTTGAAAACTCTACCTGAACATAATTTTGTGCTCGAAGAAAACTAATAGAGAACAAGCGATAATATAAATTAATTTATAAAAAAGTGAGATAAACTAGACAAAGCTGGCGAAACTGTTGTGAGAAAAAAAAAAGTCTTTGTAGTGTGACCTTGATATTTTACAGAGAAAAGCTGTTCTAACAGCACGACAAGGCGAAAAGCCGTATGGTGGTATGGATCACTCCTGCTTTCAATAATTAAGTAATATTTTCAAATTTGAAGTAAAATAAAACGTCACTTGCAGTAGTTTAGAATATTTTCTGAAACAACTTTATTTTATAGGAAGCAAACAGTTCGTTAGCATTTACAGTTGGTTATCACACCCAAAAAATTTTCTTGAAATATTAAAGGTCCTTTCTGCTTTCATAGAAAAGTTAATCAACCTTTCCAACAATAAATTTATTTTTGTAACTGTTTGAAAGATGAGAATTCGCTTCAAAGAAATTCCGTACTCTTCTACAAATTAGATAGATTACAAGATTACATGCTGCATTTCTTGAGCATGTTGTTGCACGATTACAATTGAATTTTATTGCTATAAAATATAACTGTTAAAGAAAGGTTTAGGTAGCTTAACTTGAAAACAATTAATTACATAGAGAAAAAGGGTGTTCATATCACAGATGTATATTTTCCCATTTCTTATCCTCACCAAGATGGTTGGTAAACAAAAAGAGATGGAATGTAGAGTAAAAATCTGTTTTAAAAAGAAAATTTTACTACCAGGCATATCAGTGTTATAGAAATATGATTTGAGCATAGTTCAATAACAATCTCTAAGAATAAGTAAAATATCTAGAACTTTGAGGATCACACTTACCAGCGATTTCATACAGGAAGGCCAAAAACGCTAGAACTCTGATCATCTTTCCGGATTTCCTTCCCACATAAGGCAAAATATTACTTATATTCTACCTAACGCATGTATTGGCTAGCCAACACACCTTTGAAACACTCCAATGTCTTAGCTTTCAAAGTAGAATGAAGTGCGGGTTTTTTTCTCAGACGAGAAGAAAGTTGAAACAATAGAACAAAGAAGTTGATGAATAAAATACAGAAGTCTTTTGGTCAGTTGACCTTGTAAATATATAGTTGATAAATTACTATTATACAATGAAACAAGAAATTTGCTTTTGTTTTGTAACCATGAGTCATATTTGCTATTAGTCATCTATGTTTTATCGTAGGTAACCAAAAGCACAGTTGGGTGAGGTACACAAAGTATGATTCCAGTATCTTCTCAGAAGCTCTGCATTTTTCAGTCCAAACTGTGACTTTCATTATGTTACACAGAAAAACTATTAAATACAGTGAAGAAATAAAAAAAAGAATGACCTTAAAAAATAATTACCCTTGAAGTTCGTTGGAATTTAGTGAAATAGAGAGGAATTTCTTGGCTCCATGCCTTTCCTGATACCAATCAATAGTTATTTATAGTTATAAAGTTCCAAAGCTTTAGTCATTTTGGAGGTACAAACCCAGAATCTCATGGTTACAGATAAATTGTACTAACCAGCAGTAAGCCATGGCTTCTGTTACAGTAACACTACGAATTTTTAATAATAAAACTGTAACTATGGAGGCTAAAAAATCAACAAATAACAGGAACTTTGTTAGAAAACTGATTTCCTGTCGCCAAAAATGTCTCTAAGTATTAGATCTTGGTTTAGAGGATAAAAATTCTCAAGACTATGATATTTTAAAGCAGTGATACTCAATCTTACGTATTCAGCACCCTCTTATCTTACAGTAGAATCCTCGACCACCCCATTCCCTTCCCAATATATAGTGCTAAGTTTACTTCATCTAAATTGTACACTACTAATGGACACATCGTACACATTTTGTTTTACTGCACCTTCACTTATGCGAGCAAGAGTAATATTAATCCAAATTTATGTCTGAAACAAGGTAGTAGGGAGGTCCGTGGTCCCTAATATTTTCTAAAATTATTTTTATAATGAAGCTGAAACGTGATCATCCACCCCCTTCCCAACCCCCACCCCCCAAAAAAGGAAAATGGAAAATCTTTTCCTACTGTCTTGATTCTCTAAAAAAAAACAATCGATTAACAAGGTCGTGCCACATGACACGAAGATCCTTCTGGCGAAACATGGCTACAGGATAATGCATCTGTAATGTACTGACGTAATGATGACGTACTTCTTTTCAAAACTTTAGTGGTAGAACTTTCTTACAGCTGCAACTAGTCCATTTTTTCCACTGCACATTATTTCTGCTGAGGTTTTTTTTTCAGTTTTCAGAGTTCTCAGTCTCTGAGATTAGCTCCTAGTATACTGAATAGGTTAGAACAGTTTCTTCCTTTGGAACTTTGTATTTGTTAGATCCAACTGCAGCAACTTCCAGGTCTTTCGCAGGAAAGTGTCTTCTGGGACCATAAGTATGTTTCCAAACATAGACCACCCATATTGTGCCATTTCTATAGAGAGTTATCATTGAAACAAACTTACAATACAAGAAATAGGGGACTATTCATACTTTATTGACCATAAATGTAATTCGAATAAAATCAGTTAACAGATGCTCTGAGATAATTAAAATGTTTGGTTTTAGGATTAGAGATTTCACTTTTAAAACGTAAAATATTTATTCTTTCGTTTGAACTAAACCAACAGATTCCAACGGAAATAAAAGTAAAGAGAATTTATTTTGTTTGACTTTTTCAATTGTATTTATTTTGCGAAAGACTTCTCTTCGAAATATATAACTAGTTTACCTAATAATGATCTTCTCCTTTATCGTTATTATCAGTAATAATAGTATTGTATTTATGTAGTATGATTAGTTATCATTTTATAAGTGAACTGTTTAAGATATTCCCATCGTCAGGCTCTTTTCTCCCAGGCTGACGATGGGAGAAGTATCTCTCGAAACGTAGCTCGGAAAAAGCTTACGACTCATGACCTGATAAGCTCTTACATCTATGGTTTCCTCTGAGTCCATAAAGTTCAGAATTTTCGAGTTTGTTTAAGATATTGTTAGTAGTTAAATGGAAGTGTTTAGCCCTTGTTGAAACTATCTAAAAAACACTTTGAGCGAAAACCAAAACCAGTGCTTTGGGTATTGACAATAAAACTCTTTTCGATCATGAAAATTTTGCACTAAGTACGCACCTACTGTGGTGTACATAACATAATCTTGCAAATGTCTTAAATGTATTAGTGGTTCCTTCTGAAATAAAATGAATAAGAAGATACAATAAAATATTATTACAAAGAAACCTTAAAATGATTGAGATCATATAAACTAACACGATATAAAGATAGCATGACGATTTAGATAATTCAGTGTTGTATCATGTAAACAAACTGTTTCGTCTTCACCATCAACAACATCAGTAACAACTGCAACAGCATCATTTTTTGAGCGGGGTCACGTGTAATTTATTCAACCATGTCATCCGGCACTTTCCGAAATTATCGTGAAGTGCCGGAAAGAGATCAGTAAGTTGGCAACCTGTATACCGAAGGAATAATGCACTTTTAAATAGTAGGTGCTAAATAAAACTAATGACATTAAGTGGACAAACTACAAGTTAGCTATATTCCTAGTATTTCCGAGATTAAAGCGATGATTGGTTAGTTGAGCAAAGGTGCATTTAGAAAAGGCTGTTGCATTTTCTGCCTTGTACATTATATCGCTTTTCATTCCAAGTAATCTTGATAGTTTAAACATGATGTTCAAATAAATGCTAATCCATACATTAGGTTGGACTCAAGAGTTCTCCTTAAGTAGCATATTAGGTCATCGGATAAGCGAAATTTCCAAACTGTATTCATTTTTTTAATGCATCCCAAAGGTAAGTAGTTTGAATTTAGACATATTGTTTTAATAATTCCATGCCGCTACCTAGGAAGAAAAAAACCCGATTTAAAGTCCTTTATTGGATCGTTTTAGAGCTATTGCATCTTGCTAGTGAAATTACGTAAATTTTGTAGCTTAAGTATAGACCAGAATTCCAACGTTTTTAGTAAATGTTTTCAGTTGATGCAAGGGTTTAGTAACATAGGTAATGTAAGTCATCTACCGTTAATCTAAGCTTAAGTTGAAAGTAAATTTCACTTGTCTGACGTACAGAGTAGGGCTATATCAGTAGCTGTGCTTCTCACGCTATCTAGGCTGGGGTACTTTGAAGATGATACCCTACGTATAATGAAGTTATAGATTACACTCGCCAAACACTAAGAAGTAGTTCTTGCAATACTGTTCCACGTTTTACAGAAATGAGCAATGTACATACAAGTTCTGATAGGAACATTTTTGTCTCCCAGACGAAACTAAACAATTTTACAAGATAGCTTTTCCCTATACTACATAAACAGTACATCAGGAAGAATTCCATCGGGATCGAACGTTCAGCAAAGTTAGGTATTCGAGAGTCCAATTCCTTTCCTGTTCCGGATTCATAGATATGTCTTTTTATTATGCAGCCCAATATTCTGAAATATCTCAAAATTAACATTAAAACTCTGATTTATTAACTCTCTCAAATGTTCGTAATAAGCAACTTTTTATTTGCGGGAGTGTACACTATTTAATGTATTAAATGTTGCCTAAAACTCTTATTGATTTCAAATGTTTTCTTTGGGTATTATTATTGAAGGGATGTTCTTTATATTATCAAAGAAAATGACAGCTATATATTAAATAGCCTAGACGTTTTTGGTTAAAGCGGTTTAAAAATTACAAAATTGACGTTTCATTCTTGGCAAGCTCAAGCTAAGTCTTTTAAAATGTAAGTAATACAAAAAAGTCTGATTTCAATTTACTGTTTGTATGTTGTGCTTTTTATTTTCTAATATTAAAAAAATTGACCTTCGGGTATATTGTAAAATAAAGATAAAGTTTCAGAATCTCTCTTAATTGTATTTGAGGATATTTATGATAGAAAATAAACTGATAATATGATAATGTTGTCTACTTTTTAAGTAGCTGAATGTTATACGAGAAAACTAAGGTACTGATTAAATAACTATACTTTTATGTCTGTTGTCATTTTAGCTGGCAAAATAAGTATAAGCACATAATATACATTTTCAGACCTGAAAATCCATGCCATACATCGTAGAATAAATTACAATAAGCCTGCTGCAAAAATGCTGCTGTTGCAGTTGCTACTGATGTTGGTGATGGTGAAGACGAAACAGTTTGTTCACATCTGAGATAGGCAACCTACGACCCGCGGCCCGGAAGAAATTTCATGACCCGCGAGGCCCTCGCCATAAAATTGTACAATTTTTTGTTAGCAAATATAATTGTCTAGCGGTTGGAGATATTGAATGTATTGAATAACACATAATTTTGTCAAACTTGAGATTCAGGAAAAACATTTTCACTTGGACACTTCGGTAGCCACACCGGTGAAACTTTTCACCTGTGCAGTTTTGACTGCGTGTAAACGGGCACACAGGTGTGATTTCACTCTACTTTCGCAGCGAGGACGGCAATACTGACAGCGAGGTTAATTTACATAATCGGTCTTTTGTTTTTTTCTCTTTGTTTCTCTTTGTTTCTCTCTCTATTTGTTTCTCGCTTTTCTTATTACATTTGGCCCGCGTGAAGAAAATTATTGAAGGATCTGGCCCACTCTCTAGAAAGGCTGCCTACCCCGGGTTTACAAGATACAACACTAAATTATCTAAATCATCATGCTATCTTTATATCATGCTAGTTTATATGATCTCAATCATTTTAAGGTTTCTTTGTAATAATATTTTATTGCATCAGGTTCTTTTCAGTCTTTTTATTCATTTTATTTCAGAAAGAACCACTAATACATTTAAGACATTTGCAAGATTATATTATCTATACCACAGCAGGTGCAAACTTAGTTTAAAATTTTCATGATCGAAAAGGGTTTTATGGTCAACACCCAAAGCACTGGTTTTGGTTTTCTCTCATTATATAAGAGCTCAGCAAATTACTAAGAAGCATCTGAGATAGAAAAAAAAGCTTTACTAGGCTATTGTTGGATGAAAAATGTTGCCTTTTAACAAGTATCCCCCAAACCAGACCCAACCCCAGCAAACTATGATACTACAAAACATTAAATATATGGAGAAAACTAATCAACTGACTCCTGGATGTGATACAGGCAAAACTTTATAGTGTCACTTATAGTAATTAAAAGTTTGAATCATAATTATGTCAAGTGACATGTCTAACCAATACATATATTAAATTTATGTTGTCGATGCTACTCTAGAATCTGCATGCAATACATCTTTAATTATTCTTTGAGTCGTAGCATTTTTTCGAATAGTAAACTTTGATGACCCATGTCCAAAAGAATTATGTGTATTGACACAAATCGCAACTTACAAAGTACTTTATTGGAAGAAAAATCAAATATTAATTTATAATTTTTGAAGTCTTTGATTCTACTCTCAAAAAAAGGAGAAATTAGGTCTTCCAGTCGCCATCATCTTATGTCACAAACTTGATTCAACTAGATTCACTGGTCATCACATGAAGCGTATATTTAATAATCAAAATCAGACATCAAATAAAACAATCACAGCTATTGGGTTGAATATAAATATATATATATATAAATATATATATATATATGGTGAACGACAAAAAATTCAACAAAACTTAGTTCAGAACTGTCAGTTTTATTGATTATTTTGTCGCTCACCATATGATAGCTGTAATATTCTTATATTATTGGGTAATGTCAAGAGCTAATAATTACTTCGATACCAGTATATATATATATTTTTTTTTTTGTGTGTGTGTGTGTGTGTGTATCATGGGTCTAATTCTGAAAACAAATTTTAGCCAGTCGCCAACTAATTATTAGGGAAGGATCCGTAGACTTTTTAAGTTTTAAATCTAGTTTCCATAGAAAAGAGATTTCCATTCTCCCACTAGAAGCATGCCAGAAAAAGCTTAAAATATCCGTGACATAAAAACTAGAAGAAAATAAAAGACAAATTATTACTAAGCTACCTTTAAAAATACCTTACAAAATACCTTTAAAAAATCTTTGTGAAATACATTTTCTGGAAATGGTTTCTAAATACAAAGTTCCATACTACTTGTAGAACAGCTAGTATAAAATTTTGACCTTAATATTCTTCAAACACCTATCACAGGGCCCAATACAAATTAGAAGTTTAGTTATAAAAGTTGTCTTTATACCGTTCTATATTTTTAAATATCCCTTACACATATCACTATATATCTATTCAAGGTCAGTGTTTATATTTAAGATAATAAGTAAGTAAAATTAGGGTAAGAACTACACTACAAAATTTATTGTAATCAATTTAGGAGTTAAAGCTTTTCAGTACTTTATGAATATTTCTTAATAATAATAATAATAATTTCTTTCAGAGTCATTACTCTGAAAGAGGTGGAAAGGAAACAGCGTAATCTTTCTGTTGGATGGATAGACTATAAGAAGGCTTACGACATGATTTCACATACGTGGATTATGGAGTATCTGAAGTCTCAAGGGATCAATGAGAATATATGCGAGTTGATTGAAAAGAGTATGGGCTCATGGAGAGTGGAGTTGAAATGAGGCAATGAGAGCTTAGGTGAAGTCCCTATTAAAAGAGGCATTTTTCAAGGTGATTCCTTATCACCATTGCTCTTTGTAATTTGTTTGATACCTCTTAGCCATTTCCTCAGAAATATGGAACAGGGATATCACTTCGAAAAAGATCAGCAAAAGATTAATCACCTATTATTCATAGACGACCTAAAGCTATATGCTGGTAGTCAAAAGGCCTTAGATTCGCTGGTACAGACAGTCAGAATCTTCAGTAATGATATTGGAATACAATTTGGCATTAAAAAATGTGCTGTCTTGAGAATGTACAAAGGAGTGTTTAAGGATTTCTCTGGTATCAAACTTCCTGATTAAGGAAATGAAAGACAACATATCTAAATAATACAAAAGACCATTTAGAAAAATTCTGGAAACCAAACTGAATGAGGGAAATCTTATACAGGCCATCAACACATATGCTGTTTTATTGATTAGATACTCGTCTCCTTTTATTGATTGGACGGTGGAAGAAATGAAACAACTTGACGAAAAAACTAGGAAATTGTTAACGATGCACAAGGGCCTCCACCGAAAAAGTGATATTGACCGGCTTTACCTACCAAGAAAGGTAGGTGATAGAGGACTATTGAGTGTGGAAGACATAGTACTGCAGGCAAGGGCTAGTCTAAACAGCTATGCTGAAAGTAGTAAAGAAGGTTTGATTATTGCGGCTAGAAGTGTGAGAGGGGCGACGGATGTCAACGAAAATGCTGGTACGTTTATGAAAAGGAGGAGGAGTTAAAGAACAAGCAGATGGAAAGAAAAACCGTTACACGGACACTTCGTAAGACAATCAGATGAGATTTCTAATGAGGAAAGGTGGCTATGGTTAAAAGATGGAAGTATGAAACGTGAAACTGATTCTTTGATAATTGCAGCGCAAAATCAATCCATTAGAACAAAGCACATCAAAGTAACAAATTACAAAAGCCAAAGAAACAACAAGTGTAGAATGTGCAATCAAAGTGATGAGACGATCAGCCATATACTTTGCGAATGCTCTAAGCTTGCACAGAGAGAATATAAAAGGAGGCATGATTGGGTTGGTAAAAAAATCCACTGGGAAGTGTGTCAAGTTAATGGAATAACAGTCTCTCCTAAGCGGTATGACCACAATCCTCAAGCAGTAATTGAAAATGAAAAGTGCAAAATATTGTGGGACTTTAATGTCCAAACTGATCACATCATTGAGGCACGTAGACCTGATATGATTGTTGTCGAAAAAGACAAAAAAAAGTGTACTATTATAGATTTTGCAGTACCTTACGATTCTAGAGTAATTGCCAAGGAACAGGAAAAATTCTCAAATATCAAGACTTAGCCAGGGAATTAAAGAAGTTATGAGACATCCCGATAAAGGTGGTTCCGATCATCATAGGAGCTCTGGGTACCCCACTAAAAAAATTTAAAAAGTGGTTAGGAGAACTTGGGTTGAAAACAAGAATAGTCAAACTGCAGAAAACTACGTTACTTCAGTCTGCCAGGGTACTTCGGAAAGTCCTTGAGGTTTGAGGAGTCTTGCTGACACCATGCCTCAAGAAACTCCACTAGCGATTTAAGATCATAACTTAGTGTGGGACAGCAATATTAATAGTAATAATAATAATAATAATAACAAGGCGTGGTAAGTAATGTACTAAGTCATTCTGCACTGGTCATTTTCCCAGTACAGTATTTATCAAATTTCATCTGCAGAAAAAAGATTCCTAACAATCATTTTGAATTAGGAATTAGTTGAATTTAATGTGTAATATTTAATACAAGGTTAATATAAACATTTGGTCAAAAGCAAACAAAAAAAGCTTCTTCCAGTGATATTTGAAGTGAAACCTAAAAATGAAACCTTCAGCTTTACTCCATTAATTACATATTCATGTGCATAGATGGTTTGTTTCAGAAGATAAACTCAGCTTATAAACTTTTTACAACATCTGTTAATAGATAGACCGAAAAAATTAACTGCAACTACTCACCATTAATAAATGCTGCATCCTTCCAAAATTACTTTTCAAGTAATCATTTTTATATTTTTCAGTACTTTAATTTTTTCTGTATTTCCCTGGGAAATTAGGAAAAATTTCAAAAAAGTATGATTATTTGGTTGATAGATGTTATATGATTATGTTATAATTATTATATGATTGACTTATGTCATCTTTTCATCAAGCCAAACAGTACACTCATATATGTTAAACAAGTTTTGGCTATTCACTGCTTGGTGTAGAAAACAATCATACTGGATGGCTGTGAAAAAATATTTTAAAATCAACCAAGGAAAATAACAATGAAATAAGTTAAAGAAAAAGAGAGTAGGAATGAAAGATTAACAAACTCTTACTGGTATAAGCCTTGGTTTAGACCAGTCGATTAGTCTCTTGTTTAACTGTTTTATTTAAATCTTTCATAATTTACACTGTTTCTGTTCGTCTCAAGAGATTTTCATTACAAAAATTTAATGATTTGAACCATAGTCATTCTTTCACCGTTTCCACTTCGGTGGTTTATAATAGGAGAATGCAATTGTTAGAAGCCAAACCTTTCCTTTTCAGAACCAAAATAGAGCAACATGTGGATTTATATTTAAAAAATGTACCATCTAGCAATTAAAGTGTGTTTCTGACTTAAAGCACATCAATGTGTCTTTGGAAACCCTTTCAATAAGAACAAATGAGATAGCCTTAGATATTACCAGTAGCAAAAGTGAGAATTTCTATCCACTTTGCTACTTCATTCCTGAACTTGGTTGACAGAAAAAGAACTATAGAGTAACAAAAAAGTGATAAAGTGACAAAGGTTTTGAAAAATAGAGTTGGGAAATCTTTAGGTAAACAAAATATTCCACGATATTTTTGTGCCATTTGAGGGGCTTTCTTTAATCTACCTAAATTCTCAGGCCATTTTGGAATATAATTTTTTGTTTTTGTTTTAACGTCATTTTTCCCCAGTAACGGGGACTCAAACGGTGCCCTTCTCAGGGACTTGGATTTGGCAGTAAAGAATTTCTTGCCCGAATGCCCCTCCCGACGGTAACCAATGGCTTTTTCTTTTGTGAATTTCCAACGTAGGTCGCTCTGGGAATCGAAACAGGAATTCTTGATTACGGTGCAGTATTAAGCCATGGCTCCTCTCATTTTGGAAGATAAAGTAATAACCATTATTCTGATCAAGCGTTGTTTTAATACTACAAAAAATCATGTGTTATACATATATATTGATAGACCACGTAAACTACTTCCCTTGTTAAAAAATATCAAAATTGTGACTAAGGCATCGGAAAGACCTATGCTCTTAATGAAGGTTGGTTTTAAATGGAATATTTTTTCTTAGTAATCTATATCTTTAGTAATCTATAACAGAAGTATCAATAATAATAATAATAATAAAAATAAAACTTCGTATGTTGTTATTTTATTTTTAATCAAAACATTACATATTTTCTTCTTCTCTTACAGTAAAATTCTCCGACTAGGGCTATTACTCATTGATTTTTTTATCATCTAAATTTGTAGTCATTTTTTCTATTGGTAGTTGTAGTCACGTGTTTATGGTGCATCGTTGAGAGGTGACGAATTATATTATCTACGTATTGTAGGGGTTAAGGACTCTTTTTAGACCAGAACTCAATTTTGTCAGGAATTAAAGGTTAAGAGCCTTTATAATAATTATTGTTGTTAGAAAAAAAAAGTACTTTGAATAAATGTGAAGGTTATTATTATATATATTATTAAAGGTTTTTTATTGGATTAAGAATCTACAATAATCACTACAACAAAGACCTATAACATGACAGCAAAATATGAAAACCTTTATATCAGATGGAAACAGGCATAGCTTTGTACAAGAGCAAGTTTTATTTACAGAAGCACGATGAGCACGAGCAAAGATGAACCTGAATTAACAAATAAGTATGTCATTCAATTGTATTTATGCATACAACTCTTGAAAGTAGAATGAAGACGATCATAATTTGGAATATTTTTAGAAAAAATGCCTTGGACAGAAAATGAATATGCAGTAAATTATAAGATAAGTGATAACCCTAGAAATATGACTCTAGTAATTGATAAAATCAGAATAAATAGATGACATCGTGTTGGTCTCACAGCTGAACAAAAGCTGAGAAAATTGTATTTTCTTTGCCTTCCATTGAAGATTAACTTCACATAAATTTTACCCATCCAAAACCCAAGACCTTCTTACCCACTCTTGCTATCCACTTGTCTCACTTACCACGGTACATTCTTTTACTTTCTTTTAGTTAATCCTACATATCATTTTCTATCTTTTTTTATTGATCTAACCTTCTCAGGCACATTCCGTTTTGTGAGCCAATGTTCTTTATAGTTCCTAGTGTTGNTGCCTTGGACAGAAAATGAATATGCAGTAAATTATAAGATAAGTGATAACCCTAGAAATATGACTCTAGTAATTGATAAAATCAGAATAAATAGATGACATCGTGTTGGTCTCACAGCTGAACAAAAGCTGAGAAAATTGTATTTTCTTTGCCTTCCATTGAAGATTAACTTCACATAAATTTTACCCATCCAAAACCCAAGACCTTCTTACCCACTCTTGCTATCCACTTGTCTCACTTACCACGGTACATTCTTTTACTTTCTTTTAGTTAATCCTACATATCATTTTCTATCTTTTTTTATTGATCTAACCTTCTCAGGCACATTCCGTTTTGTGAGCCAATGTTCTTTATAGTTCCTAGTGTTGAGTTGTTTTGTTTAATATTGTAAATTTTGCTACATTGTTCTCCTTTTCCTTGAATGTTGCTTGGCATATGTTATCATTTGGTGTGTGATCCTTATTTATAAATATTTATTTTATCTAATGTTGTTTTGCTGTCGGCTTAATGAAGACCTGATTCCTTGAAATGTCGTATCATTTCACATTTTGCAACAAGGAACGGAAGATATCCTGTAAAGTATCCTTATCCTCGCCTTTATTTAAGAAGATAAATAACTTAAAGCAACTGAAGCGTTGAAAGGAGCTACAGTAATCAACTAAAATAAGAGTTAACGATTTTAATACGATTATATTGAATGGAATATTAAAAAATAAATATTGAATATTGCAATTAAACCAATCTCACTTCTGTTTACCTTTTTCTGGTGTATAGCTCCTGTTGAGTGCCACCGAAAAGCCTTTTGACAAAAATAAATGTAATTTTTGTTACAATACGCAAGCTTTGTACCAAGAACCTTTTATTGAACAACTTATGAATAAGTATTCTATTTAGTATTTGACATTGTAAAAAAATGAAAAGTAAAGTATATTCCAGAAATAAACAGATTTATTATGTAAAAGCTTTTCCCTTGTCAACGAACAAAAAGTGTTGGAAAGAGTTAATTTATTATTCTATAAAATGTCTTAGCTATAATTACAGGCAATGTCTTCAACCTGTTAAAAATACAAAGAAAGCATACGTTATTCATGTAAATGACATTATTCCATATATATGAACAAGTCAAATCTGTTAAATGGTGACAATTGACAACTGTGGATAGTAATACCTATATTTATTTAAAATTCATAAAGCAAATGGCGATAGACTATTTCAACAAAGTTGTACTGATGAATAAAAATTAGATCTACTGTCTGGAATGAAGCTATATCTGTAGGAATGAATCCAACCTGCTATTTGTTAAAATTTCATTTGAATATGAATTACATTCCCATTTATGTCAATAACAGTATTGAAGAGGAGAGGTCAAATTAACAACAGTTAAAGTCATATTCACCAACACAGTTAAGTTAGTTTTTGTGAATCAATTTCTATTTCTATTAACATTGGTCTTGTCTCTATTCAAGTGGCCATTCGAGTGTATACTTTATCTGGAGTTTAGCGAAGGACAGATTCCGTAACCAAAAGTTTTAAATTCTTACAAATGCAAATTATGCAAGGACCAAAGATAACTATTATACCCAATACTATAGGCTATAACATTAAACATGAAATCTAAAATAAAAGGCAAGGGACATAGCAAAACAAGGCATGAGTTTTAGTCTGAGGTCATACATTTTAATACAGCTCACTTTCACTAGTGTTCCTAATAGACTAGGGTGTGTTCGTTTTAAAGGGTTTCTTTTGTGAAAACAGCCGGGTTGCAAAGGGTTTGTGATTGAAACTCAGTAAAAACTTAAACAACTTGCTTAGCAATCTCTGGGGTTGACCTTTGTGTTTTTAAGTGGATTTAATGTAATTTTCCTTGTGACTGGGCTAGGACGTTGCTCTTCAGGGGCTTATGGTATTGACGAACTCCTTGGCTGGGTCGCCTTAAGCTTATCATGGTATTTCTCTGTAAATTTCAAATCTTTTTGCCCACCTCTCCCTGGAAATCGGACTCCGAAGCTCTTTGTTACAGTGAAACTGCACTGGCCATAATCTCCCAACTACTTCAGTGGTCAAAAATAATTTTGAAAATGCTATAAATACTATGGTAAACAAATCGAACACTACAAAATTAACCTTAAATTACGGCTTTGATTGAATCGCTTTAAATTTCCTTTTTCGGCAAAAGTTTTGCTCTTGTGAAAAATGCCAAGTATCTTGGCTTTATGATTAATAATCATCTAACATAGGAAAGCCGCATGAAATTTGTACACAAGGAAATTTCTAGAGCAACAGGCCTTTTAAAGTATGTGAAATATTATGTTCAAGCAGATACGTTAAGAAAAGTGTATTTTAGCATTATTGAACCCCACTTGAATTACGGTTATCTCTCTTTGGCGATGTTGTGAGCCAACAATGTTAAAAACCTTACAGAAATTAAAAATCAGAGCTGCTAGAATGGTTACGTGTACCCCATTTGATATTACAGCTGCTCCCTCAATGCAGCCTCTATGTTGGTCATCTATTCCATGTGTTGATCGGGAAATATGTTCAAAGGTGTATAAATCCATAAATCATCTGGTATCGGAAGATCTAGATAGCATTGTTACCAGGCTTTCCTATGTTCATTCCTGAATTTAACCCAATACCAAATGCAATATTTTCCCCTCTATATTTAAAACCACCCATAGTAGAAAGTAGAAATGGGCTCAAACATTAAATATACTAGATACAGAACAAAACTAACTTCATCGATAGAGTATTAAAAACAAAACTAAAACCTACAAACTGAAACTATTCATGGAAAGCTGATATATATAATATATATATATATATAGATGTATATTATTAATCAGTTCAATATTTAATAACACAATATGTTGAAAAATTTATTAATTTTTTTAGCTTTATTTTTCTCTACCCTAGGATACAATTATATAATAATTGTATCCTCGGGTAAATACGTTAAAAATAAAAATATTAAATTAAATTAAAACAGTACTTTCCAACTTAGAGGCCTCTGAAATAGACAAAAATTTCAAATGGAGTCAACAACTCCGGGTTTGCCAACAACAACAAAGTTGTTCCAGAAAATTGAGTTGTTTATAAAAATAATGTAAAGTAATGTAAAGTAAGTGAATTTGGTATTTACAGCGATGATGTACTCTCCTCGTTTGATTTCCTACTTTCTTTTAAGACAACCAAACCATGTTGGGTAAAAGCCCAGTAATTAAAGGATAACGACCTTAATTTCAATATAGGTATTAGAAATTTGTTTTTATTTATCAAACCTCTTTTACACAAAATAAAACATACATTTTTTTTGGATACTTGTTTTTACATGTCTGCTTAGCTGCCTCTTTCGCGTTCTCTTTGTAATAGAAAATCATTGCTAAGTTATAAAAATCAACTGTTGAAAAACTTGGGCTCTTTTAGAATTATTCTTACCAAAATGGCTGTACGAGAATTACTTTTGAAATATTAGTGTATATATATACATATATATATATATATATATATATAAAGCTTTCGATTCGGTTATCCGTATTAAAGTGCTCAATACATAAATGCAGAGCGTAATATAAGATATGATAAGTTGGAACTTATCATATCTTATATATATATATATGTATGTATAAAGGGAATCCGGCCAAGAAATGCCTCACTGCCAAAGCAAAATTCCCCTGAAGGGCAAGGCCTCAGCCTCAACTGCCAAAGGAAAAATGACATTAAAACCAATATAAAAAAGATATAAATATGATATATATATTATATATTATATATTATATATTATATATTATATATTATATATTATATATTATATATTATATATTATATATTATATATTATATATTATATATTATATATTATATATTATATATTATATATTATATATTATATATAATGATATTCATGAAAAGCGTGTCAACTTGGACCGGGAAAAGTGAAATAAGAGATGCTGAGAAGAGCAAAGGAAGGTCTCTGTGGAGAAGCATGACCGCCGACGTTCTGAAAGGACATGCATCTGAGGTGGAGAAGAGTAATTCTACATTAGATTTTGAACTGGATAGGAAATATAAAGAAGTGGACCGTTTAGACAAATAGAACAATCAAAGACTAATTTGAAATTGAATTTGGAGTTAATGTAAAGATGTTTTAGCTTTATTCACAGTACCTTTAGGCTTAACAAAAGAATGAATCTGAGTTTCCGTTGTTTAGTTGTGTCATTTTTCCTCTGCCGACCTGAGATTGTCAGTTTGCCTACACGATTTTTAATCTTTATTACCTCCGAAGTTTTTCCACTCCAGTATAGCATTATAGGCAAAACGATGGCTTAACAGCAAAATTTATGTTCATAAAATAAGCTTTTAAAAATATACTTTCAATATTTTCTTCTACCAAATTGGTTATCAGGAACATTTTATTTCAGTTCTTCCTGTATTCATTTTGTGTTAAAGTTTAACATCAGAGTAAAACAGATGTTTCAGTTGAAGCTAAGAAGAGATCATTGTATCTTGGTAATGCACAATTCCTTCACTGTTGTACTTTCATTCCATAGGACTTAATTTACACAGGAGAAATATCTGATGAACTGAATTAAACACAATTGAGAATTCGATCATAAAAAAAGTTTTTGTTCAAACCTGGGGTTTCATCTAATCTATAATACGTTTGACTTTATATCTTTTTAACACATTATTTTTTCAAAATCACCGGTTAGCGAAAAAGAGTAGAGGGGGTGGGGGTGGTGGTCAAGCCTTTCAACCTTTAATGGCATCATGCCAGGATATGTTAATTTATATACATAGCAACAGAATAAGTGAAATCTAACGGGTTTAAGCATTTATTATTAAATTAAGTTTAACAATTGTGTCCAGAGACAGTTTTTCTATAAATATTGTTATAGAAAAGTGAGTGGATGAGTGGATTAGCAAAAAAAAAGGTTGTCTTCACAATCCCCTGGAAATTTTAAACATTACCCAATTTAAAAGAAGATGGGGAGTTAGGTCTGCCTTCCTTTTAGGAGCATTGTAGGTCATTCATATATTACTTTAATGACCCCCATTTTGTAGACAAAAGAATTTATGTGTGATCTTCAGTTATTTTAGACAACCAATCACAAAAATTGACTGGCTTTCTTTAATTTTCTTTGTTTTTCTCTCCTTTTTTCCTCTCAAATCATAAAAAGTGGATGGCTTCCCTTTCTTTGTTTTCTGTATTAATGAAAACCCTCTCGACTTGTTTTCTTTTCTGGCTCCTCTGTTCAACAGAGTGCCGATGAAAAACCTTTCAACAGAAATTAAGGAAGTTTGATTGCTGTATTCAAATTTTGTACTAAGATTCGTTTAAAGCAATTTTAGTTATTGTCCATATTAAATGAGGTTCAATATTGGAAAAAACTTGCAGCTTAATTTGAAGAAGGAAGGACTGGTGTAGAACAACAAAATAACTGGATGCTTCTTCCACATTTTCAACGGAGCTTTTCCACCAAATACTCTAATTTTCTTCACCCCAGAATTTGGTGCTTGCCAAGTTTCTGAAAGGTCAAATGAATCTTATACACAAAGCCACTGGAGTTAGCAAGAGTTTGAAATCAGTGACGAATTTTCAAAAAGACAAATAAAACAGGGAATTGTCTGCTGCCACCTTTTAATCAGGGCAAAGTAATGTCTTTGTGGCTAATTTTGTTGAATCAGCAGACCAATAATAAAATTCTTTCAAATGACTAAGCTCCCTTTTATTTTCAACATAATACTAGTTTTCCTGCTTAAATTTCAAATGTTTCAAACTAATAACTTTACATTAAATTGGATGTGTAACAATACAAAGAGTATCAGTAGATGTGCTCTGCTACTCTTCAAGCAAGCAATTTGTGGAGCTAAAAATAATTGACATAATTGTGGGATTTTTCTTCTCAAAAACTTCAGAAGGCGTGTTTTTATGATTCAAGTGACTGTAAAAATAGAAGTTGTATTGATCTGACTTCGTTTACCATATAATCATCTTTACTAAGTAAGCTTCACTACCTTTCAACAATTGTTTCATTTATCATTTGGTAATTCATAGCAGGACAGAAATACACAAAGTGCAGCCTGGCGTTGTTTTTCAGGTAAATCACGTTATAAACAATATCACAGCACTGAAAGTTGTAATGAACTGACAAAAAGCATAAATAAATAACTGTCACTGAAACTGGATAATCTCTCTCTCTCTCTCTCTCTCTATATATATATATATATATATATATATATATATATATATATATATATATATATATATATATATATATGATATTTGGTTTCAGAGTACTTTGCAACCNTTGTATTGATCTGACTTCGTTTACCATATAATCATCTTTACTAAGTAAGCTTCACTACCTTTCAACAATTGTTTCATTTATCATTTGGTAATTCATAGCAGGACAGAGATACACAAAGTGCAGCCTGGCGTTGTTTTTCAGGTAAATCACGTTATAAACAATATCACATCACTGAAAGTTGTAATGAACTGACAAACAGCATAAATAAATAACTGTCACTGAAACTGGATAATTTCTCTCTCTCTCTCTCTCTCTCTCTCTCTCTCTATATATATATATATATATATATATATATGATATTTGGTTTCAGAGTACTTTGCAACCCTGCATTGAAAGTCATGTAATTTTATTTTTAGGCAATCAAAAGAAAAATTTGACCAAGCAACGTACAAAGTCTTAAATCAAGTGAATATTTTACAACACTTTGCTGTATATAGATTACGCTATTTTTTAATATCATCCTAAAGAGGACTGAAAAAAGCATACTGTCAAGGGCAAAAACTTCCAATCAAAAACTGAATTCATCCAAACATTGTAGAAAGCTCAGTTTTGGGTGTCAGGATATACTGAGCACAATATAGATTAGGCTAGTTTGTATTATGGTTATAGGAGCAACCAACAGGATTGAAATAGTGTTCTTTTATCCTTTCAACTATAGTCTGACAAACAAAAATGAAATTAATTAAGAAATGCGGGAAACTCTAAATTAATGTCATTGCACTTTACATATCTGTGCTGAATATAGGCTATGAATTTTTAATATCACCGTCAAAGCGCCTGAACTGGGGTGCCATTTGTCCGTTATCAAAGATAAAGACCTTTAATCTAAAAAGAAATGTTAAAAGGTAAAGTGGGAAGCTCATATTTGGTGTCAGGGTACGTTGCATGTCTGCACTTAACAAAGACAATTATTTTTCTTTTCGACCGCTGTAAAGCAAGAAAGGGGTTTAGAGAGGTCTTATGCCCTTCCATTAAATAGAAAAAACTCACAATCCAATAATACGTTTAGTGAAAACTATGATGACCAATCAAGTCAGGTTTTGATTTCTATTTTACATATTTATCATAAGAGTAATGATTCAATTGATTACTTAACCAGATGTTCGTGGTATCACTAAGTTCCTCTTCTCTGGAGTCATTCATTCACTTCACGAATTTAAAACTAGAATCTAAAGAAAATTCAACAAGTTAGATGAGTTCTGTTCATTTATTTAGTTTCTTTATGCTATGGTCAATCCATAACTTGAAAGGCGTAAATTTGGTGCCAGGGAAAATTGGAACCTTGTGCTGATCATAGACCGCTGCTTTGTTGGACACCACGGTTGAAATGACGTTATCTTCTTAATAATTATTAGAATGTTTTATGGGCATGCTTTAATGAGGCGTTTTACAACGCTGAACATCCACTTTACTGTATCTAATTTTTATTTCAATAGTTTGATCATAGCATAAAGAAACTAAATAAATGAACAGAACTCATCTAACTGAATCGGATTTGGGATTCCCGGTGATTATATTTCCATAGTAACAATAAGCTGTTTCTATACAACTTTATCTATAAACTTTAAGTTGACTCAACTTGCTATTGTTTAGAAAATAAGTACTCTTTGTTTTACAAAATTCTGTTGGGTAAAACAATTTTCTATCTTCTGTGAAGCTGGCACGCTGAAACGTCTAACTGAAAGCAAAAGCTTCCATCAGAATTTTTGTATTTTCTGGTATTTACTTTAACATAAAATGTTTGTTTTCTTTCTTATTTGAGAGTTTATTATAGATTTGCCTTTTTCCTGATTACTGTATGGAGAATAGCCTTGCTCGTTTAAGAATGTTGGTGAAATAAATGTCCATTGGCGTTAAACAATAACATAAATAATTTAAATTCACAGACCAATTGAAAAACTAAAAATAGGATTTAGCTTTCTCAGTCTAGGAAAGATCACGTTTTCCTTTTTAATTCTCTGTCTATTGCTCCTGTCCTCCCTATCAGGCTGAGAAATTCTCACAATTATAACAGATTCAATCATTGATCTTTACATCGTGATATACCACTTTTCATAATCATCGTGTTTTCACGGCTCAGCCTTGATATTCTTATTAAAGTAGTGTAACTGAAAGAAAATTCTTACCATATTCTTTCAATTTAGTTTTACTGTTAGGATGGAGGCATAGTGCCAACTCAACAACTCGCCAGCGGAAATGAGCTACCGTGGCCAATATGGAAGACCCTCAACAGACTTCGAGTTGAGAAAGGCCGATGCAAGGCCTCTCTAAAAGCGTGGAACATTTGCCCCACCAGTACCTGTGACTGCGGCAGTAAGCAAACCATGGCACACCTCATGTCCAGTAGCCTAGCTCCAAAGTGAACCGACGACGACCTTGCCAATCCCAGCGACGCAGCAGTGACCTGTGCCACTTTTTAGAGTAAAGAGATCTGAGATGATAACAGCCGCCAGACTTGACGAAGAAGAACTGTTAGGCTGGATGGGAGGTGCATTAAAATATTCTTAGAAAATCGCAAAACTTCAGCCCCATATTCAAATAAGCTATATCCTTATAAAAAACCCACATGAAGAAAGATTTATTGTTTATTACTATAGAGCAATTAAATGTCTCTGATTAATAGATAGAACAAAATTTCACACTCAATGGAGATAAAAAATAACTGTTAAATTATTTTTGTTGGTAGGAAATTTTAATGTTTCTGCAGGTATATTATCATTACTTTATTATTATTATTATTATTATTATTATTATTATTATTATTATTATTATTATTATCGAGTAGTTACACACCATCTAGTTATGGATGGGTTTAAAAGCCTACATTCAGCGCCAAGGAACAATCCAGCTAAATTGAATGCTGGCTCAAGTACTGTTGCAAAAAGAGTGAGATAAAACAAAAAACCAAATAAAAAATGACTTCTTTTCAACACAAAACATATTGCTTAAATGGTTCTTGTTGTATGACAACAACTCATGACTACAGCACTTCCCACTCATGGTCTGATAACTGATAATACATGGAAAGATATCTTAGTACTAGTAGTAAGTCTGGTATTGCAGCATTGAACTCAGACAGGATGTTTGTTATTGCTCTGCTTGGTGACAAAAACAACGATAAATAGCCACAAAAAGCCATCTTCTAATGAATGCCAAAGGACATTTATTATTATTATTACTATTATTATTATTATTATTATTATTTTTATTATTATTATTATTATTATTATCGTCATTATCACTTACGAGCGACCACTCTTNAAAAAATGAACTTCTTTTCAACACAAAACATATTGCTTAAATGGTTCTTGTTGTATGACAACAACTCATGACTACAGCACTTCCCACTCATGGTCTGATAACTGATAATACATGGAAAGATATCTTAGTACTAGTAGTAAGTCTGGTATTGCAGCATTGAACTCAGACAGGATGTTTGTTATTGCTCTGCTTGGTGACAAAAACAACGATAAATAGCCACAAAAAGCCATCTTCTAATGAATGCCAAAGGACATTTATTATTATTATTACTATTATTATTATTATTATTATTATTTTTATTATTATTATTATTATTATTATCGTCATTATCACTTACGAGCGACCACTCTTTTTCAATAATTCCACAAGCTTACTCAATACTGTGGGGTTTTAAGAACTATCAATTTTTAATTCAAACTTTTAAAGGAAACATAGTTAGTTCTCTTCATTGAGATTAGATAGTACTTTTCTTATCACTTTTTCTGCTGTAAAGCAATACTGTATCATTTTGTTCACCACAAATATTGTTTTAGCACCACCACCACCGCTACTACTACTGTCACAAAAGCTCTTGGTTCCACCAATAAAGGAATACAGGCTTTTTAGAAAAAAATTCAGGCAAACTGAATATACAAGAAAAGAAAAACTTAGTGCTTACAATCCCTGCCTGAAACATCGGAACTATATTTATCAACGTGAAAAAATATTATGATATTTTTGGGCACAGAATTGCTACACAAAGAAAAATAGACCATATTAAAGAAGAAACAATCATACTAATAGTGTAGTATACGCATGGTTTAACAAAAAGCTACTGTTGTCTGAGTAGCGTACTATTTTAACAATTAAATTAGACAGAGTGTTCTTTAAACCTCCAGGTTTTATCGTGATTACAGCTATTAAAGGTGATTATCTCTACTCACTTGACAAACTCTTTTGATCATAAAATGAATTCTAACAACAGCTGAAGAAGTCATGTTACTTACCATCCTTTTAAAATTCTATAAATGTAGGTTAGATTCTACTTTTGAGCCAGATTTTGTAAAATCTCCTTGTAGATGCTTTCCTGGACCAAGCAGATTTACCAAGTTGATTTGTAGTTTAATAAGTTATAATCATAACGTTTTGTATTCGTAGCTTATACATTAGGCCCATGTAAATATTGTATCATAGCTTATACTTGCGCCTTTACAATAACATTGTTTATAGTTGGATAAGATTTTACAGCATATTGCTTGCCTAGCTTTTACAATTTTTTAGTAAAACGTTTCTTGACTTTAAGCCGCATTTAACTTCCAACCATTGATACCAAGTTTCGATCGAGTCTGATATATTTGTGACCAATCAGCATCATTCATAGTATCAACAATCAAGATCACTACTAGAAAGGTTTATTCACTAGAATTTCATATAACTGAATTAGTGGAAAATTGATTTGGTAATGTTAATTATTCTGGTAATTTTGTTGGGAAAATTTGTATTTAATTGAACAAAGAACTGTGAACAAAGAATTTTTAAAAAACTGAATTTTTTCTTTTATTTTTTTTTAGATCCAACTAATGGATTTTCATGTGTTTGCTTGCTAGTTTAAGTTGCCGTAATAAAATCCTTTACTAAAATCATCATGTTCTGCTATCCCTTTAGGAATTCAATATCCAATCGTGTAGCTAGGCAGCAAAAGCCTTCTTATCAAGATTGGGTGGTGATATTGAATAACAGTGACCGTATATAATTTAAAAGAATATTGACTTTCTCTTTTCCATGTGTTTATCAGGGTTGGTTTTTTCTTCTTTGATCAGCTTTTAAGCCATGTGCAATGCAAAGGTCCTAGTGATATCCTTTGCATACTCTGCCATGGCAACCTTTGTACTGTCTTTGTGTTATCATGTGATATTCACTGTCAGGGTCTGGTACGCCCATTTCACTCCACGCAGGCCACATTTATTCCTTTAGCTGTTTGGATTATGGACAGTTTAACGCAATTGAGGGGCTAACCTTGGCCCCCCTCCCAAATATAAACAAAATGGTAGTTTCTTCCCAGATACCTACAACAAAATTAGACCCAAGATTTGCTGTTTGAATTTCAGTAGTAGAAATAAGGAATACTTTTAATGAAAATATCATCGTCTTTTCCCTAGTGCCTGAGCTGACAGCTCAGTTAACAATAATATGTGTATATTAGGCATACATTATTCACTACATTGTATATTTTTGCCCAAACCTCATTTCTGATGCAATCAATTGTTGTGCGTAAATGCCTAAAATCGTCCGTTGCCGACTTTAAGCAAAAAATCAACTCCTGTCTGCCACGATAATGTAAAAAAGCACTAAAGCTATCTCCCAAATCTACAGAGGTTAATCCCTCTTGACGATTAAAGAATTGTTGAATCCACATACCCTTGACATTCAAAGTATTTAATAGACAAAACATAATAATCCTCATTTTCAACAAAATATTAATAATAAAAACTTAAATAAATGAAAAAAGAGAATCGGGAGATTTAATGTTACAGCTTTCTTCCTCTCCTTCTTCTTCCGGCTTATCCCATTAGGGGTCGCCGCAGCGGACTAGTGTTCTCCGTCTCTGTTTATCTCTGGTGTTTTCTGCAGGAAGTCCAACCATACTCATGTCCTCCTCTTTGGTCTACCACGTTTCCTTTTCCCTCGTTCACCAGTTCTGAGAATCACCTTTTCTGTCTCGCCGGTTTCCTCTTCCCTGGTGGTATCATATTCATCACTCGCCTGCCCACATACTCCTCATCTCTTCTCTTTACATTGCCAAGCCACCTTACCCTCGATTCCCTAATCTTTAAACTTAGCTTTGTCACTCCTAGCGTCTCTCGCAAGATTTCATTCTTCACTCTATCCTTTCTGGTTTTCCCATCTTCATCTTATTGGCTTCCAGTTTGTTTTCCTGCTTCTTGGTAAGAAAAACTGTCTTTTAGCCATACCTCATTCCAGGTCGTACCACCGTCCTGTGGATCTTACCCTTAAGATCTGTTCGTATATTCTTGTCGTACAACACCCCTGACACCTTCTGCTAATAGGACCTTCCTTAGATTGGAGCAATGACAAATGGGTTGTGATAGCCAGAGCAGGTGGCGTAAAACTACTAGCCAATTCAACTTTCTGGGGAAACCGATTTATTGTTACAGAAATTCAAATCATTTTTTTGTATACCACTATTGCTGTATACAACCTAGGTCTGTTTAGTACATATGCAAAATGTTTACATAATTCAATACTCTTGATAATAATATAATTATCTTTTTTAATAGAACGAATGGAATATAAAACTAGTCAAGTGAAACAATGATATATTGGTTTTGAGTCTAGTTTAATTTGAAGGAAGCTACCAAACTCTGAGATGACCAGCGATCATGGTGAGCTGGGAAAGAATATAACTTGTTTTAAAAATATATGGTAAAATAGACTTGTGTAAAACATCCAACAGGAAGAAAATATTCAAGTTGTGGTAAAGTAGATTAATTGCTAAGTGCTTTGTAGTTATCTGCTCTAGGAGAAGAGGGATATGAGTTGGTCTTACTGATGATATTTCTATATAATCTTCTACTTGGCTGTGAACCTCTCTTTCTCTAACTTTTCTGTTAAATATTTTATTCAAATCTACTACTTTGTTTCTTAGAACAGGATCTCTTATTTCTAAGCAACAGAGGACAGTTAGAGCACAAAACTAGGCGCAGTTTTACCTCAGTTCCTTACGTAAGGGATAATTCCCTTGATAAAATAATTACAAGACAAGCAGTTTCATTGTCACAAATCTAAATATGTTCAGAAGATGATTTTTCTTCTTTCATAAAAGAGGAACTTTGTTAGAATTCAGAAGCATCTCTTGATGGTTGAAGCATATTGAAATATTTTTATAAAATCAATTTACCCTCTCATTTTGTATTCAAGAACAATAATATTTTCAAATGGCAGAAAAAAGAAGCACTAGCTCATTGTATGTCTTTTATGGTTCAGTCCCGTCTGAGTTTTCGGATTGCCAAAACCACTCTCACCTTTGATAAATATTGCCCTCGCCCTTTTACAGTGATCCACCGAAACGAGTAATTTATGAAGTAATAAGAAGAGCAATACCAATTAAAAATAAATTAGCTGATAATAAACCCTCCAGAGGATGGAAAAAAGATAAGAATTACCCCAAAAACATGTAAGATGTATAATTAAACAACAAAAACAACAGTCTAAACCTTTAGGAGAACTACTGGTCAGCTTTCAAATAACATCGAAGGAAACCTCGAGTTCAACATACATGATTGTCTTATCTTATATGCCTGTCATTTGACGTTCTCGTAATTAAAAAATCAAGTGAATATCTAGCAGTATGTATTATTGTTGATTGTTTAGGCAGACCTTAGATACGTGACCACACCCAAAGCAGCAGATATCGTGATTGGTGTACGGGCAGAGATCAAGTCGAACATGATATAACAATATTCCGCTGTATGATGTTTTGTGCTAAACTTGGTCTTGTATTCTTCAAGATCTTAGATTTTCTTTTGCTTCCTGGCAATATCTACAGCATATAACCAATCTTCACTAGGTAAACAAAACTAAAAATTCGTTGGAAGAGCGAAAATATTTGTAATAGCTTGTAGCTCATAATCTTTTAAGTGTTTTGTTATAGCTTAAAATCTATTTTGTTATCTAAATATTTGACATTCTTTAAAGTCGTACAATACGCTGATAGTGTATATTTCACAGAATGTCAAGAGAATGAAGATCAAGTAATTAAGCTAGTCGTGCATATCTCATCTTTTAAGGTCAACGACGGGTCTAACCAATTGATAATAGCTGACAACAGGAAGCCTCACCTCTTTAGTTCAAACCATCAGATAAACAAAAAATTCAAACATTTTTTTCTACCTTACAAAACCAGCAGCTAAACGAATAATCTTTTCTTATAATGTCTTATATATATATTTTTGATGTTTATCATTGAATGGATATTAGTGATCCTCATGCCATCAGTGTTTGTCGTCCTCCAACCATGATAAAAATATTATTAGAGAATTAAGGTTTCGTGTAGTATTTACCAAGTTAAGATAGTTAATTAGGAGAGGTTTTAAATTTCTATACTGGAGGAACTTAAATACACGAGTTGCTTACTCTAGTCAATGCTTCTAAGGAAATAATCCCAAATCATTTATTCTTGTAAGGAATACGAACACTTTAAGTACACTGATTTAAGAAGATGAGGTTTATGTAATCCTTCAGTCAAAACGGGATCTTACAACTGCTTAGTAAATTAGAATATTAAAGTTCACTTAGGGGATGGAACATAGCTACCTAGTTACATAGCCTGACTTACTACTTTGTCTTTTTTGCCCAAACATAATTTCTGATGCAATAAATCATTGTACTTAAATGCCTGAAATCGTCCGATGCTGACTTGAGGTCACAAGTCAACAAGTCATGTGTCTGGATAACGGAAACTTTAAATATTTTCCAATTTATTAAAGCCTCGTCTCCCCAATTACTCACGAGCCATCTACAAAGGTATGCATGGCGACGTAATAAGATCAGCTACTGAAGATTATTTCATCAAAAAGAACCGTCCAGCTTGAGAGGAACCAGCTTACGATTCAAGCAATATTTCACAGCCTTAAACACAATTATAAAAGTACAAAAAAACGTGGACTCCTTTCACTGTACAAATTCCTATGAAAACTCATATTAAATGCAGAAACAGATGTAACAACTTATCTGATCACAACTGAAAAAACAGATGTTTTACTTAAAGGAGTTAAAGAAACCTTCATTGAGACCTTAATCACACCCACGATTTAAATAAGCTTATATAAAAATTAAATTCCTTTCGTTGTTGCTTATGTGCAACTTGACCAATGTGAGATACCGTGTGAGTTCAAAGTAGCAGAACACTTGGGGAAATACAGTTGAGTGATCCTATTTAAACATCAGAAATGAGGAGTTAAACTGAAAAGGCAACACTGCAAACGTCTCTAAAAACAGAAGAAAATAAACGATGCCATAACTATTGAAAACAAAAAGACACTTTTCTAAAAACCTTGGTTTTCAGAGAAAAGTTGTCAGAAAGTATACCATCTCATTTTACATTCTCCAGTATATCACATGCACGTCAAGACACGAAAAAGTAACGAACGACCTATAATTTTGATATGACTTCCAATATTGTTAACGATTAGTAATTTTTTATTACGCCTCTCTGTCTGTCTGTCTGTCTGTCTGTCTCTCTCTCTCTCTCTTTCTCTCTCTTTCTCAGGTGCCATATCCTGCAAGGACGTTGGCCATTATGGACTTTAACATCTTTTGGTCTTTAGTGGTCTTTAGAAGTTCTTGAGCTGTTTTGTTCGTCCATTTACTAATGCCTGCTATGTATGTTAATCTCTGTCTGTCGCTGCTTCTGTTCCCATTGATCTTGCCCGTAATTGTGAGGTTTTCCAGTTGTTTTTTTGCATTATATGTCCTAAAAACTCCAATTGTCACTTACATAGCGGAGGTAAATTGAGCATTTACACTAAGTCATTTGTCTACTTTCTCTGATAAATGAAGTTTGCAATTTTGTAAATTATTACATTCTTTACTTAACGTCACTAGATACAGTTAAAGAAATCCATAGCAAAATTAATGGTGAACATTTCTTAAAAGGATTGCATCCATTTTTACTGGACAATGACTGCAGGCAAACACAGACTAGATCATACTTACAAAATCAAGAAGGTAAATCAGAAAGATTTTAAAGACTTTCATAGGAAATGGCTCTTTGTTTGAAAGCCCCTGCTTGCACAAACTGAAATCTTTTTGGAACTAGGAAGTAGACTACAAACTTTATCTTCCAAAGAGAAGTTATCAGCAACGAAGCAATTTAATAGCCTATATATTGTTTACCTGCATCACGTATTAATTATGGAAGATGCACCCTGTTGGTTCACGAGAATGAAATGAAAACACCAGCTGAAGACGATATAAGGCAAACGACTAAGCTACCAAGTAAAAAGACACCAAAAATCTTGGATAAGTTTAATACGAGTCAAAATACGTTGTAAAATGATGCACACTATTACAAAGTATAGATCACGACAAATACTATTCACTAATTGCAAGAGTTAAATAAAATTGAAGGCNGGTGCCATATCCTGCAAGGACGTTGGCCATTATGGACTTTAACATCTTTTGGTCTTTAGTGGTCTTTAGAAGTTCTTGAGCTGTTTTGTTCGTCCATTTACTAATGCCTGCTATGTATGTTAATCTCTGTCTGTCGCTGCTTCTGTTCCCATTGATCTTGCCCGTAATTGTGAGGTTTTCCAGTTGTTTTTTTGCATTATATGTCCTAAAAACTCCAATTGTCACTTACATAGCGGAGGTAAATTGAGCATTTACACTAAGTCATTTGTCTACTTTCTCTGATAAATGAAGTTTGCAATTTTGTAAATTATTACATTCTTTACTTAACGTCACTAGATACAGTTAAAGAAATCCATAGCAAAATTAATGGCGAACATTTCTTAAAAGGATTGCATCCATTTTTACTGGACAATGACTGCAGGCAAACACAGACTAGATCATACTTACAAAATCAAGAAGGTAAATCAGAAAGATTTTAAAGACTTTCATAGGAAATGGCTCTTTGTTTGAAAGCCCCTGCTTGCACAAACTGAAATCTTTTTGGAACTAGGAAGTAGACTACAAACTTTATCTTCCAAAGAGAAGTTATCAGCAACGAAGCAATTTAATAGCCTATATATTGTTTACCTGCATCACGTATTAATTATGGAAGATGCACCCTGTTGGTTCACGAGAATGAAATGAAAACACCAGCTGAAGACGATATAAGGCAAACGACTAAGCTACCAAGTAAAAAGACACCAAAAATCTTGGATAAGTTTAATACGAGTCAAAATACGTTGTAAAATGATGCACACTATTACAAAGTATAGATCACGACAAATACTATTCACTAATTGCAAGAGTTAAATAAAATTGAAGGCAGTAAATAACGATTTATGATTGGAGCAAAAGGATGTGAAAGAAGCAATTCGAAATGGATGTATCGATATATGTATTTTGTGCTACAGCAGTCAAAGCTGGTATAATGTACATACTGATTTCATAAAAAACAACAACTTCAGTCTCCACAAATTGGATTCTTGCATTTACAATAAAAACAAGACGACGATAAGACTACCATTTAATTTTGGGTCAGCAATCTAACTATCTATGACAATAACTATGAGCAACTCATAAAAAATCAAAGAATTACTGAATCAGAAGTTTGAAATGGAGAATTATGGTGATTTTCAATGATTACTTGGAATTAATTTTGAGCAAGTGAACAATGGAAAATATCAAATTAGTCGAAAGCGCTACTTAAAAGTTATTCCCAATCATTTTTTAATATTTGATTGTTATCTTGCAAATAGTTCCAGGAGAAAAAAGGATTTGTTTTTCAACCACAACAAGAAGACATTAGGGAGACGAACATCCTTACTGACAAGTCATTAGAAGCTTTGTTTATCAGATCTAATTTACAAGTATAATATCCAATTCACTTTAATTTTGTAGAACACATACCAACAAGCAGGTAAAAAATTCTCAAAATTAATCAATTATCTTAAATGGAAGGAAATTCATGAATCAGCGAGTGGCAACATGAAAGATGTAGTTCAATTTTTAAAAGTAGAATAAAAATAATAAGAAATTAGTAATAGGAATAGATTTGTGAAATCATTCATTTACTAGATGTTAAGGGTCCTGTTTTTCTGTTTTTTAATTTCATACGAAATTTTATGGAGAAGACAAGTGACATGAAGAGGAATCTAAAACAAGTAGACTTCCTTGAGATCACCTTCCATCTTACAACGTCCACACAATGCCCATACAACAAAGAAAATGACCAACTTCTCTACATTAACACTTCTTCAAACCACCCAGCAACCATTATTAAAGAAATCCCAAAATCAATCAGCAAGAAACTATCTGAAAATTCCTCCAATGAAGAAATATTCAACGACGCCAAACCCGAGTACGAAGCTACCCTCAAAAACAGTGGACATCCAACATACTTATTATTTACACCACGCCAATCACACAACCGCACAAGAAAACGAAACATCATATGGTTCAAACCCTTTTAACAAAACCGCCCAACCAAACAGCGGAAAAGCCTTCCTACACCTCATAGACAAACTTTTCTCTACGTCCAGCAAACTCCACAAGATATTTAACAGAAACACCTTAAAATTAAGCATTTTGCTGCACAGAAAATGTCACAAATCATCAAAAGGCACAATAACTACATCATCAGCCCCAAAACAATAAAAACAAACCATTCCTGTAACTGCAGAACAAATATTCATTGCCCTCTTCCAGGAAAATGAACTACACTAAACGTCGTCTTTAAGGGCACAGCATTATTGACAGCATCCACAGGAACAACCAAAAGGCCATGGAAACAGAGATACTCTCAACATAAATTATCATTCGCCCACAGTAAATACAAACACAACATAACACTATACAGTTCCGTTTGGGAAGCAAAGAAAAAAACTGGTAAGGCACCAAAAATTTATTGGTCTATCCTAAAAACAGCCCCCCATTACAACAACAGCACAAAAAGATGCCTCCTTTGCCTCACACAAACAAGAAACAACTCCTCAACAAAAGATCAGAACTTATTTCAAAATGCCGACAAGAAAACGAATTCCTTTCCCGCAACTTCATACCTTATGACTAATCATACGGGACCTTCCTTCTTGAAAAAATATCCGAATACCTATTTACCCAATTTGAAAGTAAATGATTCTTTAGCAATTCTAAATCATTCTCTAGTAGGTTTTACGGGCATATCAATAACAAAAAATGTGCTCTAAATGTGCAAGCCATCAGTGAGGTTTGAAGGAAAGCCAAATAATTTTGTTTTATACACAATTCTTAGCGTTCCAAGGCGGATAAAAATGCCTTAAGTTATAGGGCCTTTTAGGAGGCTGAAACAAATATAATAAAGTGCTGTACAGATATAACTGAGCTATGTAGCTAACCTCTTAAGTACAGACAATACTCTCCCAACTATCGTCTTGTTAATGGTCCAAAATAACTTCTAATAATAAGTTGTCTATATCAATGTGGCTATTTAAAGATATGATACCATTTTATTTTAGTTATGGTTTATACAATCAGTACATATTGCTGGGATAACATCATACTTTCTTGTTTCAATTTAACTTCTTAAAAACCCTGATACTTGTACATAGCTTAAGAGAACGATGGGCATAAAACAAAATAAAAACTGATTATCTTTTGCTATATTATAAACATCCTCATGAATATGTCTCTGTAGTAAAATTTCTACCTGGCATTTTACTGCGGTTCTAAATTAAATCTTGGAGGTTCCAAGCACCTAGGGCTTTAACTAACCCTACCTTTGAGCGTGAATCATATAGTAAAAACTAATATTATTTGCCTTAAGAGCAGACGCTACCGCATTCAAACTCGAAAAATTTTCGCTTTGATGTCATTTTTATTTCGCCACAGCAAGAGGAAATCAAATGCTATAATTTCAGTTCTTCCTCCTCCTCCTCAGGTGCCGTGTCCAGACTGAACATTGGCTACCATGCTTCTCAACATATTCCGATCCTTCGCAGCCCTCAGGATTTGAAGCTGGCTCTTTGACATCCATGTTGCTAAGCTCTTCATATATGTGGCCCTTGGTCTTTCTCTTCCTTGTCTCCCATCAATCTTTCCTGTTAGTACTAGCTCTTCCAGTTCTTCTTTCCTCATTACATGCTCAAGAAATGACATCTGTCTTTTTTTAATGGTTATAATCAGCTTCTTCTTACACTCCGCACTCCTCAGAACCTCTTCGTTTGTGATGTGTTCTGTCCATGAAATCTTGAGCATACGGCGTAAAAACCACATTTCCACTGCCTCTAACTTCTTCTTTAGGCCTGGTGTGATGGTCCAGCTTTCCCTCCCATAGAGAAGTACTGGAAGTACATAGCAGTCTAGAACTCGAAGCCTGGTATGAAAGGAAAGGGTTCTGTTTTTTAGTATGCTGGGCATGCGCTGGAAGACTTCTTTGCATGTGGCAATTCGTCGTTGTATTTCTACTGACCTTCTACCATCTGATGTTATCATGCTGTCAAGATAATTAAACTTATTCACCAGTTGAATATCTTCTCCTTCAATTTTTAACTTACAGCTCAAGTTTTCATTCGTTTTGCTTACAGCCATGCAGAATGTCTTTCGGCAATTTATATTCAGACCTTTTGTTTCGCTTTCTTCTATAACTGTGTCCAGAAGATGTTGAAGCTTCTCTGGAGTGTCGGCTATGAGAGTCGTGTCATCAGCATATCGTATATTATTCATGTTATATCCTCCGATTACAAAACCTTCTTTTTCTTCGATACTTCTCAGAATGTTTTCACTGTATAGGTTAAATAAATCTGGTGAGAAAATCCAGCCTTGCCTTACTCCCCTTCGAATATTTTCCTACCTCATTTTGTACTCTTACCCCAGCACTTTGCTCTCAGTATAAATTCCTTATGATTCTGATATCTTTACCATCTATGTCTAGTACTTGCAGCATTTCTAAACGAAATTCGTGTTGCCTTTCTATGACTCTTTCTGACAACATTCTTAAAATAAATATTGCGTTTCTTGTGCCGAAGTCCTGGACGAAACCAAATTGTTGCTTTCCTATCTCGGGTCTCGTTGCTCTCCTTGCTCTTGCCATTATGACTCGCATGAGTACTTTGGTTATGTGACTCATTAGACTTATAGTCCTGTGCAGCTCGCATTCCGTAGCACCAGGCTTTTTAGGCAAAGCAATAAAGACAGACTTGGTTAGATCTGACGGGATTTCTCCACTGTCATATATATCATTGAGTAGTTCAGTGACCTTGTATATCCCAAACTCTTCAAGTGCTTTTATCATTTCAATGCAAATTCCATCTGGACCAGGAGCTTTATTTGCCTTCATTTTCGCGATTGCTGCTTTTACTTCACATGGTAAAATTTTCGGGCCATCAATCGGCTTCCTGATGTTTGGCTTCTCTCCCCTTGCATCTGTGAAAAGTTCCTCAACATATTCTGCCCATCGCTCTATCAACTCTTCTTTTTCCAATATCATAGATCCATCCTTTGCTTTGATGCATCCACCTGAAGAGCATGGCTTCTTCCCTACTAGATATTTTATCTTTTTGTGGATGGAACTGGGATCCGATGGCCTTTGACTTTCAATTTCTTGACATTGCTCATTTAGCCATGTTTCTTTTTCTCTTCTGCAGTCATTCCTAATCTCACAATCTATTGCTTTGAATCGGTCCGCATCTCTATCCATGATCTTTTGTCTGCCTCTCATCTTTTGCAAGATTTCTGGTTTCATCCAGGCTTGCTTTGCTTGTTTCTCTTTTGGCTAAACGAATTCCTTCCCTCCTTTTAGTAATACTTCTTTTAGCACTTCCCACTTGCTGCCTTCTTTTCTTTCGAGAACTTCAAAACGATTCTGTATAGCAACTGCGTATCTGGCTCTGAGTTCCTGATCTTCTCGAAGAAAGTTCCACTCTAGCTTGGCTTCTGGGATTGTACGCTTTAAGCGACGAAGTTTCTGTCTAATTGTACATACAACAGGGTTGTGGTAGCTCCCGCAGTCTGCTCCAGGGTAGGCTTTAGCTTGTTGAATAGCATTTCGGAAACGATTGTTTATCGTCACATAGTCGATTTGGTTTTTATACCTGTCTCCAGGGTCTTTCCATGTCCATAGGTATCTCTTGTGGTTTTTGAATCATGTGTTCGTGATCACCTGATCATATGCTGTACACCAGTCTACCCATCTTTCTCCTCTTTCATTCAGTTCTTCTACTAACCAAAAAAGGCAGGCCATATAATTTTACTCATCCTTTTGTAGAATGTTTTTAAATCAAAACTTGTAATTAAAATTTTTCGAACTTATTCCAATAAGAATGCAATCATCGTTATAGTTTCTTTGCAAAATTCCAGCACGTTTGCCATATTTGGAATTGTATACTGAGATGTCTCTGAAATTTTAAGGTTGATGGGAAGTTATAGATATAAGTCTGACAACCCTGGATCCAAGCTTCATTGTTTACTGCTCTAGCGGATTATAAGGGACAGTTTACACAACAACGATAGGTGTATTTCGTAATTCCGACGGCAGATATTGTGAGAGGTAAGAAAACATTTTACCGAAATATTCACGCAAAGATGTTACAGTGGATTATTTACGCCCCGATTTACAGTATATATATATATATATATATATTCTTGATAAAGTCTGTTGTAGACAGACGAAAATTTGAAATAATAAATAAATATTTGATTTACTCAAGTAAATGTTGGCATACTTTCTTTAGTCATTTCCTGTGTCAAATATTATTGTTATTAGCTGAAGGAGTTTGTCAGTGTTGGTTTGGCATATTTCCTGTGTCGAATATATATATATATATATGTAAGCATACCTTTGAGTAAATAAGGCAATGGGAAGGCAGGGGTTAATACAAATATTATACTTTCAAGGTAAGATGTTATGTTCTTTCTTTAAAAACATAGTTCAGGATGACTTGTTTCACATTGTCTGCTCGGTCATGTTTGCGAGTACTTTGGTTGTGTTGTGGTCATGTGATTTAAAATTTTGAAAATAATGAGATATTTTTCATTCTCTCACATTTTCAAACAAATACTCATTTTGTTACCTATTTATTGTCTTCTTTTGGCAATATTTTTTATTCCTTGATACATGTTTTAATAACTGTTAAGTTTTTTGTTAATTGCTGTTAATATGTTTCTATAGTTGTTCGAATCACATTTCTTACCTCCATATTACCGATTGGTTTAGTAATTTCTAATAACCATGTTTCAGTTAAAATACCAGCTTTAAGAATACGAGTCTAAATTCCTTACTACTTTTGTTTGTTATTTTACTGTCAATGCCATGAAAAATGGACACTTTTTTATTTTTCCTTCTTCTTTTAATCTTCCACGTTAAGCAAGACTTGAAACTACTTTAACACGAGAGTTACTGTTCTTATTTGACTTTTTTTCTTTGTACGTTTTAGTCATTAATTTATCCATTTCATCCCCCTCCGAAACTTATCTTTGAAAACATCCACACACTAAGTAGTATGCCACTTATAACGGAGAAAAAATCTTGAAGAGTTATATGGCGGGTTCGAACCGTAAACCTTGTGAATGGAAATCTGTTGATTTAAGAAGTCGGCCACTACTACAAAAATTGTTATATTTTTTACTTTGTTTTCCATAATTTTCTCTTTGGAATAGCGTCTTTATCAAATTTTATCTTTCATAATTTACATTAAATTTAGCCTTGTTTTTACTGCATTTATTGAGGTTTTGAAATGGGCCCCTGTCACTACAGTGGGAATCACTACAGGGGGAATCACTACACGGAGAATGACCACGGTGAGAATGACCACGGTGAGAATGACCACGGTGAGAATGACCACGGTGAGAATCACCAAAGTGAGAATCACCACAGTGAGAATCACTAGAGTAATATTATTTGATCTAAAATCAATAAAGTGGCAAAGATATTGAACGACAAATTAATATAGTACCATGAATCTGCCAATTTGAGGGACAACACATTAGAGGAACAAAAATCCGTTCACAGAAAATGATGTGCGGTTTATCAAATATTTCATATACATGTCTCAGTGAAGTTTTCTATTAAGAAACTAGCCTGAGAATAACATAATCGCGTTCATTTCTATACAAAAACATGAAGAACTATTAGTATATTAACGTATTGTTTACTGTCTTTTAAGTAATAATCGCAATTCCTTAAATTGTAAGTAAACATGGCTATACAAGAAAGTAACTTACGTCAATATTCACTTTATTTTCTTGATTATTTTTCCTGTTTTCAAACAGTTTGTTTAGATTTATCCTACTAAATAGGGCAACTTTTGTTACTTTAATTCCTGCAATGTGTCACTAAAATGATTTGCCTTTTTACCAAGGTCTCAATCTAACGGGCTACCACTCAAGTGAATGTCCCTTGAGTGATTGTGAATCTAGTGCCTGTCCCTCCAATGCTTCTCGCTCCAATATTGCCATTGCTGTGATTGTCTATCCAATCATTGTCACACCAGTGCATGCCACTCCAATGATTGCACCAACAGTGATTGTCGTACCAATGCATGTCAGTCCAATGATTGTACCAAAAGTGATTGTCATACCAATGCATGTTAGTCCAATAATTGTACCAAGACTGACAGTCACTCTAGGGCTTGTCACTCCAATGATAAATCACACCAGTGCTTGTCAATCCAGTGATTGTCACTCAAGTGCTTGACACTCTATGATTGTCACACCAATTATTTTCCCACCAGTAATTGTCACAGCAGTGATTGTCACAACAGTGACACAACAATGGATGCCATGGAGCTTCTATGACATCCTACAGTCATGAAAAAATGTTTAAGACCAAGCTCAAAATTTCACGAAAATAACAATATCAATGAATTCAAACAAGACATTAACTTTTCTCATAAAATCTTCATATAGCACGGAAAATATGTCACTACATGCAATTTTGGTATCCATGATCATTCAACTGCCCAAAATTCAACATTTTGTATGCTCTTCCTTGTTCTGATTACAGCCTCCATGCCCCTAGGCATACTGTCTATTAAACTTTGGCAATACTCTATCGAGATTTCTGTAACCCAGATTTCTTTTATGACTCTAGTTAACTCTGGAGCACTTGACAATTGTTGTTCCGACACTTTAACATTCAATATCGTCCACACATTTTCAATTGGTTTGAGGTCAAGACTCTTTCCCGGACACTGCAGCACTTGGACTTTGTTCGCAGCAAGAAACTTGGTCGCAATTTTGTAGGGGTGGCATGGCGCTCCATCCTGCAAGTTTGAGTTTGCCTGACAACAACTCGACATACTTTGGTCAATCGATAGTGGTTCTTGGGGCCAAAATGTAGAGACCATCGACCCCTTTCTTGGACATTGCCCCCAAAATCATCTGACTTAAGGGATGTTTCATTGTCGATATCATATACTTATCATCATATCGCTTGTCAGCTGGACTCCTGACATGGCGCATCCGCACTGCGAACTGTTGAAGGGTAGACTCGTCTGAGAATAATACCCTGCTCTACTGTGTAGTCGTCCAGTGGCGATGTTTCAATGCCAATGCCAGGTGCTTGGCTTTCATCGTAGAAGTAAGCCTGAGTATTCTTGCCAGTTTGTAGGATTTCAACTGAATTTCTTTCGATAAACGACGAGAAACTGTCATATGAATCACTTTACATTTTCTCCGCAGCAATTCTGCCTTGATATTACTCTTGGAACTAGTTGGAGACCTGACGACCATCCTTTTCATCAAAATGTTGTTGTGCTTGGTGGTGCTTCTAGGTCTTCTACTTCTCTTCAGATCGTCGTAGATTCCTAATTCTTCGTACTTGACGATCGCCTGATGCACTGCTGACTTGATGACACTCAATGTCTTCGCAATGTTGCGTTGCGTCAACTTTTGACTGCCTAGGGCTATGATTTGGGCCCTCTAAATGCAAGCCAGGGACTTTTTACGCTCCATGTCAGCTATTCTCCAAATTTAAAAAAATCGGAAAAATCAGAACGAGGTGTTGACAGCAACTAAGAAACCATTCAAAGGAACAACTAAAGTTAAAACAATTAATATGCAATAAAGACAACTGGCTGATGCAATACCCAATGCTCGGCTATTTTCAGTGTTTGGTCTTAAACTTTTGTTCATGACTGAACAACCCATTTTCCTGTAATTTTGAATAAGCAGCTCAACCAGTTCTTTGTAGTTTTCAGCTTTGTACTTTCCCCAAAGGTTTATAACAATACTTTTGAAGCTTTGCCAAAGGTACCCTTTTCTTTGAAGTCGGAAGCTCCTCGAACTCTCCGGAGTCCAAGATCTGCTTTAACTGGAGTCCTATTGAAAACACCCCCGCTGCTTTGTGCTGTTTAAAGGTGTTGAAAGAAGTCAACCAAGCAGAAAAATGCTTTTAAATCCTCATTTAAGGACTTGAAAATCTGTTTGATTAGCCCCAACTTGATATGAAGCTGATGCATAATAACCTTTGAAGATTCAATTAAGCGCTCATGCTTTACATTTATCACTTCAAACTTCCCAATGTCGCTTACCATAGTCATGTCCTTTATCCTTGTTGTCACAGTGTCACAGATAGCACGGATATTTTGTAAATTCACCTTGCAGCCCCATCAGAAAGCCTATGATTTTTAAATTTCCAATAAAAGCCCAACAATATTCTGTAAAGTGATCCATTCCAAGCAAAATTTGATATTGCGCTGACTGTAAACTGTTGGAGGAACTGTCGATGAAAAGTATCCTTTCCTTAAGAAAGCAGTGAAATGCTATTTCTTTGAATAAAGTAAGAACATCATTGCAGTAACAAAGACCGTCTCTAACTTTATAGTATGTAGAGAACATCTGGTGTCGTTTACGTTTAGTGGAAACAGTAACGCCTTCATCTAGCAGGCCCATTGCTTTCGTCTGAATATTTGAAGCTCTCCATTTGATTTATTTAGACCATGGCCTCTAATCGAGTCATTCAGGTCGTTTTGATTTGGATAGTATGGCTGCCTTCCTCTACGATCTTCTTCCGTAAAAGACATACCTGAGATATCACTGCTACTCGAGACAGGTGATGGGTCATCAGCATCACCACCTGATGGTAGATCAGGCACAGGCAGATCTGCTGAATATGGTACTGGCGCAATAGAGCTTGCAATATCTGTATATTCAATGTTACTCAGCTTCATGCTAGAGCGGCGCTCTGTTGGATTAACCATATAAAAATAGGAGTAGTCATGATGGTTAATTGGCTCTCTCTATATCCGAGGTATGCCGAACTTCATGGACCCTTTTCTCTTCTATGTAACAACCTGAAATAGAAATGAAAACAGTGTAAGAAGGTCGAGGTTTTTCCAGAAGTCCATATACCAGTCATATATATCTTGATAGTTACTTGTAACACCCTTTGGCGTCGAGAAACAAACGGAGAAACCTAACTTCGCTTTTTACCCTTGGCTTCACATTGGTAAATTCTTCGGCTCTGGTTTGATCAATTGAGCAAAAGTTGCTGCTAAATGTAGTTTTTCTTCTAGAGACAGGCAGCATGAACAGTAGTCCAATGAAATGACTATCTGGTTTCTAAGCTCTTTGATTTACAGATATAAACTTTTTTCTTGGAGTAAGCAATCTTCAAGTATCTTCTTGTAGTGCTCACAACAGAAGTGGGAAGCCAATGTTTTGTTCTGATCCCAAACAGCAATTCCCAACTACGCTTTGTAGGCTATGCATACAAGCTTTAAAAATTAAAAATCGAACTCATTTTCCCTGATGTGAATAGAAAATTCCACGTATATAGCGAAAAGAATCTGGAGAATAGTTGCAAACACGCGACGTCGTGATTTTTAGGAATATAACAGATAGCTGACTAGTACCTAATTTGACTGCGCTGCCCCAACAGCATATAGAAACATTTGTATTTTTTCAGTGTGCGCTGCCTCAAAGTGACCTCATATTTATGGTTTTAACACGCTCATGGTTAACAAAGTTTCAGCATCATTATATTATAGCTTCCCATTTGGTGAAATGTTTGTTTACACAGTTGAAGTCAACAAAAAGTGCCATTAACCATTTAATAACAGTGATTAAATAAATTTTAATCCCTCTCTCTGCTTCAGAACGCGAATTTCTGTAACAAAGAATGACTTAACCGTTGCTGTTGGGAAGACAAATAGGATGAATTAAGAAATTATAAGCACCTTGCTTTAAGACAGAAAGAGGCTAGATTATTTTAATTATATCTACTTCTAATTTTGTTTCATTAATTTCTTTTATATAACTTTTAGGCTTAAATTGTTTTTAATTTATTAGCATTATGTTAAGTTGTAGAAAAAACATTTTATTATTTGTGAAATTTTTATTTTTATTTCCGCATTTTATTTTTTTAAACTTTACTTTCAAGATGTTTTTAATTGTTCATAACGATTTCATACAATTACACTATAGGAAAACAGATACTTTTTTTTATTTTTTGTAATATGAAAGACTGGAGATGAGAAGGCTTTATTTACTTTTTCAAAAATCAGGATATTGTTGGGATTTCACTAAAAATAATAATATAGGTTTTGGTTATTTAAAAATTACAAAATAATCCCACGAAAAATTAAGCAATGTAAATGAATTGCTTTAAATTCCTGATAAATAGAAGTTTGCTAGAGGTAGCTGGATTTCAAATAAATCGTTAAAATTCTTGGTGATTCGAGGAATTGTTAAGTTGACTTGATTTCAAATGAATCGTTAATATGTCCAAGGAGCCGAAGAATTGTTAAGCTGAAGTGGCTGAGGATTATTTGGTTATGTTTGTATTGTTATTCTAAGTTGTTTAGAAATCAATTTCACAAATTAGAATATAATTAAAATATGTGAGTTGTGGTCGTTATGTTATGGAAATCGGGGCAATTGAATGATCATGGATACCAAAATTGGAAATACAGCACACTCCCGGTTATTCAAACCTTCGAACCGGAAATATTCAAAATTTTCGGGTATTCGAAGCAATTTTCAATCCCCGTGGATTTTCTAACCCCTTTTAAGATAAATCTCTCTCACTTATTCGAACTTCAGTTATTCGAATTTTCAGTTATTCGAAGAGTTTTTCATTCCCCGTGGGCCAAAATTCTCTCAGTTATTCGAAGAGTTTGGCAAAAAATGGATTTTTAAAATAAACGTAACTGAAAATAACTTTATTTCTAAAAATAATACTAATCAAAAACTAATTTTTCTAGCAATTCCACCATCTTTTCATCTCCAGAAAACTGCAAGAGATATGGGATTCTCATCCCTTTGTCATCGCCTTTGTTGATAGCCTTTCCTGTCACTTTGACTGAAAAACTGTTCATCATATTTGATTTTAGAAAGTAAAATATAGTCTTGGCATATTTTTCACTTTTTCCTTTAGGTAAGTTACCCACTTAATTGTTCTCATTGTCATCGGCAACTGCCATAGCGTACTTGTCAACTCCATTAGTAGGCTCCATTCTTGTTTTAGGAGCTTGTCCAAAAACAGGTTCCCATTTCTTTCCATTCACATGAAACCCCATAACTGTCGACTCAGTATCAAAGTTTTAAAAAAGAATTATCTCAATGGGTCTTCATTATTTATGATCATCGACACAAGATCCATGTTGATTGCTGACTGCCGGAGAAAAGAAAATGCTTTTGAATTGCAATGCTATTTGTTTGTTTACTTATGTTCGAATGGCAATACAAGAGCTTCTTTATGGCATTGCAATTATTGTTCATTCGTTCGATCACACTGCAGCGGCTTCTTATTTCAAAACACTGGAAAACGTTTTCAAGAGCAGTTCCAGTTCAAAATGGCAACTTCAAACTCAAGAAAAAAGTTAACTTGACCATCAAGGAAAAGTATCATCCTCTTAAAGAACTCAAAGAAAAAGGAACTACAAAAACAGCAATCGCTGAAAGGTACGGTGTCCCACTAAACACATTATCATACTGGATTAAAAACAAAAATAATATAATCAGCAAATACGAGTCAGGCCAATATGAGCAAAGAGACAAAAGCTAAGCACTGGAAAATACGATAATATCGATAAGACTGTGTATAAATGGTTTATGAATGCTCGTGAACAAAATGTACTAATCAACGGTCCGATACTCCGGGAGAAGACTTTGGATTTTGCCACGCAATTCGATATAACAGATTGCAAAGCATCCGATGCCTGGCTTGATCGATAGAAAAGAGAAACAATGTCATGTATCGTACCACATCAGGATAAGAAAAGTCTTGTACAACTGAAATGACAGCGAGTTGGGAAGAGACTCATTTAGCAACAATCCTTTTAAGGTACGAATTAAAAGACATTTTTAATGCGGACGATTTCGGCTTATTCTATCAGCAGCTTCCAACAAGCACCTTTCATCTTAAAGGGCAACGAAGTGCAGGTGGTAAATTTAGCAAAGTTCGTCTGACCGGTGTCGCTTCAGGAAATGCAATTGGTGAAAAGCTACCCATGTTGGTGATTGGCAAGTCTAGAACACCACGATGTTTTAAAGGTGTTCAAAGTCTTTCTTGTAAATACAAAGCCCAGAAAAAGTCTTGGATGGACTCTGAAATATTTACTGATTACGTTAGAAAACTTTGCGCTATGTTTCTTAACCAAGGCGTAAAATTGTTCTTATTGCTGATAACTGCCCTGCACACCATGAAGTCGAGGACATCAAAGCTGTAGAGTTGTCATTTTTGCCGCCAAACACCACATCAAAGACTCAGCCAAAACATTGCACAACTTAAAACACGTGGTTTGATAGATGAAAACTTCGATGTTAATGAATTCGTTGACATAGATTTTGAAATTTCTACATGTACAACATTCACTCTGACTGATGAAGAGATAGTCAATTCAATCCTCAATGACAATAATGCTGGTAACGATGAAGTCGACGATGATAATGAGATCGAAATAAACGATATTCCACCACAAAAACCTACATGGTCAGAAATGGAGGATGCCCTGGAATTAATTGAATGCTGGACCTATTTTGATAAAGGTGGAGGCGAAATCAAAAGAAAACTTTACTCAATTACAAAACATTGGAAAAAACACTACACGGAAACCAAAAAGCAAACCAAATTAGATTCATTTTTTAAGCCTTTATAAGCACTTGATTGACTTGAGATTGTTAACATTAGTTTTTAAAAGTATTGTAACTGTTTGTCGTATTAATACTTATTATTGTGTGTTGAAAATAACAAAGGAAAGTGTTTAAAATACTAGAGCAAAGGTATAATAAAACATCTATTTTATCCAATACCTCAGAAACCCGTTTAGAAATAAATTTTGGTCAAAAGAAATTTATTTCACTTATTCCAATCTTCAGTTATTCGAAGTAAAATTCTATCCCCCTTGGAGCTCGGAATAACCGGGAGTCTACTGTAGTGGCATATTTTCCGTGCTATATGAAGATCTTATGAGAAATAAAAGTAAATGTCCTGTTTGAATTCATTGATATTGTTATTTTCGTGAAATTTTGAGTTTGGTATTAAACGTTTCTGCACGACTGTAGGGTGTCATTGAAGCTCCATGGCCTCCATTGTTATGTCACTGTTGTGACAATCACTGCTGTGACAGTGATTGCAGTGACAATCACTGGTAGGAAAATAATTGGTGTGACAATCATAGAGTGACAAGCACTTGAGTGACTGTCAGTCTTGGTAAAATCATTGGACTAACATGCATTGGTATGACAATCACTGTTGGTACAATCATTGGACTGACATGCATTGGTATGACAATCACTTTTGGTACAATCATTGGACTGACATGCATTGGTATGACAATCACTGTTGGTACAATCATTGGACTGACATGCATTGGCATGACAATCACTGTTGGTACAATCATTTGAGTGGCATGCACTGGTGTGACAATGATTGGAAAGACAATCACTGCAATGGCAATATTGGAACGAGAAGCATTGCAGGGACTGGCACTAGATTCACAATCACTCAAGGGACATTCACTGGAGTCGTAGCGCATGAGTTTACATNGTCACAACAGTGACACAACAATGGATGCCATGGAGCTTCTATGACAAATAAAAGTAAATGTCCTGTTTGAATTCATTGATATTGTTATTTTTGTGAAATTTTGAGTTTGGTATTAAACTTTTCTGCACGACTGTAGGGTGTCAATGAAGCTTCATGGCCTCCATTGTTATGTCACTGTTGTGACAATCACTGCTGTGACAGTGATTGCAGTGACAATCACTGGTAGGAAAATAATTGGTGTGACAATCATAGAGTGACAAGCACTTGAGTGACTGTCAGTCTTGGTAAAATCATTGGACTTACATGCATTGGTATGACAATCACTGTTGGTACAATCATTGGATTGACATGCATTGGTATGACAATCACTGTTGGTACAATCATTGGACTGACATGCATTGGCATGACAATCACTGTTGGTACAATCATAAGAGTGGCATGCACTGGTGTGACAATGATTGGAAAGACAATCACTGCAATGGCAATATTGGAACGAGAAGCATTGCAGGGACTGGCACTAGATTCACAATCACTCAAGGGACATTCACTGGAGTCGTAGCGCATGAGTTTACATGAGTGGGTTGTTAACCCAAACAAAACGCCCAACCTGGAGACCAGCAGTATGTAGCAGAGAGTTGTTTCGATCCACCGACGTCTAGGTTATGGGCCCAGCAGAATTCTTCTGCGCAACTCTGTTGACAAATATTTTCTTACTTCTCACATTATGTGCCGTCGGAAATTGAAAATACACTTATCGTTGTTGTGCATAATTAATCAATTTATGGATTGGCTGTAAGAAAACATAATGTAGGAAGGAGGAAAAGGTAACAGGAAATAAAGAAGATACATAATGGGTTATCAATTTTGATGGTGATACATGTAGCAAAGTATTGCATAATTAATCAATTTATGGATTGGCAGTAAGAAAACATCGTGTCGTAATTTTGACGTGTCGAATGATCTCCAAGGTCAACTGATTGAAAAAGTCAAAGCATCACCAGTGTTTGCGATTCAACTTGATGAATCAGTAGATGTTGCTAATCTTTTACAGTTACTAGTGTTTATCCGTTTATCGAAGAATATCTTCTGTTTTGCCAGCCGCTACAAAGGACCACCACTGCTAGCGATGTGATGGGAGTCGTAGAATCTTTTTTTTACAGCACATTCATTGAAGTGGGGAAAGCTGGTCAGTGTTTGCACAGACGGTGCACCCGCCATGCTGGGAGCCAGGTCTGGATTCATTCAGCTTTTGTAAAGATATAATCCGAACGTTATCGGGATGCACTGCATCCTTCATCGAGAAGCATTGCCCAGTAGAAACATGTCACTGTCATTGAAGAGCGTACTGGACACTGCGATAAAGCTGGTAAAATATGTGAAGTCCAATGCTTTGAACAGTCGATTGGTTCGTCAAATGTGCGAAGCTTTAGACTCTGAATACTCCTTACTTCTTTACAATACTGCAGTCCGATGGCTGTCGCAGAGATCAACGCTTGATCGATTGTTAAAACTACTATCAGAAGTTCTGAAATTTTTGGTTGCTTCAAGTCAAGAGTTTCAAATCAAATTGAGTTACCTATTTGACTTATTTTCACATCTAAATGAATGAATCGCAAGCTGCAACGGCTGGACTGTGACATTCTTGAGCACAGAGACAAAGTAAATGCATTCATCGCAAAACTCGAGATGTGGCGGCACTAATTTGAAAGGAAATTGAATGTTGCTACTAGTTTTTCGTTCTTAACAGCGCGTGGTGAAATTACTGACAGCTTTCGAGTCGAAAATATGACACACATTACGAGCTTGATCAGTGAGTTCAAGTAGTACTTTCCGAACTTTGAAATCGAAATTCCTATGATGAAAATGACAAGGAATCCTTTCCGGGTCAAGCTGGAGGACCTGTGTTTTGAGATGCAAGATGTGGGAGAACAGCTGATAGAATTTGCAAATGACTCAAGTGCTAAAGACATTTTCTTGGATCAACCTCTGACTAAGTTTTGGGTGATTGTTCGAAAAGCACACCCCGAGATTGCTCTGAAAGCACAAACTTTGCTGGTTGGTTTTCCCTCCACCTATCTATGTCAGTCGGCATTTTCAGCTGTTGTTATCATCAAATCAAAAGCAGTAAATTGCTTATTAGACCTCGAGTCTGATTTGCGCTGTGCGATCAGCACGTTTGAACCAAACATAGAAAAACTAGTCACCAAGAAGCAGTCTCAAAGTTCTTATTGAATGATTATGAGTAACTCACCCTAGTTACGTATGCGAGAATAATATTATTGTGTTTAGAATTGTTAGAAAGATATACATGTACATGCATATTCTGAAATAATGTTGGAAATATGTGCGATCTTTTGGGATTAGCGATTTGGTAAAGAAGAGTGTAAGATTTATATAATTTGCTTGCTTTTTAGCAATAAGTGATTGTTAGTCAGGTACTTCATATATGTTATGATTATTTACACGGAATAAAGAATGCTTGAACACGTGAAAAGCTATCTATTTCGTTGGTGAGGAATGAGACGTTTATTATTGAATACTGGGTAATCAGGAAATAAAGGTTAAGAACCCCTTGGGCTAGGAAAACCAAAAAAAGACATAGACAAGGAGCAAGAAGGAGTAAAATGATATTACTGCTTTAATTTTCTGGCAATAGACAATAAAAATTATATAGATATATATGTATATAATTCAGTATTTATCTTCCTATTTACAACAATTTTGACGAAATGTTAGGAATTACTCATTTAGATCTGTAAAAATTACAAATATTGTGATAAAGAATGGGAAAAATAGAGTTGCTTAGGAAACATTTTCGATTTGCATTTTTATATTTGCCTTCAAAATGGTCATTGAATGATGTATTAGGAAATACTTATCCAAGTTATAAAAGTTCTTATTATTTACATTGAATTGTTTGTCTGTGTTAATGTTTTTCACAGACTAGTTTGAGATAAATATCAAAGCACAAAAAATTATTTCACAGGCTTTTGTTTTTTGTCGCCACCAGACCGGGAAAATGTAGAAGCGATGGAAATGAGATTCTACTGGAAGATAATGAGATTCTTTTGCACCGATTGTATCAGATGAAGAGGTCACATGAAAGATAAAACTTCCAAGAGATACAAGAATAACCCATGACCATTGTCAACATATGCAAATTGAAGTAATTCCATGTGTCCAACTGAACTAATATGTCAAAAATCACATCTCAAAGGGGAGACAAAGACAGAAGAAGACGATCAAGAGAGGAAAGACAGTGTCCTTGAATAGACAAGCATGACTGTTCCAGACTATAAAAGGCACATCGAGAACACCATACATAAACTAAGGAAGAGAAACAGCCTCATAAGAAAGCTAGCAAGCCCTACAGGAGGCACATCGAGAACACCATACATAAACTAAGGAAGAGAAACAGCCTCTTAAGAAAGCTAGCAAGCCCTACAGGAGGCACATCGAGAACACCATACATAAACTAAGGAAGAGAAACAGCCTCNACATAGACAAGGAGCAAGAAGGAGTAAAATGATATTACTGCTTTAATTTTCTGGCAATAGACAATAAAAATTATATAGATATATATGTATATAATTCAGTATTTATCTTCCTATTTACAACAATTTTGACGAAATGTTAGGAATTACTCATTTAGATCTGTAAAAATTACAAATATTGTGATAAAGAATGGGAAAAATAGAGTTGCTTAGGAAACATTTTCGATTTGCATTTTTATATTTGCCTTCAAAATGGTCATTGAATGATGTATTAGGAAATACTTATCCAAGTTATAAAAGTTCTTATTATTTACATTGAATTGTTTGTCTGTGTTAATGTTTTTCACAGACTAGTTTGAGATAAATATCAAAGCACAAAAAATTATTTCACAGGCTTTAGTTTTTTGTCGCCACCAGACCGGGAAAATGTAGAAGCGATGGAAATGAGATTCTACTGGAAGATAATGAGATTCTTTTGCACCGATTGTATCAGATGAAGAGGTCACATGAAAGATAAAACTTCCAAGAGATACAAGAATAACCCATGACCATTGTCAACATATGCAAATTGAAGTAATTCCATGTGTCCAACTGAACTAATATGTCAAAAATCACATCTCAAAGGGGAGACAAAGACAGAAGAAGACGATCAAGAGAGGAAAGACAGTGTCCTTGAATAGACAAGCATGACTGTTCCAGACTATAAAAGGCACATCGAGAACACCATACATAAACTAAGGAAGAGAAACAGCCTCTTAAGAAAGCTAGCAAGCCCTACAGGAGGCACATCGAGAACACCATACATAAACTAAGGAAGAGAAACAGCCTCATAAGAAAGCTAGCAAGCACTAGACGGGGAGCTCAACAGAATGTGCTAAGAACATCCCAAGAGGGGGAGACCTTATAGAAGACCCTACACGCCTGCAACCAGGTTTCAAGACAGCCAATAGAAGACAGTGGATCACGCCCAACAGGCTGAGATCAGGCAATGGCAGAACCGCTGCCAATCTGCACAAGTGAGGCCTGCGAGAGTCTGCTACCTGCTCGAAATATCAAATTGCCCCTCAGGACACAGAACACCTGGTCCTAGCCTGTTCAATGACAAAAATCCCTTGCGGATACACAACAATACTTTCCTGCAGTCAGGAATACTTTAAATGGCTCAAAAGAACGGTAGTGGAAATTTAAACAACAAAGCCATACGAAACTACTACTACTGTCGGAGAGCTAGCTTGGAAAGTTAATAATACTTGAAAAATCAAAAGTAAAAGGAAATTTCTTCTAGTCTGTCAGCATAATGAGAATAATAATAATAGTAATAACTGTACAACTATTTCTGAAATTCGAACACAAAAAGCTTGCTTTGTAAATATGCATTGGTTTATCCCACTTCGATTATAATGCTGGTCCTTTTCCATTCATTAAATTGTGGCTTTGAAAATAGCAGTAAAAGAAACTTTAACTACACTTTGTAAACTGCTCTATTTTAAGTCACTTTTTATGAAAAACATGTAATTGACAATTTGTGAAATAAGTGGTCATAGAGATCAATGTGAGTATCAGTAACTGCAAACTGGACCATAAAATTGATAAATCAATCATTCTCAGTGAGCAAATAACTTCAATTATTACTGAATCTCTTAAATAAAGTCAAGTGTTTACCTTCAATCTTTTAATAGCTCTTACCTTTGGTAAGAGCTATTAAAAGATGGTAAAAATATTGCTGATTTTAAGTTATAACGCTATCTTACTTTGACAATTGTTCCTTACCTTGAGCACCATAAAAATAGATAGATAATGTTCCATGTGGAAATAAGTATAACTCCAGCTGTGAGTAGTTTACGAGGTACAGACCTTAGTTGCTTTTGGCTGAAACCTTCTTCTAATTTACTTTCCAGCACTAAGCCTGTTTGCTTGAATATATCTACAAGAAAAAAAACGTCATAAAAAGAGTCGGGTGGATCTGTCTAAGGGTCCAACACCACTGCATCATATAATATCTTTAATTTTTAAAGTTCTCTCTGTCTCTGGTTCCTGTCTTTACGAAAATAGGTTACTTACTTTAGCACTTTAATGACAACATCCTTGTAAAGGTATTTGCATCATACCCGTTTTAGTAGTATAGCTGAGTGAATGGACAAATGTAAAATGTCAAGAAACTAATCAAATATATAAGAGAATCAGACTTTCTACCTCTCTGATGGCTGGTTAGTTTTCTTGAGATTTACATCAAACCCTTTTGCACTTGTTGCAGATGTAATATTGGAGAGTTTCAATCTACCATTGTCTATCAGCTAAGTTCTCGGACAGTCAATCTCTAATATTCATAGTTGGAACTTCTTTTCTTCTTCACCTTACTCTAGACGCCCATGTTCAATTATCACATAAAAACGTGTGAATTAAACGCATATTACTCATATTGAGATGAAGGACCCAGGTGCAACCTTATCTTTTACTAGAAATAAGGCTGTTAACCTACCGTTCCATCTTCACATAGTAGTCTGAGCCTTTTAATATGTTTCATATAATGTTGGCCATTTTTCTAGGATGACTTGCATTACAAGCAAGTTTTTATAGGCGGTTCTATACACGCTAAAAAATATGTTCGTGCAATCAGCAAACTTTATCTTTCAGTTCATTTCAAATTCATAAGAATTAGGAATTTATTTTCTGCCGAACGTGATATATTAATGTTGAAGATGTTCAAATGCTACTTTCCACTGAAGGTAATGTTTGGTATTTTCAATAATTTTTCATAATACTTATTTTTGTGACTCACTGTGACAGTTCTGTTCTTTCTTTCAAACAACGAAGTACTACTTTAAGGACGTATAAGTTTTTAGATGTAAATAATATATTTTATTAATTGAATTTCATTACTGCCGTTTTCTATCACGATTGTTTACGTTTCAGTCTACCTTCGTTCTTGCTATTACATAGAAATAGTTAAAAAATTGACATCTGTGGAAAGATTGGGACAAAAGGTTGGATAGTAACACTGAAAACATTTCTGTTGGGAAGACAGTTAGTGCTCAAAAGTGGTCAGAAGTGCTCAGTTGCATTGTTGGGTCTAGCTTTTTTGTCCTCGACTTAGTAAAGTCAGACATTAATATCATATACTAAAATATCAATGTATTCACAAAAGGAGTAAACAACGGACAATATACAAGGCTTAAATATATATGCTTGAACAGTCGCTGAATATTAGGGAAATAACTTTGTCTATGTAAAAAAAACTTGAGAGGGAAAAGAAAGAACGTAATGTGTTAGAGTCATTGTTGTTTTAAGCCATTTTAGAATTAAAAAAAGCTTAATTCGTCACAGTTTACTGGATTAGATTTCACGTTTAATATTTTGTAGAGATTAAGTGGAGTACCTTGACATGAACTCAAGATACCTACGATTTTGAGTCAATGTTGCATCCAACCATACAACCACCATTTCACTGTGGGATAGAGAAACTATTTCTCAATATTTTAATAAAAAAACTGGCTTTCACAATTAAAATAGGCAGTCAGAAAAGCAATATACGTAACTTTCAAGGAACTAATTCACAATTAATAAAACATTTACTGATATTTGGTTCACATTTTGTCAATCCTTGTTAAAGGCTATAAAATAAAATTAACTAATTTGAATGATGGTTGGTCAAAACGATCACGTACAGAAGATATTAAAACATCGATGGCTTGATAAAATTGTTTTCTATAGTGATCACGCGGGGTTGTGGAGTGATGTGCTTCGGATCTGCTTTCATTTCCATCAAGATAGTACAGCAAAGAGTATTTTTGGTTCCTTTCGCTTTCTTTTTAAGACAGGTTCTTCGATGAACTTAAGGTTTTGAATTTCTTTCAAACATAAATCCTAGAGGGCATCGACATTTTCAGAATTGCGTAAATTGGATATTGTTTTAACAGTAGACATGCCTAGGCGTTTACTGCTAACAGCAGACATTTTCTCGCTTTGCAATGTCTGTACTAACTTATCAGTGTGTGAGTAGAGGATCTTTCCAAGTTGTAATCCAAAGTGGAAGTCAAATGTCTCCATTTGGGCTTCACATCCTACGATTCTTGATTTGACGTCTCTGTTCAGTCCAGATTCCTCCAGGCATACATTCCAAAGCTCATACAATGAGTGATATTTATCAATGATTCTTTGAAAGCAATTTGCTCGAACGGTTCATCTAGTCGTGGAAAGTTTGGTGATGCGGTTTACTGATTCGTCTTCTTCATATGTTACTTTTATCGACTTTAATTTCTGCTCTCGCTTTGGCGACTACTTAATTAGCACTGCAATTTCACCACTAGTGTCCATGGTATCAGATAGAATTTTATATTCCTTTGTTGTTTCTTTAACTGAGAGGCTCAATGACAGTGGGTAACAAATGCTTCAGGTTGAATATCAAGGATTTGTTTTGCTACACCCTACTTCTTCCCGAGCATATTACTAGCACCGTCATAACACTGGCCTCTGCAGTTAACTAATGAAATTTGTGTTCGCAGTAAAACACCACTTATGGCTGAAACGATAGTGTCACTCTTGATATCCTCAAATTTGTAGAACCCCTAGAAATCTTCATGTATATTGAATATTTCACCAATCCACCTTAAGCATAATGTCAGCTGCTCTTCATTGGCAATATCCGTGTACTCGTCACAGATGATTGCATAAAACGCATCTTTCACTTCGTCAGTCAAATTGCGTAAGACATGATGTGCTACTAACATGAGAAGCTCGTTTTGGATGTCATGAGACGTGTATTTTTCTGTTTTCTTTTTCAACCATTCTTTCAATTTCGGGAAGGCTCTGCTTCTTAGTTTAAGATGCTGCATGAAATTGGAATTTTTGTCATTTTCGTCTCCTCGTAATGCAAGCCCTTTTTCTTGGTCGACAGGGGCTGTCGACCAAGAAAAAGCACTCTTTCAATATTTTTGATGAGACATTTGTTGAAGATCTGATGTCTTCGATGCGCGGTTCAGATAACAAATAAAACTCCAATCTGGACGACTGTATACCAATCTTTTCATCAATAACCGTCCAATAAAACACTAATGAGCCAAATTATACAGACTCATTACAATCAAAAGCAGTGAAACACACAACCAGTGAAGCACTTCTATCAATCTGATACAATCTTGATACTATCTTGGAGAATCTAAACGATCTTAGAGAATCTTGCAAGTTATCCAGTTACTTATACTCCCCAGTTTCCTACATGACTCATCTAGAATCAGAATGTATTTACAATATTCACAGTTAAAAAATACCTAAAGTTACACACCCAAATCCTTATAATTTTCTAATCCCTTATTCACGATCAAAATGTATTACAAACAATAGTAAATCTAAAATTTCTACGTAAATAAGTCACGTAGCATGACCACAATCGTGCTGTTTCCGGTGACTCACGTCGATCAGCCTATTTTCGTTAAATACTGATTCCCCTACTGACGCATAACGATAATTATCTCAAACAGGGTAGAAAAAATATGAATAATTCCCCTACAACATTTCGGTTTTCTTGCATGTTACATTTGATTTTCTCGCTGGTCTTTTCTTGGATATTTCCGCACTGAGGTATTGTTATCTCGAAATTTAATGCTGCAATGTGGCTTTTCGACTTTTGATGCTTCTTGAAACTATCAAGTGCTTTTTTCCAATTACGAAAGCCAGTATTTAGGAACGATTCTTTTTTGTTCTTCTCCATTACAAGGTTTTCCACGTGTTTTTTACAAATAAAACATGTAACACAGTCTTTCATTTCATCTTAATCTAACCAGCTAAATTTGGTGAACCAAAGGGATTGGCAAGAACGGTATTTCTTCCCGACAGCTGTCCCTGGAAAAGCAAATGCGCTGTTTGGATGACATGGTTTTTAAGCTACCAGTAATCTTTCCTGGTCAATAGAAGATGTTGTTTGACTTCGTTCCGGTAAGATTTCGCTTCCAATAATGTTAATTTCCCTGTTAGTTTCTTTTTCTGTGAATTCGCTACCAGTTGGTTTAAAATAATTTTTGATACTCTTGATGTTGACACTGAAATGTTCACGTCTTCTCTCGTTTCTCTTTCTCCTTTATAATTGAAGCCTTTACATTGAAACTTTCTACATCAGACTGGGACCAATACACAGAGCTCTTCTCCTTAGGATATTGACTATAATACAGAGCTGGCTGTTTTTACAAAAAAAATATCTGCTAAGCAGATTCCCCTTTAAATTCATATAAAATATAAACACTTTTGCCGCATAATTGCAACACAAACGCATAGTACGTGACTCCCCATTTATAAGAAGGTTATCTATTTTAAAAAAAGTTCACTTCTTCTGAAAAAAGTGGGGCCCTCAGCCCCTTGGCCCCGCCGGCTTTGAGAAATGCATATTTAACAAATACCTTTTCATTTTGACTAGCAGTTTTAGTCTTTAACTTCCTGATTTTTCTAGGTGCTGCTAGCAGTCAGACTTGTTAAATGTAATGTGGAAATCTGTTGAACGTCATTAGAATGAGAGTACCTCGAACCACTAGTATCTCCGGGAGACCTCTGGCAAAGTTCCAGTACCCGACAGCCCGCTGCCTGGGTTACGGTAATCCCACTAGCGACTGACCGGTAACCGGCGGCTAATGGGTGGCACTATCCTATGCGTCTGTCCAGTAGCTGGTGGCAAGATGGTGATTCAACAGCTTTCATACCTCACGACCTGGATCCCCACTCTGTCACAGTGTGAGGACTCGTTCACTTTAATGACACTAAGGACGCTGCCAACCTAGGCTCTGCCATGTTGGACCGACCTAAGTAGAGAAGTTAGGCCAAGAGGGATCCAATCCCGGCACCCGAACGAGACCATGTCTCCTTCCGGGTCCACTCCAAATCATAATGAGCGCAATTCAAAGAAGACACCATACTGGATCGGACGTCGCCCAGGATAAAAAGGCCCGCGTCTCTGCTGAAGGAAACCCGGCAGCGTCGAAAAATAAGCAAGGTTCCAAACCCAACACGAACACTATCACATTTGATTTAGCCTTGAGAATCATGTCCCTGAACATCGAAGGTATTTCGATGACCAAATGCGAATACCTAGCCCGAATACTACAAAAGCACGATGTAGACATACTGATCCTACAGGAAACTCACACCAAAGAGGAAAACCCACCCTCCAGATACTCCATCCACGGTTACACAGTAGTATCAAAGATACACCATGAAAAATATGGCACTATGACTTTTGCCAGAGATCCCCACTTGGTGACAGAGATCGAGACTGAGATCAACAACAATATCCACACATCAGTTGTGAAAGTGGGCGAAGTCAACATAGTCAACGTTTACAAACCACCAAACGTACCCTGGCCAAACCCACCTCTCCCTCTTTTCAATCACCCTACGATAATAGCCGGGGATTTCAACAGCCAACACACCGAATGGGGATACGCCAAGAAAGACCACAATGGAGAACTGATCAGCTCATGGGCTACAGCCTCCAACCTCCAACTACTCTACGACCCTAGAGACAAAGGCACCTTCCATTCAGCCAGATGGAGAAAGGACTACAATCCAGACCTAACCTTTATAACAAAGGGCCCAAACCAAAGAGTAAACACAACCCGTGAAGTCCTGACAAACTTTCCAAAGAGCCAACATCGACCCGTGCTGATCACCACTGAATACACCATTCCTGAAACTCACTCCCTACCCAAACCTCGATGGAACTTCCACAAAGCAGACTGGAAGGGTTTCACAAAGGCAATGGACACCTGTCAGAGAATTCAACCTACCACAGAGAACATCAGTCGATTCAACAGCCTCATACTTAAAAACGCCAGAAGATTCATTCCAAGAGGTTACCGTACTCGCTACATTCCTTGCTGGACACCTAAAAGCAAGGAGCTGTTTGAAGAATTCGGCAGAACCCAAGACCCCGAGACAGCAGATCAACTGTTGGAGTCACTTCAGGAAGAGCGACGAGCACGTTGGATGGAAACAGTAGAAAGCATGGATTTCACTACCTCAAGCAGACACGCCTGGAATCTGATGAAGAAACTAGATCCAGAAAGATCACAAACTATAAAGACAAAGCCTCCAATAACAGCAGATGAGGTGGCTAAAGAAATAAAGCAAAGAGGCACCCACACTCCTGACAACACTTTCGAGAACAAGACACGCAAAGCCTACCAGAAACTCTACAAGGAACACCCAGAAGAGAACGAAGAGCTGACAAAGACAGTAGCCCCAACAGAGGTAAAGAATGCTCTCGATAGTCTGAAAACAGGCAAAACAGCAGGCATCGACAGCATATTCCCTTAGGTGCTGAAACATCTGGGAAAAAAAAGGGATCAGATGGCTAGCAGACGCATATACAGACGTAATAAACAAAGGGAAATTCCCAAGACAGTGGAAGCAGGCCAGGGTGATAGCAATACTGAAACCAGGCAAGCCAGCAAACTCCCCTTGTAGTTACAGACCGATCTCACTCTCATGCTGCATGCACAAGCTCCTTGAGCGAATCCTCCTTACCCGGCTCTTGCCAATAATAGACAACCACATCCTGCTGGAGCAGGCCGGTTTCAGACCGGGAAGGAACACAACAGAGCAAGTACTAGCCCTGACATCCTATATAGAAGCAGGATACGAGCAGCGGAGGAAAACAGGTGTGGCCTTCATAGACCTATCAGTAGCATACGACACCGTATGGAGAGGACGATTGCTACTTAAACTGGCCAAGATGATTAATGGCGGAAAGATGCTCCGCCTCCTATCACGCATGATAGGAACGAGGTGCTATAGCGTCTGCCTCGGCTGAGACGAGAGCAAGATACGAAAGATAAAAAATGGAGTACCCCAAGGATCTGTCTTAGCACCCACCCTCTTCAATATTTACCTAAGTGACATGCCCAAAACAACATCGCAACAAATTGTCTATGCCGACGACAAGGCGATCGCACACCTGGCAACAAATTTTAGGGAACTAGAGACCACCCTCACAGCAGACATCAATACCACCCACATCTACTTCAATAAATGGTACTTGAAGATGAACACAACAAAGACAGTAACATCAGTCTTCCATTTAAATAACCATCAGGCCAACACCACCCTTGACGTGAGAGTAGAAGGCAATACACTGCCACCAGATAGCCACCCAAAATACCTCGGTGTGACCCTGGACCGCACACTTACCTACAGGAGACACATCGAGAACACCACACATAAACTAAAGAAGAGAAACAGCCTCATAAGAAAGCTAGCAAGCACTGGATGGGGAGCTCAACAGAATGTGCTAAGAACTTCCACACTGGCGCTGTGCTACAGTGTCGTCGAATAGTGTGCACCAGTATGGGAGCGCAGTAGTCACACAAAGCACATAGACACATAATTAAATGCAGCAATGAGACAGATCACAGGCACTCTGAAGTCAATCCTCCCTACCATGGCTACCTACCCTGAGTTGAATAGCACCCCCTTACCTACGAAGACAAAATCCACCCAAGACATAAGGAACAGAGTACAGAAACGCCCTGACGGGCTCCCACTAAAAACCATCGTCAACGCACACCCGCAAACCAATCGCCTGAAATCACGCTGCCCTTTCTACAAGATATCCAGTAGAGTTTTCAACATTGATAGGGCGTGGGCAGAATACTGAGAAAAGAACATCCCAAGAGGGGGAGACGTTATAGAAGACCCTACACGCCTGCAACCAGGTTTCAAGACCGCTAATAGAAGACAGTGGACCACGGCCAACAGGCTGAGATCAGGCAATGGCAGAACCGCTGCCAATCTGCACAAATGGGGCCTGCGAGAGTCTGCTACCTACTCCAAATGTGAAATTGCCCCTCAGGACACTGAACACCTGGTTCTAACCTATCCAATGACAAAGATACCTGGCGGATACACAACAATACTTTCCTGCAGTCAGGAATACTTTAAATGGCTCAAAAGAACTGTAGTGGAAATATAAACGACAAAGCCATACGAAACTTCTACTACCTTATTAGACTGTCATTTCTAATCTGACTGTGCCACCGCTTGAAGGTAATAAACTAATGTTAATTCAGCTTGATAAAATTCTTTGAAAAGATTTTGTGGTGTCACTTTCGACACCTTCATTCAATGCAATCGCAAGAAACCAGGAAAAATCTTTGCTAACTGTCAGTATACGTAAAGGTAGAAGAGGCTTTACTTCAAAGACAAATCACACTTCTAGTTCGCTGACTGCACTTTTTGATAGCATGGCTACCTATAAATGAAGCTTATATCAGCCTGATCTTTTTTGTTATATCTGTGGTGAATATATGAAGCCAGACAACAGAAGACCTATTACTCAATTTGTCAAGCAAGTGTACTTTGCCTACTTTGGAATCCAGCTTGGAGATCAAGATAAGGCTTGGACCCCACAATTGTTTACAGAATCTGTGTTGAACATTTGCGTCAATGGAAAAATGGTACAAGAAAATCCGTGAGATTTGGAAGAGGAAAGAGCAATCAGATGTGTAAATGCAGCCTTATCTTTTGGTGAAGATTCTGTAATGATTTACAAGCAAACGTATACAAAATGGAAAAAAAGGATGATAATATCTGTACCTGAATACCTGAAAAAGATCTTGAGCGAAGTAAAAACGAAAATCAAAACACACCGCCTTCCAGAGAACGATCTCAGAGGTGAAATACTGAGGCAGTAAAGAGACGACAGATATACGTGGCTCAAATCTAATACCAGCCCCAGAAAAACGTCATCAATCTTTGATCATATGATAGAGATGAGGGCATGGAAGAAACTCATAGGATTGATAGCGGATACAAATGCCCTTTAAGCTAGTAAAACAGAGAAACACAAAAAAAACCACACACTGTCAGGACGCAAGAAACGAGAAGGATCAGTGTGCGTCAAATGACAAGGTTACACTCTGAAAGTGATAGCAGTAAAGTGGGTCATCGAAAGTCTCTACTTTATTTTAGCTAAAAAAATTTGGAACTCAAAGCAGACCGAAGGCCTTTTACTAAATTCTAAACATAATTTCTAATCAAGTGGTTATACATAATATAATTCTAACCATTTGATTTTAATTTTTTCTGTTATCTGCAAACTTTGTAATTCTAAATCTAGTAACTTTTGTCAAAGCCAATTATAAAAAGGACGATAAAGCTTAGGCTAAAATACAATCAGGTCCTATTTTTTACTTTCAGTTACATATAGATATTGCAAGTGGGAAATTTATCATTAATTAACAGGACAATTTTACAATTGTTTGAGTCAAGAAATAATAATAATTGTGAAAAGATAACAATATACTTTTAACTGATTGACATTTTAGGCGTTGTTTACATTATCTTAAGGTTATTGGTTTGTTTTGTTCACGTGATTAGAGAACGCGTGGGCTTAAATGTGTATGTAATTTCTTTGGCGAGGCCCTTTTCCCTCGTCTCCAAATATGATCAAGAGATTATAGATGTTAAAGAACGGCACAATTTCTGTCTCTGTTTCTATGGCCTCTACAGTTTCAATATTACATAAAAACCAGAGTTAACGGTTTTTAAAATAATAATAAGAAGAAGCCGGATGCAAAATGATATCAAGTTAAGCTTTTAGGACTTCACGTTGCTTAGGCATTTGGACACATCATTTTGTTGAAATAAGAGTAGTAGCAGTAGCAGTAGTAGCAGTAGTAGTAGTAACATCAGCAGCAACAGTAGTAGTAGTAGTGGTGATGGTGGCAGTGGTAATAGTAATAGCAGCAAATGTAGTAGTAGTAGTAGTAGTAGTAGTAGCACTAGTAGAAGCAGCAGTAGTAGTAGTAAAATAAGCAATAGCAAGTGATACTTCAGAAGTTATTAGAGTATCTCTGATCTGATATAATTTTTCTCTACATCTATATCGATATCCATATCTATATCTATACCTATATCTATATCTATATCTATATCTATATCTATATTTATATCTATATCTATATCTATATCTATATCTATATCTATATCTATATCTATATCTATATCTATATCTATATCTATATCTATATCTATATCTATATCTATATCTATATCTATAT